>JAPZEB010000021.1:13576185-13586574 GCA_029783705.1 Chaetodon striatus | reverse complement strand
CAGTGTGACTTAAAATACCTTTTTTTTTGTTCAGTAGCTGTACTATTGTAAAGATGGCACTTTACAAGCCTGGGGCAGAGCTCTGGCCCTCACCTGAAGTTGAAGGGAAAGTAATATCTGAAGACGCGAGTGTGAGGTTCACTTTATTTAAGAGGGAACAGAAACACTAAAGTCTGGGTTGTGTGGACAAAACAGGAATGGCAATTCTTTCTCCAATCACAAAACAAGCATCACAACAAGTCAACAAGACAGAGTGAAAATGAAAGTGGTCGAGAAAAAAAAAAAAAAAAGTCAAGGCAGCTTCATTGAAAACAAGGTATTGTAAAGTGAATTGCTGGTCTCCATTGATTTGACTATCCTGACAGTCACTGGAAAAAACAACAGTAGATTTTGTATCTATTGATACAATGGAAAATAATAAATAAAAGAGGTGACAGTTGTGTGAGTTTAAATATGACCCAATTTTGCAGCATGTTTTTGTATCCTGTAAAAGCGCTTTTTCACCCACAATGTCCAAGACTTTTTTTTTTCTTACATGGGATTTAATTAGACATTACATGAAATGAAAGTAGAGTAATCTGTCCTGAATAGTGTTCCATGTCTTCCCTTTGCTGTACAATGATATGATGATACACAAATAGACCGGTGCTTGTATCCAACATGCAAATTAAGGGAATGCAAGAGTATTCTACCACATACAGCTGGAACGCACTACAATACCCTGCAGACAAATGGGTGCACTGGTGCTGAAGTGACAGCAATTGTGTGTGTAAGCATGTGTGTGTGTGTGCATTTGTATGCATCATAACTATAGCCTGTGTTGATGTGTGTATTTCGAGTAGACGTTGCAGGCTTATGCGTGAACACGTACTCACCAGTACAAAAAGAACCTCCATATTTATACATGTGCAAATGTGTATAAAATCATGGATTTGAATGCATGTATGTGTTTGTCTGTGGAGCTCTCTACCCCTCAGACGGCTGTTGGTAGCATTGTGTGGGAAAGCCCAGAAAAAGGTTGGGCACTCGTTGGAACAGAAGGTACGTTGGTTGTCTGGTGCTGCACTGTTCATCCGCTGCAGCAAGCTGCTGCCTCCTGTTGAACCTGAGTTCACTGGACTCTAAGCACAGAGACTGCAGAGTAAGGGGGATGAAGACAGAGATCAAGGGTACAAGGAGAGAGACAAGGTTTTATCATTTTAACAGAGAAGGAGAAAAATCAAGAGCGAGATATATTGGAGCAGAAATAAGTTTGAACTCCCGCTTAGTACTTTGAGCATTTAAAATAAATGTACATAAAAATTTGTTTGCAGACAGAAGTTTTCTCAGCCGATCATAACTGAAAATATATGCATTTACAACAGGTTCTCACTCCGACCTCGTCACATATCGACGTTTTTTCATGGACCTACCACATCCAGATACGATATGAAAGGGACCCTGGGTGTGTTGGTTGCTGACATTCTGGGACACCGTGTCAAGTCCTGCCTGTTACATGCATTGTCTTACACTTCTGTTTCCACAGGACATTTACCGTTTACATACAGTCTCTTTCATAATAAATGCACAACATCAATACAACAATGTGAATTGACGTATGTTTTACTCCAACTAATGCACATGGTTAGGTTTAGGAGAAAAAACAGGGTTTGGCCTTATAATCTTACGGGATGTGAACACCTCTCTGGACGGAAGTCGGTGTTTGTTGGACTCATCCATCACATCTACCACCCATCCTACTCTGACTTTGGCCACATTAACTTTCGCTCTCGTGTACTGCGTTTGCCTTGACACTGCTGGACATCATGCCGCCCTTAAAGGACGGCTTTCTTCGTCAGGGTCTGGTGCTAGATTTTGACGACTGTGGAGTGACACCAGGTTGCTCAGTCACAAAACATCTCCCTCTGGTGTCCAAGCGCCAAAGACTTCAGTTAAATTTTAATCAACACTAATCATATTATAAACTGTACGCTCATATGCTGTATTAAATATTATCTGTATTTCATTCTTTTGTCTCTTATGATTGAAATATCCTTGGTTAAGTCTACACTGATAAACTGAAGATGAAAATAGAGTACTTGTGCTTTGCCTTTCATTTTATTTACACTTTAAAAACACACAATCTGTAACTGCTGTTTCCCTATTTGAATACATTGTGTCTGCAGGAGCAATTCAGTGGCAAGATATGTCTCAGAAAAAGTAGCTTGGCAAAATAAATCAAAACATACATTTGTTAAAGAGGAAGTAGCCATTAATGAGGTACAGTATTAACATGCCAGAGCTTTTACTGAGGTTGTAAATAAACAGAGAAAAATACATGCACTCTTATGGTCAATTAAAGGTCATACAGATTTGCTTTGAACAGTAATGCTGTACAGTAATTAAAGAAATAATGACATGCAATGATATAACGCCATGTAAAAAATATAGCTCTTAAAAAACACAAAATGCTGCTCACTTATGAAATACAGTGAAGTTGCCACAGTTGTTGTGCATTAGTTAACTGTAATTAAGAATACTTCATAAGTGAAGATTTGCTTCCTAATTAGTAAAGCCTTTGAGTTATAATTAGTCAAATACTAAGCTGTTGCTTAGAAAATGTAGCACATTTGTAAATGGAGTCTTGCTTACTACGTGTAAGAGAGAGTTAAGAGTAGCCCATATGTGACCAGCATTCCTATTTGTATTGCACAATTTAAGATTTTGTTTTTAGATTGAAAACTTAAAAAGAAAAATTAAAAGGAAAAACATATATTTCCCTATCCCACTTGTTTATGTTCCAGCAAACTGGATTATGCTATCACTCGGAATACACACATCATGCAGGCCGTGAGATTGCCTAAGTACCAGCATGCTTCATGAAAACACACTACCTTGGAGGTAATCTAAGTGAAATCATAGAAAAATCAAGTGTTCTTTTGCTACATGTTTGATTTCTTTAGCTTCAAAGAAACCACGGTTTCTTTTGATAGGGGCACAGAACCTCCTGTGCAGGAGAGTTTTTTTTTCTTCCCAGGATAAACCTCCCAACACCCAGTTTTAAGCTTCTGTGAAATGGTCATAATTCAAATCATTGTGAGATATCAGCTGGAGCAGCAAAATATGCATCTATTTATATGGAAATTATGATTGTCAATTTTTTTTTCTTAATGCAAATCAAGCGAAAGTTACAACAGCTTTGAAAAGATAGGCGGAGGACATGTACAGTTAGCTGTGGCAGGAAAGAAAGAGAAGCTGGGTTTACTGCAAAAGAAGAGAAAGAGAGTATTATGCAGGCCTGTATGTTGACAGATCTAATTCAATTAAGCAGCGGGAGTTCTGACCAAGAGGCGAGCATTGTCACCCCGCGCTTCATGTTTTTGATGTGAAGTAATGCTCTGCTAAGACTGTAACAGCCTACTGAATTGGGGAGGACAGGAATGTGGAGCTCAGTCTTAATGAGCTGGAGATATAATTGGAGAATAAATAAGAACAGAGTACATTAGCTAACCTGAAGGAGATCAGTTATCAGTGTTTTTACAAAGACACACCTCACAATGTAGAAAACCTCAAATGATATTTCATTAAAAGATTTCATTTTCATTCACAGTCACTGTCATAAGCCCCTGCGGCCTTTCAAAACTTAACTGTATCATACAAATGTGAAAAAAGAAAATCACTGAAAACCTACCAGATGTTCTGCATACACTGTACATGTCTATCTGGACACATTATGAAACCTTTGATTTGATCGTTGTCCCTAAACTATTGCATAAGCCTGGCCCTATTTATTTTAATCTCACGCTGACAGAGTTTTTCACTTCAAACATGCAGCCCCCTTTTGCCTTTATTTACAGCAGAAACGACCTGCTGTCTTTTTACATCACCGTTGCTCCTCACAATCAGGTGCGGACATTCCCCTCTGGGAGCTGACTGTTGCAACCCTGTCTTCTGCTGTTGGCCGCTGAGTTTCAACGTCCGAAAAGGTGATCATAATTCCTTTTCTTTTTGCATAAGGGCACCTTGAAAGCAGTATTGTTGATGGAAGCACGCACCTCCAGTCCAGGGATTTAAACTAGTGGCCTCATGGTAACGGACCAGGCCTCCATCATCAAGTCAGGCTCATAAAGATTCACAGTTATATTCTCAATACTCATACATTAAACAACACAGAATTCATAACTGCTCATGTTTGCAATTCAAATTTACAGCCATTTTTTTTCCTGGGAAAAAAAACTTAAGTCTCAGAGTTTAAAAGTGAGAACAAAGACAGCGGGAAAACCAACTGAAGATGTGTGTGTCAGCAAGCCTCCGTCCTCCTTCAGAGGACAGTGAATCCTGACCTGGTCCAGAGGTGTGATTCCGTGTGAAGAATGTCCCAGTAGGGCCAAACTGTGTTATATTCCCAATTTTCTGTCGCACAATTCAAGTGGATATAATCAGGAATACAGCTAGCCCTCAAATGGCAAAAAACAACTACAAAAATAATGTTATTGCAGGTTCAAGAAGAGGGCCGCATGATGGTGCAACGGTTGGTCGCTTCACAGCGAGTTTGCATGTTTTCCCCACGACAGTGTGGGTTTCCTCCAGGTTCTCCAGCTTCCTCTCTCAGTTCAAAGATATGCAGGTTAGGATAATTGTTAACTTTAAATTGCCTGTAGGTGTGAATGTGAGCGTGAATGGCTGTCTGTCTCTATGTGTCAGCCTTGAGATCGTCTGGCGCCCTGTTCTGGATATACCTCACCTCTCATAAATATCAGCTGGGATAGGCTCCACACCCCCTCCCCCAGCAACTCTGAAGAGGATAAGCAGTTGTTCAAGAATAAATACGTTTCACACCCACCAACACTGATGTTGTGTTTTGCATGATAGACAAACTGTTAAAACTGTTGTTATTTCCCCAGTCTAGGGGAACCTAGACATGACATGACATGACTCCCCACTCTTCCCACTCCCAAAAGGCCAGTTACACAGATTCTCAAACAACAAAGTAAGCAGTTTATTTGTCTTCAGAGTTGAGCAATGCTCAAAGCAACAAACAAAAATATACTAATGGACCCTAAACTTCCCTAACAAAAAACAAATGTGAAACAAATGAAATGTTTCTGACCTAAACTCCCACCATTCTAAACCAGAAAAGAACACGGCTCACTCTTACTCAAACTGCTTAAAAGTGCTCCATTTATAGTGCTTAAACAAAAGAACACAAGAAAACCCACTAAAAACTGTTAAACAAACTTAACTCTGCTCAAAACTGATCGAAATACTTTCCTAAATAACGTCGTCAAGAACATACACTGGTTAATGACATCGAAAGTGTTTGCCTGCAGGTACTCACAAACGAAATCTACATTCAATTGCATTGCAACATCCAGTCACATTCAACCGCATGCACCCGCTCTGAGGGAGGACAGAGAACAGATCACAAAAAATAGATCCACAATGATATCATACTACAAACAGGGGAAAACATGTGTGTGTGCATGTTCACGAGGAGAAATGACTCCTCATGTATGGGCCAAGTAACGGCACATTCAGCTTGTGTTGCACGTTTCCTTGTGCTGAGCCGGGAAGCTTCTTGAGCATGACAGGAGCTTTCCCAGGTACAATGTAGTATTGAACCCACGTGCATGTGTATCCCACTATGACCTTTTCCGGGCTGCTTTCATTATTGACTGCTTTGGTGTGTTCGCTAGCTCTCCAGCGGTTTTCTCTCCACGGCTCCAACTTTGTCGAGGATGGTGGATGTGAGATGAGCCATGCAGCGTTACCGTGTCCCAACCTTATGCTACTCTGTCAGTACAGTTCAATAGTTCAGTGTCGGGACACTCACGAGCTCTCCCTGGACCGCCCTGAGTGTGTGTGTTTGTTCTTGTTTTTCATCAGTCTGTGCTTAACATCGAAAAGTGTGTGTGCATGTGTGTGTGTCTGTGTAAAAGACCATACTTGTACCTGTTGTAACATAGGAACTGAAAATGACACAAACCATTTTTGCAGGTATTAAAGCACATATACACAAACGCTGCATTTGAGGCTGTGCTGCTCACTTTTTTGTGGATAGAGCCGGGGGTTCATTTGGCAAGCTCGTAAACCCCAAATGAGACCCATTATTTGGGTTTCAGGCCCTCTTAGTCAGCAGAAAATGTTCCTTCCCTGACTACCTGACAGTGCGTGTGTGTGTGCGTGTAAGTGAAAAATTTAGTGATGGAGCCATGTGGATTACAGGACTTTTTTTTTTTTTCCTGAACCTTGATTTGTCCCCGCATTTTGCTGAGCTTGCATTCTGTTTTTTTACCATTGCACTGCTTCATACACATACATTTTATACTGTTCAAAGAGCTGCCCATACAACTTGCTTTTTCTGCTGTAGGCAATTTCAGCTCCCTTTGAGTTTCCAGGGGTGCAGTGCCTTGCTCAAAGACCCTCTCATCCATGTTACCCGCACAGATTTGGCAAGATTACCCCCAGACAGAAAAATACTCTCAAATTGGCTTCCTTACAGTGGAAAACTAGCTTCTCGTTAAACTTGAAGTGAAAGTTTACAGTTCAGCAGAAGGTTTGGATGCACTGAAACAGAAGATTATGAAAGCTACAACAAGATTATGAAAGCTACAACAGTACACAGTGCTTTTAAGAGTGGTTACATAAAGATGCAAATGCAGCATAGTGTAAATCAAGTTAAAAATGTTTAGTGTTTGTTCCATGGTGCCATGGCAAGTGTGGAGTATATATATATTTTAATTGGGTGGATGCTGTCTCAGGTATGGTAAGAACCCAATAGCAGCACCACTAATAGAAGGTTTGTAACAGTCTTTCATGAAACTTGTCAAACTGAGAGTGAGCAGGCGGGTGGAAAAAAAAGTGAGAGTCAATGTGTTGGCTCGGAACCTTCCAAGACACAGGTTCAGTCCAAAGTGCTTGGTGTGGCACACCGAAACGAGGAGCAGGTGAGTCACTGGCATCTGCTGGATGCACACAAACGGTAAATGGTTCAAATGTGTGCAACGGTACCGTGAGAGAGTAGACAAGCAGGGAGTCCGGAACCAGGAATGCACACAGGAGAAGCCAACACACCTGTGCGGAGCTGTCCACAGTACAGGAAATCACAAGCATCAGAACAGGTAAACTCACTATGGAGAGCTGGGTGACAGTCTCTCCAAAAGGCCATGGGGAACAGGCAAATGGACACCAGGAACATAGAGGCAGAGCTCTTGGTCGGGGACAGAAGGCTGAGTGGTTTACCAGGGAGCAGATGAAGCAGGGAATAAACGCTGAAAAGTCTTGTGTGTGTATGACAAAGAACAATCTGGCAAAGAGAGTCTATGAAGAAGAAGTCTTTATATTGGCAGGAGGTAATGATCCACAGGAGAGAGCAGTTGGCTCGATAAGGTGGGTGTGGTGGACCGGCAGGAGTAGGAGACATGTGGACAGGTGATAGGCTGGCATGTACGTGTGGTGCAGAGGTGGAGTCAGTTGAAATTTATTGGGTTGACTGAGAGAGTTGCATGTACGGTAGGTAAAAAGTGTCCACAAATTACTGTGACTTTGGTTGGGAATCATACTTCAAGCCTCCAAGCATGCTACTCAGAAAACAAAAAGCAGCATTGCTTTAATTTAATAAAAAAAAGAAAAAAAAAAAAAAAAGAAAAAAAAATCACTTTGAATCCATGTTTGCCACAGGTTTATTTAGCCGTCCAAGAATTTTGTCTCTTTTCCCACACACACCCAACTTGCATTTGCATCAGCTTCACTATTGAACTACACAGCAATTTTCAAAAGTACAAAGACTCATAATTTCAGGAATCTTTATAAAGTTAAATGCTGCCAAAGTGAAATAAAGAACAAACATGCTTCATGTGGGTGTGTGTCGACTCATCCCTGAGTGAGAATTGAGAGTGTTGTCAGCATTATTTTAAAGGACAGCGCAGTCGAGATAAAAGATAATGCAAATATGGTGAAGGAATAAAAAGGGCTTTTTGAATCTGCTCATCAGCACCAGTGGCAGAGAGAATAATTTGTAGTTATGACACATTCTCTCCCATCATCGTCGCTGAAGTTTGGCTTGAAAATGTCAAGAGTGGCCTTGTCCAATTAAAGAGCAGTCTTCTACGTTCTCTGTTAATTCTCATTTCAGGCATTGGCTGTCTGAATAGGCTTACAAATTACATTTTGTCCTCTCTGATTCATTCTCTTCCTCTTTTCTTTAGCTGCTCGCTCTCACTCTCACACTGTCTCCAACCCTCCCTCCTCGTGTCTGCCCCTCTCTCCTTGTCTCTCATTATTTCAAATGAAATGAGGAATGTGCATTGAATATTTGAATAAATTAAAGGGCTTATTAAAAAACATTTCTTAACCTGATTAGCTAGATCATTAGGGGATGCAGAGGGGTTTTGCATTGCGTGGCCTGATCCGAGCAAGTCTGCGACCACTCTCTGAAGGTCAGCGCGCAGAAAAGGAAACACTGTGTCATCAGCTCATGTGTTCAATTATTCACTCTTTTTTATGTCCAATTTCCTTTCTATCTGTCTTCCTTCCTATCTTCTGTATCTCTTTCTGTACAATTACCTGCTCCGCTGTGTTTGCATGCATGTATGGATGTTCCACCCACAGTCCCTCACCGGTTGTTTCAAAGTCTTTCTTTAGTTGGCTATTTTTACATAATTAATATGCAATAGGTAAATTTAGACGTCTGTTGCAAAGTGTGACTAAAGCTAAGCTTTAACACCTTGTAGACACTTTTGCATGAATATTTATGCTTTGTAGCTTGCCTGCGCATGTACTGTGCAACACAGAAGGTTGTTTTGCATCAGAGAATATGAATAATGCCAGAAGTGAGAGTGACCTCTTGTACAAAAGATCATATATCAAGTTCACCTGCTACCAGTCAAGGTGACATAACATATGCTTTGCTATGAATGTTGGTTTTTTTTTTTTCATACAGGGCTGCACAGTACTGTAGAGAGTGCGGATAATTTTGTCTCACATGGTTATAAGAGGAAACAAACACACTTTTCTTTCAATGTGACTGTCATGCTGGTAGTCACGAGCTTGTCTTGTTCATGCTATGTTATTTTCACATCTCTCATAAATAACATGACAAAGAAGGTTGCACCTATATTATGTGTGAGTCAGGAAAACACATCTAAATGCAGTACATTTACAATGTAGACATTTTGCAGGAAGGCTTCAATCAACATTATGATTCTGAAAAGTCATTGAAACATTTGTAACAATTCTGGTGTGCAATCACAAGCTGTTAGACTTGGTGCACATGAGGTTGACACATACTGTAGGCTATACAGTGTGACACATGTGTAAAATAAATGTAAATTAGTCCGTGAGATCAGAGGGCAATATCCTCTGCATGTCCTCTATGTTCAGTTTATTAAAAAAAGAGTTTGTGTAGTAGCAAAGACTCTACCCTTGTGGGCTCAAAAAAGTGGCTGCTTAAAAAAAAACAAGGTTGCTACTTTCATCCCAACCTGGTCTCATTTCAATTTGTCGAATACTGGTGCTTGGGCAGTGACTTCCAGCATCAGACACCAACAAAATAAGCTGTCCTTTCACGTCGGCATGATATGCAGCCAGTCGCTGTTACTGTGTAACAGTGCCAGGCAGTGTCAGGGGGAAACGTGGCAGGACAACAAGTTAAGGGGGCGAAAGTCTTAGCAGGGCAGTTGGGAAGGGTTGAAGATGGGTCCAACAACCGCTGACTTTCACCTGGAAGGCCAGTTTTCGTTTCGCAATTGTAAAGACAAACCCTGTTCTTTTTTTCTAAACCTAATCATGTGCATGTGTTGGCTAAAAGTAACCACATGTGTTTGTTGTTGAGGGTAAAAACATCAATGTAGAACGTTTATTTTAAAAGACACTGTAATGCAAACTGTACATTTCCTGTAAAAAGGGACGTTTTTGAAAACAGATAATGCATGTAATAGGCTGAAGTTGACACAGCATGCCAGGACGTCAGCAAGAGAATGCACCCAGGGTATCTTGCACGTCATATGTCAAGATGGAAATTCCATGACTAAATATCGATATGTGACAAGGTCGGAGTGAGAATGTGTTCATCCTTAAAAGTGGTCATGGTCAGCTTATATGTCCAATGTCCTTTGGTAAGTTTTCATTTTGAAAACTATATTACAGTGTCCGCAGATAGTTCTCAAAGCAATTCTGTAGCATATTTCACTTCCCCACCATCCATATGCTCAGTATTCCAGACACTCATACAGTAGTATTACCTATATCTTTGGAGGGAAACTTTATGTTCTTAACTTAACCCCCTCTGTGTGGAGTTTGCATGTTCTCCCCGTGGCAGTGTAGGTTTTCTCCAGGTACTCCAGCTTCCTCCCACAATCCAAAGACATGCAGGTTGATTGGTGACTCTAAATTGGCTGTAGGTGTGAATGT
>JAPZEB010000021.1:13547396-13563100 GCA_029783705.1 Chaetodon striatus | reverse complement strand
AACCTGTAAATGCGCATCAAAGGTCACCTTTAGGACATGATTGGAGAAATGTAATACATGTGGATGCATCTGTACAGGACATGAGGGGTCAGCGTTTGACGAGTATGAAATGTGTGAACACACTGAAGCTGTTGTGGAGGCTTGTGATGTCCAACACCTTGCTAAGACACCTCCTTAAATTTGTTATCCATCTGTACCTTTAATAGCGACCGCCTCAATACGACTCTTGAGATCATATCTTTATAAATATCTCTCTATACGCTGAACGGGTCTTTAGCTTGAGACGAGGTTACACTGAGGCCTACTTGCTGCTTTTTTGACACCTGTCCCACCGGTGCCGTCACATTAAAATGACACAGCGAGTCAAGCTCTCCTGCTGGAGTCGGTGTTGCGGTGCATGAAGGGAGTTTTTGAGCTGTAAGCGTAAACTCGATTTGTGTCATATCATGGCACGCTTCAGAATGAGCTCAGTCAGTAGTCTATCACGCTGGCAGCTGCAGGAAAGCACACAGAGAAAATGAGGACAAGGGGGAAAGAGACAGAAAAATCCTGACAGTCTGCCAGAACAGAGGGAAGAGAAGTAACATAATCATTCACAGAGCATAAAGGTGACCTGAAAATTGAGTGCCAAAACCAACTTATATGACCGCAGCGGCGACATGCCCTAAATTTCTCTCTGCTTTAAGTGCAAGTACAAATGATTATTAATGCATTATTCACAAAACAGAGCCTTCTCCCCCAATTTTCTCCACTCATGTGCGTCCTCTCCCTTTGATGATATAACCAAAGTAAGAGGGGAGGAAAGCGAGGGAGTGCAGAAACGGAGGAGTTCAGAGGATGGCTTTTCTCTTGGGAACACAGAGCTCTGATCCCAAAGGGGATCCTGCACTCTTCTGAAACAGTCTGAATCTTCCTGCAGACCAAACAGCAGCATTTACATATCAGTCATATATCCTCTCTGCCATGACTGCAACCAGACACATCAGTGCAAAGATACACACTTGGACCCGCTTAATCCTGCTGGCTTCTCATCAAACAGGTAAATGTAGGGTATCCCCGTACACGCTGCTTCCTTCTTTATCAATAATATAGTAATTTAAGATTTACATGAAGGCACAAATCTGAAAAATGTTAAAGGCAATCTGAAAAACGACCGCAGAGAATAACCTCAGAATCACCCAGGGTTTTCTTTGAACTCGGGGATCCAGATATGGCAGCAGCAACAATTGGATGAGCGCGCTACGGGGAAGATGAAAGGCAGTCAAACTTGTAGACGTAATAAGTGGGCTGAGGCCTTTCATGATTTATACTGAGGCTTCATCTTACCGTTCAGTCAAGCTAGTGATCCCAAATGTTGAATAGGCTTATATATATCTCTGGATTCTTTGTAAAGCTTAGCAGTGGATGATAGAAAGCCAATTAACTTCCTCCTCACTGTTCTGAGTGGGCATGTAGAGCGATTTTTAAAAGAAAAAATGCCCAAATTATGATGAGTTCTTTCACAACACATGCACCTGAGCTGCACTTCATTCAGTTTCACCATCTCATTTATGCTAATAGAAAATGTACCTTTTTACAAATGTTTTCTGTGAAAGGAGCTGCTTGAAACATTCACAGCACTGACAGAGCTGCAAACCACTGTTTGCTGTGTAGAGACACAGTGGAGTAATGGCGTCCTGAGCAGGGAATAAAGTCCTGCCACCTCTGTGTGTGCTGTAAACAGAACTTCTGTTCTTTGTTGCATGGATCAATGGCAGATTTGTGCTATCCTATTGAAAAATGATTACAAACAAGTGCAAGTGTACTGTAAGAATATAGGGAGCATATTTTGATACTCTATTGTAACATTTTGATTTGAGATTTCAGGGGGAGCATATTGTGATAAAACAATGTCCCCTATCGAACAATGCTCCCAATATAGAATCATTTTATATTACACTCACTCCATGTGTACTCAAATAATGCACAGGGTTGCCAAGTAGCACATCTCGATAAGTAGGCCAGCACATACATTGACAGAACACTGCTTCAGCCGTGAATGCGTGTTAGTGTGTGTACACTGGCTAATGATAATAACAACAATACTACATTTTATTGAAAAGGCGCCTTTCAAAACACCCAAGGTCACCTTACAGAGTATAAAATAGCATACAGAACAAGAGACACGAATTAAGCCTAGTTCACATTACATGATTTTCACCCCGATTTTGAGGTCGCAGAGGATCTTGAGAGCCATTAAGAAGTCCTGGGGTTAGAGGTGAGTCGGCAGATAGTCTGCCACGACGAGTCCTCATGTGTGAACAAGCCTACGAGCAAGTCGCGCCCTCAAAGAAATCAAAGTCCTCCGCTGTCATGTAGCATTTCCCGAAAACCCCGTTCAATCATTCGGCTATGAAAGGTACGATAATCTGGGTCAGAATACATGCATAGACTATATAGACAGTGCCATGCAAGCTAATAGGCTAGCGGCACAGCAGTTTCATTCATAGAGCTCACCTCCAACTCTCTCTGCAGAATTTACAACCCGCGCAATCCACGTGCAGCAACCCATTCCTCCACCCAAATCCTTTTCTTCTTTTCCTGTTTCTTCTCAGCGCAGAGCAGGGCGCAAACGACCTGCAGAGCTCCAAGCTGTCGGACATCCATGTTAACAAGTAAAGTGTAGCGCCGCCGGGGAACTTCATAATATCCTGTTTTGTTCATGCGTGACAAAATGTAGTTTGGTGATGTTACCGCGTTATTTGGGGCTCTGTCGGTGAGGGCTCGGTGGAGAAATCTTGTGGTGTGCACACACAGGTCGTAACACTAGTCTCCGCATCTCAAGACTGGTTGGCCAGTCGTGTAATGTGAACTCACCTTAAGGAGGAATCCCAAACCAAATCCGTTTGGGACCACCAAAAGTCTAGGGCCAGCCCTGTTTTTAATTTACTGTTGTTCAGCCTGGTTTTGGCCAGTGTCACAGTGCTGAAACTGATGTTGTCATGAGCCAGTTTTTGTAGCCACTCTATTGACGTATTGTTACACGTATGCTCATGTTTTAAAATCTTGTTTGTTTGTTTTTTTCACCCAGGCAGATTTCCAGCACTGGGTATATCTCAGCAGTGAAATTAACATTCAACTCTTTGAGTGTTTAAGGGTCTTCCATTTGCATGACACTGAGCCTTGAATTTTTAACCCTGCCAGTATTGCCATGTTCTGGCCATAATGCTTAGTATGCCATTTGGTGGTGTTATCTGCCCTTTAACGTTGCTGTTTGTCACTTCAATGACCCTTACTAAGCTTGTTTGATCCCAGCTGGTCCCCTGTTGAAGTATATGCGATCAGAATGACAGGCCTGCTGAGGTGATTGCCCGCATGTCCTCTCCTTTCAGCCTGCTGATTCATTTGTGAATGCTCAGATCCCCTGTGGTTGCTGGCTATTTCGGCCAAGGTTTGTGTCAGCCTGGAACATTCACTTTCATTAAAACATCAGCTGCACTCACAGCTGGAACATGCGGCCAGTGTCTCTCAGTATCCCATTCATCTCACTGGCTCTTTGTTGTTTCAAGCCAAAGCATCAAAATTGCACACTATTGTTAATGAGGTGATGAAGCACAAGGTTGTTTTGTGGAAATATAATGAGGAAATGACTCTAACAATAGGTTGGAGCCTATACATCACTTTAGGGCCACAAATTCCTCTCCTCGCTCTACAAATAACATTCTCTTTGGGAATAATGGGTCCATTGTGTGCGCTCTCACTTTGCAATGCTTCTTTGTTTCAGCCAACATAGGAGTCACTGCATGAATGTATTGAGAAGCATCCAATTATACTAGGCTAATGGGAAACACTTAAAATAATGAACTGCTTATAAGACCTTCGTAAACATAGAGTTCATGATGCATTAATGAGTTCATGTGGAATTAATGAATAGTTCATCATCTATCATATCATGGTTTATCAGTTCTTAATATCTTAATAATAGATTAGTACCTCATTAGCATTCATAGAATAGATTAGCTAATGCATAATTTGGAAACATTGAGTTCTGGGACAAGGAACATTTCCTTTTGAGTAGCTCGAGTCAGTTGTAGTGAGAGACACATACCCTGCATTTCTAAATGATGCAGGGTATGTGTCTTAAAGTGTGTACTTTGTGAATGTGTTTACTCTGTTTGCTTGTGTTTCCTCGAGGTGTGTTAGACTCTGTCAGCAGTCTAAGAAATAAATGTGAGTGGAAGTGTGCAAGCCTAACTTATTCGCTCAGTGTCATGAATCAAATGGCCCAGAGGTCTCACTATAATGTTTTTGATTCTAGCTACTCAGGACGTGACATTTACAAAACAACAGCTAAAGAGTTTTACTTTATAATTTGCCCAAGAGACACCATTAATTCACAATATTGGATTCAATTAAAAAAACATGCAAATTAAAGCCGAAAACAGCATCTCACCATTAGTATGACAATTATTTTGTTCACCTTCAACAACTGCAGCTCCCATTAGATTTGATATTGGCATGCTGACAAAAATAAAACCAGGAGAGGTGTAAATGTGGTACTGACAATGTGGTGTTTCAAAATTTGATTCACAGGTAGAGCTGCAGTAAGCCATCAAAGAGATAGTTCATCACCAAATCAAAAATATATCTTTTTCCTCTTATTTTTAGCTATGTATCAGTCTAGATTGTTTTAGGGTGAGTTGCCAAGTGTTGGGGATATGGAAATATTGGCTTTATGGGCTTCCCTTGAATATTTTGCAACTAGATGACACCTAGCTTACACCTAGTTTCATGTAGGAACTATTTTCCTTCTACACCCAACTACATCTCAGCTGAAGAGGACATCATTAATGTCTACATCTCATTTGTCACGAGCATCAGCCTCTCGTCCATGAGCTTGTTTGTTAGTCTATTAAGATCCCCATTAGCTTTTCTCTTGCAGCAGCTATTCTCTCTGGGGTCTACACAGTTGCATAGTGACAACACAAAGCATGCATTCACACAACACAACACAGTACACTAAATGACACAATGAAAAGCCTAGTCCAAGTTAAATGCCCAGGCCCTTTTACAAGCATGGTGTAGCTATGCATTTTGACAAATAAAAGCCTGCCTCAATTTGATGCCTGATCCGGTTTCCAAGCTGTTCTTTTTTTTAATAAAAGTTCTTTGGATGTATAAAACAGGTTTGTTGGCTACCTCTATTATGTGTCTATTACTTGATTACCCTGTAAGTTACTTATATTCTTCTAGGCTGTTAGGGTCCTCAGTTTAAAAGAATTAAAGGGTTTAAAAAAAAAAATGAATCCAAGTTATGGATATTGTTTCGACAGGATGCTGTAACCCTCGAGTGCCATAACTCACTCTCGCTCTGATACCCTGTCTGTTGGAGCTAGATCAAAGGAATGATTCATATTATCGGAAGCCTCATTTTTAAACATGTAATATTCATACTGGTTTAAATAAACAATTTGACTGTATTTCCCAGCTTTGCTGAGCAACAGTTTTGTGTGAAAGGAATTAAAGGCCTGTCCCATATAGACGCCTGTCACAAATACAAGCCTGTACATTCTAGTGATTTAAGCAAATAATAGCCCGCGCTACTAATTGAAGATATGTGGTAGTTTACGTAACACGCACACACATTAAAAAAAACAAACTAAATAAAACGACCATGACTGAATCCATCATAATCTAACAAATAAAAATCATATAACATACAATAAAATAAAATGCCAATGAAACATTTACACACCAAAGAATACTGTTAATTAGTAAAGTTTCGTTTTAAAACCACACATATTACTTATATATGATTCAAAAGTGAATTCCATTGTTGCATTGCTCGGTATATCACTGTATGCTGGACTGATGCAGTAGACGCGCACTTCCCTCTGCATGGTGATTCGGTTGGCAGGTGTAGTTTGGTAGAAAATAGTTCTACATGAAAGTCCTCACGGTTAAATCTATGGATTATCTTCAGTAAGCAGGTCATGATTTCTAGAAAAAGACATTGCTGTTAAGTTTTTGAGCACCACAAGCCAAGTGCCATCTTGTTTTACTACATTTGACACAAGGAAGACATCTTTATGGCCGATATCTCCAACACTCAGCAACTCACACTGATAAATAGCACAACAGGTAAAGGACAAATATGTATTTTATTTTTGTGAACTATCCCTTTACGATTATGGCACGTTATGAGTAGAATACTCTGGAATTATGTTCTTTCTATAGAATGTAGGATGGTATACTGTAAGCTTGAATTCATTGCTCAACAGCATTGTCATAGTGCTCACACAATATGTGTAAGACATGGAGTTTTTGTGGAGGCCTGCTCGAACACCCAAGTGGCCATGTTGGGAGACCATGTTGGTATTTTTCAATTGATTCCCTGCTGCAAACACTGTGGGCAAGTTGTATTGTTGGCTGTTCCTATAAAGCTGAGAAAGGGGGAAAGAGAAATTATATTGTTAACTATTTAGAGCTAAAAATCTAAAAATAAGCCTCTAGTGACAGCATTCTTGTGTTGTTTCTTCTAAAGGTGACAACTAGAAGCCAGACTTATTCGAAAGTCTGGTTTATAAATATTGACTGTTGAGTCTCAGCTTCATTGAAAGTGGAGATAGTTTTGGAATGAGGCCCTTCGTATAATTAAGTTATTCGCTGGGTTATTTTGGCCCACTGCTTCCCTCGCAGGGCCACTGAGGCTGTATTGTGGGCAGAACAATGTGATGACAGGGCTGTCCTTTGGGAACATCTAATTAGTTCCACTAGGGGAGCAAAGCAGCACCGCACCGTGCCCTGATATTTGGCTTGTGCAGTCAGCGGAAAGATAGCCACAGGGCCCACTTTAATTGCAAAAATGCCACCAGAATGTGTGTCTGCAACTTCACCTGTCCCTGATCATGAGACCACAAGGGAGTGCCCATCTCTCTGCGTGTGTGTCAACACACATAGCATCAGTGTGCATTCATGTGTGCAAATGTGTGAACCTCTGTCTGTTTAAATATGCACCTGTGAGTGTGTGGATGTGCCTGTGTCAGGTTGTGTCTCGTCGACTCTCACTAATCAGTATTTACTTATTGATTCCCGCAACCCACTAGAACACACTTGAACTTGATTCCGCTTGTTGAGGGTTTTAGGAATGCCTCTCTTTTACATGCTCTCTCAGAGGGGATTTCACATTAGGCAACAATAGATATTCCTTCTACTACAATTGTGTAAGAAAACAGAAGAACTGTTTCAGGCATGTGTGAATTTACAGCAGTAAATTGTCTAAATTGTAGAGCCTGCTGCAACAGGTAGGTAACTGATACATATTTCAGCTTTCACCAGAATCTTATGAAATCCAGGAAATCCAGGGCATCTTTGGAAAATGAACTACACCTGCATTGCTATGAAAGCACCCAAAATTAATATGTGAAGTTTTCACATATTAATTTTGTAGGTTAACCTCAAATGCCACATGGTTTGTTACACAGAATCATCTGAGAAGCGTCATTGGGAACTGTTTAGGAAGGGGCAGGCTCTTTCAAGAAATACTTGGCAGGTGATTAGATGAACCATTTGTCTTTCAAAGTCCATCACAGGCCAGATGCGAGAAAAGCGAAAACATATTTCCATTGAGGAAAGCCTTCAGTGCCAATCTTTGCTCCTCTTTCAATAAAGAAATAGTCTCCAGTTCTAATATAGCTGATGCTATTGCAGCGCCTACGCTAACCTCTTTAGGAGCTGCCATTGTTGTTTTCAAGGCACAGTTGCCTCTCTGGTCATACACATCTGAACCACGGCAGGAGCTCCTCGCAGGAAGCATTACTTTAAGCCTGACACAATTGATTTTTGTGTGATCTCACGATCCCGCAATTCTCACGAGATCTCATGATATCGCAGTAATCCAGCTGCCACGCAAGATAAGCTGCAGCTAGCATCAAACCTAGCTCTAATACATTGCAAATAATGTGCAGGTGGTGATTATAATTAGCTTTTTCAGATTGTATCACTAAAGCAGTAATAATAAACAGATGAATAAGAGAAATTTTACTTATTCCTTACAAGGGGGAAAGTCATTGCATTGCTTATCTTGGAAGAGTGATACCATTACATATAAAAAGGTGGGGGTTATAAGAATTTTCTGACCAGAGAATATGTGACCAGCATGTTCACCAGCACCAAACTGTACATACAGTCCAGTATTATCGGTAACTGGCTTTAACTAGACATCTGTCTGTGATGACTCATGTGTAACCTCGACAACTTTGTATAAGAAGTTACTTTGTTGAGTACAGTTGAGTTTCATATTGTGCGTCCAGATATTAAATGAGTATCTTCCATGGGGAGGTAAAAGAAAGGAATACTAGCAGCATATATTTACTCATCACTTGGTTGGTCAAACAATGGAGGTGGCAAGCTGCTGACATAACGATGGAAAAAAAAAAGTTGATGTTAGTTCTTTAAATGCAAGATTAGTAGCCTCAGTGTGTGCACTGACATCAGGAGCTGAACATTCCTCCACTGCATGAATAAGAAATGTTTCCAAAGTCTTGGGAGCAGTGAATTATTGAGGAGGCAGTAACGAGGCAGACGCAGGGGCCAGGTGTGGGGTTTCAGAAAAAATATGTGTGTGTGTGTGTGTGTGTGTGTATGTGTGTGTGTGTGTGTGTGTGTGGATGCGCACAGGCAACCCACAGAGAAAGAAAGATTGAAGAGGGGTTCAGGGATTAGTGAGCATTAGGTTGATTTGGTCAACAGCAGCTTCTGGCAAACATAGCAGGAAGAAAAATATTTTCTTATAGGAAGAAATTAACATCTTCACAGTTGACTCTCTCTCTCTTTCCCTCTGTGTATATATATTCACACACTTATGTTATACACTAGCAGTTTGAATCCTGGTGAGGGAAGAACACAAATATGTTGAGAGACTGAAAATATGTGGATTAGAGAGACAGGTTTTACAGAACAAAAGCAGTGAAACTGAGAAACAAAGGGACTGTAAGGTAGAAGCTGATGATAGAAAAGTCATTTGAAAGAGAAACTGGATGAGATCAAACAAATGACTGAGACAATTGAAACACAATAAAAGGAAATTAAAAAATCAAGAGGCATATAAGAAAAGAAAGTACAACATATTTTCGCTACTAACTCGTCAAATACCAACGCTTAGTCAGTGGCTCTACACGTCAAACTATGACGTTCAAGCTACCCCTCTCGATAGGTCTGGATGCCCGGGAATGACATATTATTTTAAGCTTGTTACATTCATTGTGTCTTTTCAAAATAATCTCCCTTTTGCTCATTAAATGCATACAGACTCTTTTCAAAATAAATTTACAAGGTAGGTAAAAAACGTAGTTTTTAGGTTTAATTCCTTACATTTAGGCAACAGAAGCAAGTGGTTTTAGAAAGTTTTTAAAAACACGTCATTGTTTGGCTTATTAAAATATGTTTGTTACTAATGTAACGTAACATCATATGACATGTCATATCTCACATATGTCACTTGCATGGTATGCAACACATACTAGCAAACTAAACACTTTTTAAAAAGGCTCAATGATGATGCTACCTGGTACATCTGATACCACTTAGAAAGGATGCCTCTGTGGGTGGCTATCTGATGCAGAGGGCCATTGACTGAGTGTCAGTATTTGATGAGTTGGGAGTGAGACAAGGTTGGAATGTAAGGTAGAGCGGCAGAGTAAATAGAAGAGAGTGGACAAAGAAAAAAGCAACCAAGGCCAATACTTGGCATGCAGTTATTATCATTAATATTAATACTACTACTACTACTACTACTACTACTACCACTACTACTACTACTAATAGTAATAAGTTATTGGGGCAGGGTATACAAGAGTATCTCCCTTATCTGAGGCACTTTGGGCTCTCTGCAGCCTACACAATGGATACAATATTCCCCTTAATCAGAGGGCATTAGAAATATCACTTAACATTAACAGACTAAAAGAAAAGAAACTCATTCAGATGTGCTTTAACCTCGAGAACAATTTTTAACCTTCAAAATAGTAAAAGGTCAGTCTCAATGCACGGGATGATTAGTGACCACCTGTCAATAGGGCATAGTGAATAATAAATCAACCTCGGAGGCACACATGCGTAAATCTTATATTTCATTGGCTCATCTCCAAATTACTTGTTATGTCTTAAAGAGAAAATGAAGAATCCATCAAGCTGTTTGGACTGTGTTGGAACTGGCTGTGATATACCACATTGTGTGAAGCAATGAAAAGAAATTAAAAGTGATCTCTGCTACAGCTGGACACTTCATATATCCAAAGACATACGGTTAAAGCTTTTTGACCTGGTAGGGTGGTTTAGTTTTAGTAATAATGCTTGTACCACATTTATACATGCAGCCATCATCATTCTGAAACAGAACGTTCAAACTCCTTCTTGTCAAATACCCTTTAGTGTCTAAAGAGCAACACACTCTCATCCCCAATTCATCAGATACCAACACTTGGTCAGTGGCCCTACGCGTAAAAATATACCATATGATATGAAAGACACTGTATCCATGAAATGAGATTGAAAACTAAACATTTTATGTGAAATGGGAAATTTATTTTGAAAAGACAATATGCTTTGCATGTAACAAGCAGAAACGTACATGCTGTCCTAGAGCGTCCAAAATTGTCACTAGAGGGGAACCTAGAATGTCATATTGGGACGTGTAAGGCCACTGACCAAACATTGGTATTTGACGGGAGTAAATTAACAGAGCTTGCAACAAAAGCAGACCCTTCAAATGGCAGATGGGATTAAAAAACTGCCCAGGCTCATGTTCACTAACATGCAGGCAGGTACAGAGAGTTAAGAAAACACACACAGAAAAAATGATGGACGAGCGGGACATTCACAACAGATATGAGTTTTACAGAAATATAAGCAAAGTGGCAAAGTAATCCTGAGGTGCACTACCCTCTACACATATAGAGAAACTATAAACAAATAAGGCGGTGCTGTGGAGGCATGTGGCTGATCAAATAGTCAGATGATCCACAGAAGTACAGGGGAAACTTGCTGAAGGCATTTAGTTGACAGCTGTGATACAACTGTGGCCTGTAAAATATGAAGAGGAGGAAGAGGGCAAAGAAAGAAGGTGCAGGGATCTCTTTGACAGCATACAGTATTAATATCTACGCATGCTGTCAGTGTGCCCTTGAGCAAGACACTGAACCCCTACCCGTTACTGAGGTTCTCCTTCTCTCTAATCCCACATGTCAGCACATGTAGGAGCCGTGGGTTTGACATTGTAGATTATTGTGGATTAGTGTCACCTAAAGAATTCTGTCATGTAAAGAAGCCAATTAAAGTCAGATTTTTTTTCAAACCTTTGCGAAGTGGTTTACACGCTAAGAATGCTGAGAAAATGTGTAATACAAGCTGACTGGGTAAAGGTTAAAAGCACCGTTTGAAATATTTCAGCAGGCAGTCACAGTCTGGGATAACCTTTTTGTATTAAATTTCATTACAGAATGAGATTGTCCACATGAAAAAGTGACACCCACATCCCCAAATGATTGATATAACTTCTAAGTCAAAAAAAAAAAAGCATACCCTTAATAGCATAACACATTTGAAGAAAACCGAACCAACTATCAAAATGTCAAGGTATCCCTTTGAGATGTTTTCCTCCTGCTCATTCCCTGCAGTTGCCAGCTTCGATTATGTTTTGCTGCATTTTGCTTTGGTATAATAGAAGCATGCCACTCTGGCATCCACACACAATTTGGTACCGACTCATTTTTAGAAAGTGTTGGCAGGGTTACATGCTGCTCTCTGCATGCTGTTCTCCTACACAAGCAGACCACACTTGTTACATACTCAATGGAAAACCAAAGGGTGCTGAATGTCGGTCCACACTCAGTACAGACTGTGCAGGTGCCACGATAAACCCATAAAATAATGTATGAGTCACGTTGTCTGGTACCTCTGTAGGCTGTTAGGGTTAACTACAAAGCCCAGAGTCAGCGGGAAGAAAGGCTGCTTTCCCACCAGGCAACATGAAACGCCTCAGAATATTTATCGGGGTCCACGGGGAATGATCTGGCAGCTGGCAAAGTCAAACAGCTCACCTAAAGGAGTCAGGTCAGTACAAGTTCAGCCGTACTGACAAAACCACCTCCCTGCTCAAGAGGCAGGGTAGCTCTTCATGGGGGAATAGCTTGGAATGATCTGGCATTTTGTTGTTTGGAAAGGATTTACATTTTATTATGGGTATTTACACACCTAATTGTTTTTTAATGCTCTTATTCAGACTAAGAGTGAGTGCAAAAGTTGAACAACTGTCCATTGTTGGATCACTCCAACACCTGCATGTCAGCTTTTTAATGGTCAAAGACAATATTAATAAATCACTTTTACGTGACTGCTGACTGAAAATAAATATTTAGGACAAAATATGAACATAAAAGGGGAGAATTAGCCTGAGAAAGCAAGCCTTTTGGTGATGCTGACCTGAATGAGAGCCATAATAAAGCCTTATGTGTATGAAGGAGCTCTTCTGTATACTTTGGCATACAGCACTGGCACTGCTGTGATGTGTCTAAAGGCACGACCTCACGTCCGGTATAATAGTATACAGAATATACAATTGCAACTGGAGCTGTTGGCAGGAAAAGGAAATCACAATTACAAATGAACATAAAGAAACTGCCCTTTACATTATTCTAAGTCCAGGATGTCAGGGACTGTATAGAAAAGGAGATAAGATTACTAAAGGAGCAGCTTGCAGGAATTTGTGTTGAGAGGAAGGCCACGTCAGTGTGGACAGCTCAGAAAATATACTACAGTATATACATACTATTTCCCCTTCCTGATGGCATTACTGTTATCAGATGAAGGCAGTTATATTTACCCATTTTGACAATCTTATTGACAGTGATATGATAATATGAGTTGCAGTTAAACCAGTGACTCATTACACAGTCTGCACCTACAGTACAAAAAAGTCTTTTCAGGTGGCTCTTTATCTCTTTATTTGAAATTGCAGACACAGCAAACCCTGCATCGTTTTCTCACCACTTTTTTTTCTTTTTTTTAATCACAGTGTTCTGCCTAAATGAGCCATTCCTTTTATTGATTCATTTATATTCTGTTTGGGCTTTATGTGCTTAATATTAGTGTTTTTCCCCTGCTGAATCACTTTTACAACAGCAAATATCTAATTTACCCACAGGGATCATCAATCATTTAATCAAATGTAAACAGTGATGCTCATCTCCGCTGTTTATGTGGCCCTAATCCAGATGCCGGGTGTGCTTGTTGCTAGGCTAATTGTGTGAAACACCAGATGTCGAACTGTGCAGTGTTAACTCATAATAAAGTCAAAAAGTCCAGTCTGAGTTTTTTTTTTCCTTTCCTTTTTTCCTTTTTTTTTTAACATTTTGGATAGCTGGGGAAAGAATTATTTACTTGTGTATTCCAGATGGGATGAAATAATCAGTCACCAGATTCCCTTAGTAAGACTAATGCTGTCCAGAGAGGGCTCTACTCCCACTTCTTTAATTAATCCCACAGCCCTAATTGTTTCTTTAAACATTTTCAATTATAGTCAATACTGTCTGTATTTTATATTCCATGTAACACTGCTGATAACACTCCAATAAACCTTAAGGCAGTAACAGTGTTTGTGTAGTTTTTTCCCTCTCTGACAGGTGTTTGAGTGCCTATCTTAATACTTCCTTCAAATCGTCATATATATGATGAAAGTAATAATTGTATTAGGACATTTTTATTTTATCTAATCCCATCTTGTCTGCTATTTATTGGAGAAAGGTGTAATACAGTAATAGCAAACTGAGACCAAAACAGACAAAGATGACTCGTTTAGGACCACAAGAAGCATCCCAGTATGATTCTCGTACGTGACTGGGCTGTGGAAACATCTAGTCTTTAAGGCACAAGGAGTCAAAAGGTACTGTAAGAGAGAGACTGGACTTGTGTATAACATCATTTGCTGCAGCTGTGTGAAACAATCAATCAGCAAAACGGCAAGGACCCTGAGTAAGAAACAGATCGGGCAACAATCAAGTCCTCCAAATTAAACAACAAAATAAATCATTGCTCAATGCCCTCTAGAATGACACAAGTGTTTACTGATCTGATGCCAGTCAGCACAATGACATAATTTGTCAGTGCCTTCCAAAACAGCTACAAATAATTGTTGAAAAATAAATCAGTTTCATAATGTTACAAATATATGGGAAAGGTTTGGCTTGATTTAGACAGAAAAACAACGTCGCTAGGTTTGGGCAAAGATCACAGTTTGGGTTAAGGTAGTTAGGGGCTAGCAAACGATCATGATAATGGCTTAACAAAGCTGACTCATGGTTCGACAGCTCCATTCTTATGTCATGTGATAACATCTGAGATTCAGTTGCTGTAGAAGGCTGTTGACTATAGACTATAGTCTAGATATGGCAGCAAGTGTACGTCACACTCAGAAGCACTGCATTACATACAACATTCATAGCTTTAATAGCATTCCCAGCATTGTTACCAGGCTATCTCTTCGTCTGCTTCACTTGAATGCAGACCCCTGCTGTTGGCTCATAAACCCAAACTCACTTCAAAATTACTGTTCGCCAGCTCAGCTCCTTTGAAAGGCACACATCATCAATATTACTTATTCCCTTTTGATGCGGTCCACTAAAATAATTCTACTTTGATCAGTGAAACACTGTGTTATTGTATTTATGCTGCTGTTTGAAGCCTTGGGCTCACAGCCTTATTGTTTCTGAGGGGACGAAAAGTTACACAAGAAACACCCCAGTTTGAGTCTGAGTATTTATACAGTTGACTGACCATCTGCTCATTTGTAACAGATTGACGGACAACCCATCACAAACTCTCTTCGTAACAATCTTGGAAATCGCCGGCTATCCGTCTGACAAAGATAAGCCTCTGGGAGCGACGGCCAATATTTTGGGAGATATGGTGTAGCAAGCGGATATCTTGGCCAAAGCTTCCTCTTCGGTTAATCTCCAAATATGTGCACATGAATGTGGATATATTTTTAAAAAGTTACATTGTGGTCAGACTATAGCAGGTAAATTACATTTTGGCCAGTGAGTTATGCTCCTCTACATGGCTTGTATAGCTGCCACTCAAATCTGATTGGTCCATATAATTTAGATTACAAACCGACTAGAAATTGAAACCAGCAGGATTCTTGCCCTGTTGCCTACATCTGCATAAATATGCAAATATCTGTTTACAGAGATCATCTCAGTAAGGGTCGCTCCTGGTAGGGTCTCTCTAAGCAAAGCGGTCCCAGGTAAGGGACCAGACCAAGAGCACTTCAATAGATCCTTATGAATCTCCCCGTTGAATCTCCACCTAAACATGATGGAGGGGTTTAAGTGTTCTTATGATCCTTGGGGTTATGTTGTCTTGAGCAATAGCTCCAGATAGGGTCTACCAAGGCAAAGTGGTCCTAGGGGAGGGGCCAGACTAAGACTATTATACCCAAAAGAATCAGCATAAAGGGAGCTGGTGCACCTGAATGAGGAAACTGGGGCCCCTTCTGGAGCCAGACCTGGCATTGCGGAATGGCTCTAGGGATGTGGAACATCAGCTCTCTGGTGGGGAAGAAATCAAAGCTTGTTCGGGAGGGGAACCGGTACCAACTAGATATAATTGGGTTCACATCTATGCATAGCACTGGTTCTGGAACTAACCTCCTAGAGAGGGGCTGGACT
>JAPZEB010000021.1:13507647-13525790 GCA_029783705.1 Chaetodon striatus | reverse complement strand
CAGTGGAAACACTAGTGTCCAGGTATTGTGTCTGAAGGGTTACTTTGGTTCCAAAGGTACCATACTGAAAGTATTTGGTGTAAACGGGGCAATAGTGAGAATGTGCAAAGATCGGAGAAACACAAATACTTCAACTCGTAAAGCAAATAGATACTTCAATATGACTTTGAAGAAAGACATACGTTAAGTTTCCTGAGAATTGCAGGGGGAGGTAACACAACACAGCCCTTGTGACTCAAATCTACCCCAAATAAACATAATTTTATATTCTTAAAGGAGCATTCCAGTTTTTGTATGTTTCCATCCACTTGCAGCACATAACATGTACTTATCTTTATTTTCTATTTTCTAAAATGTTTTTTAACCTATGCTTTACAATTTTCCTCAAAGCATGCAAAGCATAGTGCTTTAGACTTCTGAATGCTTTCCTCCCCTGCAGGCAACCACTGATTTCCGTTAATTTACTTGAATGAACATCAACTCACAGACTTGACACTTGATTGAGTCAGACAATCCATCACATTGCTGCTTTCATGGTAATCAAAATTATGTTATGATCATGTGATAAAGCATTTCATACACAATTTTGACCGACACACTCCAAACTGTTGCAGTAAGCTGGTCGTGTGTGTGTGTGTGAATATATGTGAACTAGGGCATGGTTGTAAATGAGTTTGACTTAATGTTTAAGTGAAACATAATTTTCTTTCCAAGCCGTCAGATATAGTACGTTAGCTTAACCAAATCAAACTGCAAAAGATTCCACTCTGCTGCACATTTCAGGGGACACCGAGGGAAAATTGAGATGTCATCCCTTCGTGAGATATCTACTGACATTTTCCACATCTGCACACCCTCAGAACCAACCCTACAATAACCATAGTCCCTTCGGTACCGACCATCAGTCTTATCTCCCCTCCACTCATCTCAAACACACACTTGTGCATCCCCATCTGACCCGTAAGCATCTGAACATCCCCATGGCCCTCACTCAGCTGCAGTCTCAACTGCTGCTCCTACGCAGTCTGAGTGCTTTGCTCTGTCCTGCATGAAGGGAGAGCCGAGCCACCTATCTGCTGTTGTGCACACAATTTGAGATGACAGGTTAAGTGGCTTACCTACCCTCTGGGCCTGCTAATACAAGAAAGCAGGACCTACAGATATCTAAGATGGTACTGTGCCTTGAATGTGGTGGCAGATGGGAGGGACATGGAGTCAAAGCAATGAGGGTGGAGGTAAGATGAAGTTAAAGGGGTATGGTGGGGAATGGGGACAGACATCCAAATTCTTTTTACATCTTGTCACCCATAAACTGTTGTAAAAATAGTGGAGTGCAATGTAGAGATTTTGATGTCATCTCACCCCAAGGTTGTTAGTATCCAGGTGACAGTGAAATGTCATCAGCCATCCAGCTAACCCTGAAACAGGATTCACTACTGTAGCAAGTAGCATTCAAACCGATGACTCAATAAACATGTTGCCATACTCCAACATTGCTGATAAAATTAGAACATCTAATGCTTGTTAGATGATATACTATCTTTTAAGTGTTGGTCTAGAGAAAGTGAAAGAGGGGGATGTTTGACAGGAGTGTGAAGTAGTCTGTGACCCTGTGTGTTCATGCCTTAAAAGATTTTCAATAAGTGCTTTGGGTCATATTCTATATGTTTCAGCTGTGCAGTATTCTTGGCAAAGGCAAGCTAGGTTGTGGCTCTCAAGAGGAGGTAAGTGGCTATAGCACAGCCAAGTCATATCATATCATATCAGAGACATGGGTTAACACTGTCAGAAAGAAGAAGAAACAAACATACAGTTAAACTAGGTGTGTGGTGGACAAGATCTTTGCAAAAATATGATGATTATCTGCATTATTTATTTCTGTCATATAAGAAAATGTATTTTTTTTTTCTCCACTTTTGACACCTATGATAGCACTTCTTCCACTTACCTTGGCCTCAGGCTACATACTTCAAAGTACACATCTCATCAAGATGAGGGTCAAATGCCGTGGTGTGAACTTGACCAACTAAAGCAGGAGGAAGGCGTGACTGGCAAAAGTGCTGCTACCCTGAAGTGAAAGGCTGCACATTGCTGTTTGAAATGGTAGAGGAAAGGAACAGTGTTTTTATTCGTAGCTGGTTAAGGAGCTATGCTGATTTTCTGAGGTTTTGGAATTTAGAGAGAACGTGAAAGTGGAGCAGAAGTGGAAAAGGAGATGTTGACACAGGCTGTCGGGATGTCCACTCGATTTCACACCTGGATGGATATGTTCCCCCTTCCATGGCCGACCAGATTGACCCACAGTGGTGATATCATACCCTTTCCACTCTGCAGGCCAAACTGAACTGAACTGTAAACTTTTATCTCCTCCAATTTGCATGTTTATGCATACTTTGGTGAACTCCTGCTTGCAAAACAAGAACATACTGAATGCTGAAGTCAATATTATTTATGTTTTTGCAAAAAGAAAATAAGTTACAACTGAATTAAATTCTTTCTAATAAAAAGACGTGCATAGTAGTTAACCTTACTGTCAGCTGAGCAGTTATCCAAATGCAGATAATCTTACTTGACCATGATAAAGCATAACTCAAGCAGAAAAGCGCATGTTCTTTGACCCTTTCCTCCTTTGACTCCCTTTAATCCCACTGACCTGGTACACTGCGTAGCCATTGACCGTGGAAACTGACACTGGAGCACTTGATGGCTTTCACTGCACCTCGTAGCTCTTTGCTTGTGCTAGCTCTCGACCGCAGGCAAAACAGTAAAGCAAACACATAGATGAAGCATTTGTCTGCAGCCCCTCCTGGATTGTGTGACAGGCAGCAGCGGTGGGGAGATTCCATCAACCTGACAGGCTGCTTCTTGCAGGAGAAGAGTTAATTGCTGTGGGACCGGAGCAGCCTTCAACATCCATCAACAAACCTCCTTCCAGCTCTGTGGGGTTGGAGGTTGGGTGAAGTATTGAGAGGGAGAGGGGATACCAGAGAGGGCCATAGAGGGCAGAGAGATGTGGGAAACATCTGATTTCCTTTGACATCTTGGGCAAATAACCTTCAAAACAAAACACTGCTGCTGAACTGCTGTCCGTTGTGGGCGAGTTGGCTTTTAGCTTGAGTCACAGAGTCCAGACTGTCAAATTACGAAGCAACTACTAAAATTGCACCTTTTAATTACAATTTGGATCCATTTTGTCAGCAAATGGACCCATATAACCATCAGTCAACATGTCAGCCTGACAATATATGATAATATATAGAAACATTTTCTTTAAATGTCTCCCTCTATTTTTTTTTTTTTTTTAACCATCGTTATTACCTCAGCCTTTGCCACTTGTCCACACTTTGAGTGATTGCTGATTACCAAGATATAAGCTCTGTTTCAGCAAAGTCCATTGGTACATGCATGTAATCAGTGGTGCAGACCATCTGGCATACAAAAACAAATCCTGCTGGGCAACCACATTGGTGGGCTGGTAAACTTTTAAAAAGTCAAGTTAAAAAATTAAGTTTTAACTGGCCAGCCGGCACTGTCTGTCTCTGTACCGACCCTCTTTGTTTACTTGTTATTGTGGGTACCCATGAGAATGTGCTGCATGAGTGTTACGGGACTGAGCTCACTGGCCAATTACAAGAAAGTTAGTTAAACTTGTGGTTACATCATAGGCCTCGTTGTAGCCTACTCTGTTGCTGCTGTTAAGGCCGTAAAACAGTGGATGAACAACAACATGACATGTTTCACTATCAAAAGTTGATCAAAAGTTGTGGCATGTCCCACTGGAAGGAGGCCCCAGGGTATACACAGGACACGTTGGAGGGATTACACATCTCACCTGGCCTGGGAAAGCCTTGGGGTCCCCAAGGAAGAGCTGGAAAGCATTGCTGGGGAGAGGAACGTCTGGGGTGCTTTACTTTGCCTGCTCCCTTTGTGACCAAAAATGGATGGATGGATGGATGGTCTGATAAAATTTTGAAAGTTGACGTGAGCTGCATGATTGAGTTACATAATCCCCATTTAAGTTAGCATAGGGATACACCGGAAGTTAGCCAGTCTATGGTGCATATTCTGCTGAGAGCATACACGTCAACTTTCTGCAAAAGTAGCATGCAGTCGTGACATGGCTAACAATGAGAATGGACCAAAGGATGTGAGAAAGTAAAGGACAAATATAAAATTATAAACACTACAGCTTTGAAAACATATTACACCAGTATATTTGTAATACAATCATAATCTGTTATAAATCACTGGCTACATAAGAATGCAAGTGCACACTGACCTCTTGGTTCTCTAGTGGAAAAGCAGATCATAGCCTGGGTCAGCTGGAGGCTGCAAATAGGCTGTGGGATAGAGCCAGGCAGCTGAGAGTCAAGCCAGGGCCCACAGAGCATGCTGGAGGTTTTACCAAGGCTGTAGGGGCAGTCATAGCGGGTGAGAGGAGTGCCAAGGCCTGCAGAGCATGTTGAGGGCTCCACATCCAGGGGTGTGTGGACTCCTGTGCTCCCCGTGGTTACCCCAACATGCTCTGCAGGCCTTGGCTCTCCCCTGGCCTTCAGCAAGCCCTTCTGACCCAGACTGTGCTTTGCGCCTCTGCCAGAGAACCAAAGGGAGGGCGGCGGGGTTCATGCCCTCTGTCAGCTGTGCTCTAGTGTCCACATACCCCTAGATGTGGAGCTGTGGGCTTTTATCTTTTTTTGGGGGGGGATTTCGTAGGGCGAGACTTGGCAAGAAAAGTAGTGGGATCCATAATACTGTGTAAATCCATCAAATCCAGTGCTCCGTGTTGCTAGTTTTGAATCTACTGTAGTAATATTCCACGGAGATGGATGTACTGAACCCCGTGGTTCCTTCACCTCACCCCTGCCTCTAAGACTACTTAGCTGGAAGAAAAACAGATAGTAGCTCTGTAGATGGACCCTCACTTAGCAGCTGTAGCAACTTGAATTCACCGATCACAAACCCTAGCTCTCTGCTGGATCTGCAAGCTTCTTTTGCTGTCATTACACAGGTCAGACCCAGAGCTGCTGCTGGTCACCAGCCTGCTGTGACCCCTGGTGCTGGGTTTGCTGGTTAGCTCTGGCTGAACTTGAGTTGCTTCAGCAAGTCTGTCCCCACCTCTTTGGTTTTTCTGGCCGGTGTCCTCACAACAAAAGTCTCATAGGTCAGGAGTGAGGCTAAGGGGAACCGGCAGGTAGCAGCTAGCTAACTAGCAGCTAACGCAATGCAGGGCAGCACTCAATGTTAGACTCCGCCCACATTGAGCACAGTAGATATTAGAAGCACAGGCTTCTGAATGTAAAAACAAAATTGATAAACTGTTTGGGCATCAGCTTCCTCAAGTGGCCAGCAGAAGAACTGCTATTTTAAAGGAGCAGACTGAGGAGGTAAGATGGACGTAAATTGTTTAACTAATTTTTTTAAATCACATTTTGTGTCATTGAAGGTAAATAACAGTAGACATTATTGTTCCATCTTTTATTGTCTTTTATAGAAAATAAATGAAAAAATCTTACATTATTACAAATTCTTAGACACTGACAACAAATAAAATGATATCCTGAAAATAAAACAATGATGATAGAAAGAATAACAGATCAGATGATCAGAAATTTCTACATGATAACAATTACAGAAAGTCATCGGCTCAGAAGGGTAAATGGAGATAAAAAGTTCTCCTACACTGGAATATATCCAACACTCTTGAAAAGATTAATGTATTTCTTTTAGATTAGAGGTATACTTTCATAGTGTATTTATGTGGCTATTTCTATTCCTTAGAAGCAGTCAGACCACCGACCTGTGTAACTACAGCTCTCTACGCACTCACAAGTAAGAAAAGTTTTGAAGAGACCCCAAGAAACCTAATGAAACATTCAACACTGTAAAAATGGTGAGATGATTGACAGTCTTAGTGTGGAGAGCTTGTAATATTCACCAACAAGGACCCAGTGATACTCAAGCATACAAAGCACAGCAATTTTGATGAGGAGCAAAAAGGAGCAGGGACGGGGGAACAAACTGTCCTTGTGACTTCAGAAATAAGAGGAGGAAGCGGCAGAACAAAGACAGCGTTGCTAGTGAGTGAACTGCAGAGAATATGCAAACCAGAAAATTTGAGTATGTCTATTAATGGATGCCTAGCAAACCAATTTTATCATTTACCTTCTTACCTAGAGTTCAGTCCCACTTATGTTAAATAGGAACACACAATAGGGAAAGTGCCGCTTTATGAGATGGAGCTGACTATTTTGTTTCTGTGAAAGTTAACAATGACAGTGGAACAACAGGGCGAGGAGGTATGGAGTCAGGAAAAATGTAATGCAGTCTATAAAAATACATCGATAAGCTAAGACAAAACTGAGTCAATATGGATGCAAGAGAAAAGTTAATGCCATATCAATGTGCTATTGAGCAGCACTGCAGTATATTTTATGATGTAAAGAAATAGCTTTAGCAGATATATGTGAACAACAGAGCTCAAAACTACCTTACATGTTAAGTTCTTTATTCAATGCCTTTTCTACCATGATATATTTTGTATGAACAATAGCTTGGATGTATTTGGGACTGTAATCTTGTGGTCTTGTGCCATTATAACAATAAAGGACTTCCCTTAGTGCTACATTATTCCCACGAATGTCATTTACTCACAGCTGATCAGACATGTGCAGGAACTAGCAAACATTGGCTTGCATACAGCTGTAGCGGCTTTTGCTAACATGTATGTGTGATTTGGAGCACGCTGCGTCTTCCACAATGATTACAGTGCATGTTGTTTTGTTGTTGAGGGAACTCAGTGGCTTACAGTATGAAAGAAATGGGCTCTGGGCCTGTTTATTTTGCCAACTATCATGCTGATAGAGGATCTTTCATGCTGAAGGATGATTCTCTAAACTTATTTATTGCATGGGAAGCAGAAGAATTCACAATATAGCATACAGTCTTGGCTCTCAATTACCAATAGGATCTTATTTTTTCTCTTAAATTTGTGCAGTACAAGAAAACCCAGCATGTTATTATACTTTTGAATTGATACATGTTTCATGTAATCTGTTATTATCAATGTTGGACAGTGTCATATTATTTAGTAATGCATTACTATAAACTAAGTACAGTTTTTTTATTCCCGTACTACGTAGTGCAAGAGAAAATGATAACTAAAATCAAGTAGTTGCATGACAGTTAGTAATACCAGTAATGCTCCATTTTACTGACAATTTTGGAGTTGATTGATATCAGTTAAATTTACCATTAAAAAAGAAAATAAAATACATTAAATGACGTGACGATTTAAAATACACCTTTTCATGCTCAACTAAATCTGTCCCATTGCCCTCCTCTATCCCTCTATTATACAAGTCAAGCTGTTAGTTTACAGACAATTCTGATTTAAGTAAAAATGTCATATTTTGTAATGCACTTTCCTCACTCTGTTCCTGCCATGACCCCTACTGCCTACCCTCAAGAGGTCTAAAAATAAAAATAAATCACTTTTTGTTACCTTGTGATGAGATAATTGTGACAGCTCAGCAGTGATTTTATTAGCAACCTATTCAGGTGGCAGATGAGGGAAAGCCGGTGGGCAGAGTTAAAGGTGTCTCTTGTTGTAATTGAATCACCTTAGATGAGCAGAAAGAAACATGATAGTGTGGGCTCATCTGATTTTGATATTAATTAACTGATTTCCCGTCTCTTATCCAATTATCTCAGTAATGGAACATATTTTAACTTCAATTATGAACTTTTGTAACAAGTCCACGTAGTGAATGCTAATTCCTTCACAATGAGTGCTGAAAACACCCCGGTATCCCCCTCCTTTCCTCCTTCCTTCCTTTTCCCGCTGAGGAGCCAAGATAAGCGACAGACTCCTGTAGCATCCATATCTTGGGCCATCGCTGCTTTGCTGATGTGGACACTAAATAAACTGGTAGCTTTTAGCAGATGTAATCAGAAAGATGTAGCTGACCTGATGGAGGAAGATAGCCAGAGGCTGCTGGCAGGTTGGACCACACTGCTGGCTTGCTTTCATTTCAAGGAGGAATGAAAAAGTAGTTCCTGTACCACTGCACCTCAGGCTGCACTCCTGTTCTCTTTTTAGAGTCTCAGTTTGCTCCGATCCTATGTAGAGGAAGACTACATAAATGATCTCGCTTTATTTTAATGATCACCCCCAGAAAGGCCTGTCCAGTATCAGCTGAGGGGAAAAAAAAAAAGAAACATGGCCTTTCCAGAAGCTACAGGCCAAATTATGCTCAAGGTCAGGTCAGAGCTGCTGTAGTCTACAAGTTTTATTTTGCTTGATTTATCCAGAGACAGCAGACACATAACTTTTAGAAACATTTGCAGTGATTTGCCTTCATACTGTTACACACTGGTGTGTGGCAGCTTTACTGGAAATATCCAACACATTCTCATCCCAACTCATGAAATACCGCTGACATGCTAATGACACACTAAGTACCCTCCTGCGTCTGTTTTGGAAGTTCAAGGTGGACGGCTTGTCAGTGTGCGCTGTTACATGCATTGTGTTTTTTCAAAAAACACTTCTATGCTCACAGTAAATTTACAGTTATATCTCACACAGGCTCCGCCCTCTCCTGGACTTTTTGGGCAATATACACAAATACGTTTGGACCCCACAGTATATAAGGAGGTGGATATTCGCCATCGGGCATCCTTTTCTCTTCAGCGACAGTGAATCGCGCTCTGAGCTTCTTCCTCCATAGATGCATAGATGGAGTTGTTGCTTCAAGAACCTCACCAGTGCCTCTGCGCAGACCAAGCAGAGCCAATGGCAAAATTGATGACGTCAAGACCCCCTCTCCAACTGCCACACTCCACTACTGCCACCAGTCACCCCCGCTGAGACAACAGCTTCATTTGGGACTGCTGGCTATGATGCATTTGTGAACTTCACCATGGCTCGAAACTTTCTGTGTCTCTTGTGATGCATTCAGGGACCTCTTGACTGGCTTAGAATTTTGCAAGTTGGCCTCCCATTGGCCACCCATCCATTTGTGGAAGATGTGACTGTGAAGAGGGCTGAGACAGCATGTCACAGCTTTTTTGCTATTATCCCACATCTGGCCAACAAGTCTATTTTTCCCTCACCAAACTCCATACAGGAGATGGAAATTAGGAATTGAAGGCGCTGTGTCCATGATTTCGCACGTATTTGAGTAGGCAAGTCCTAAGTGGTTGGCTACGTTTATGCTTGTCTCAGTGTGCGAATGCATGCTCATGATTAGAGGAGTATTCCCTTAGGAGTCTGGTGGAGGGCTCTGCTTGGGCTAATAGAACTAGGGTTATAATATTGTAACCTTTGTTTCTGCTCGTGCACATGCACATTCGTTCACTCGTTACATGCATAGTGTGCATGTAACAAGCAAACAAATTTCAAAATAAACTTACAATACGGGTGTTTTTAGGCTGATTCCTTAGGTTTAGGCAACAAAAGCATGTGGCTAGGTTTAGGTAACAAAGACATGTGGTTATGTTTAAAAAAAAAAACCATTATGGTTTGGCTAAAAATTAGCGCAGGAACCAAATAGTAGGCTCCTGGGTGAAAGTCCAGAGATGTTGGACCAATCCACATAGGGACTTTTATTATAAAGTGTTGCTGACTGGAGCGCATCATACCGCAGGAACAGGTGCATCTCTGCATCCATGTTTGACACTAACAATCACTGACAAGATGGCAGTCACTCTTGGGTTGTTGCCCACTGCCTCTGAAACTGATGTGCTTTGTGGATATAATATTGTAATGAAAGGTGCCTTTGTGTGTCCATCTCTGATGCCAAAATCACTGACAAAGCAGCAGTATTTCACAAGTTAGGAGTGAGAACAGACTGAAATATCTGGTGTTACAGGCAGCTGAACAGCAGCTGGTATATACAAGAGGAAATGCTTATTCACTTTTGCCACACCAACTTCCTTAGATGAATGGGGGTATTAGTACTGACAATGTTCCACTTTTCTACCCTCTAAGATAGCATCCACTTACCATTCCTGTGCCTTTCAAACACCTGTTTTCAAGTGTAACTTTTACTATTATTGTCCAGAAAAAAAATTATCTAGTTTATACCGTTAAAATAAACTAAATTTACTTGCGTTTAATACTCTGGAACAATATCACAATGAAACTTTTACTATTTCCCAAGCCTGTGTGGCCTTATTTTCTAAGAGGCTCAAAAGATAACATTCATTCACTTCTCACTCCATTATAAGCCACTTAATATTCCATGCAAACCTGGCATTTGGTTTGATTGAGAGGCTGTCCACCAGCGCTAATTGGTCTGTAAACATTTGAGCAGACACTCACAGAGTGTATTGGTGAACGTTAAAGGTAGCTAGCTGTTTCATTCAATGCCCCCACTTACCCACCCACCTCCTTTCCTCTACAACTCTCTTTCCAAAGGCCTGGCTCTTTAATGTATTTAATTGTCAGAGTAAAAATGTTAATTGCATTTCATTATGTATAATTTATGTAGTTTCAGCCGAGGGATTCTTTAATATCCAGCTAATTTGAATGGCATCACCGGGACCAGCTGCTGATTGTGTGGGCACGCTCAGAGTTGATCTGTCAATTAAGGCGGAGGTATGATAGACAGGTTGTGTTTTTCACACCTCTCTCCATTTTTAAACTCCTCTTGGAGGTTTGTGTCAACACAATGTTGGCCACAGAAAACTCCATGTAGCTTAATTTACACAATGTTTTCGGCAGTGTGCTGTCGCTCTTTCACATACGGCAGTCTACATTACTGTAATTATCAACTACTGACCTTATTCGAAATAATGAAGCTTTCTAATTAAGCTTTTTACATTTGGTGCTTATTATACTATTCCATTCAAATATCCACTCACACAAACTGAACAAAAAGAAAAAAAAACTGAAGCTACTGTGGCATTAAGCAACAGCAGACCTTCCATACAGTGTAGAACATCAAACATAATTTTAATTTTGTATCTGTGTTCAGGCAAACCTTGCAATTATGTGTTACTAAGGCCCAGTCTCCATGTATACATAAAAACAAAATGTTCATACATTAAACAAAATGTCCACAATATATTCAGTTTACAAAATATCTGCATCCACACTTGAATACAAAAACGCCACCAAACGCTTGCTGGCATTAGCTGTCTACTACAGTCTTCTCTCGTTGCGAAGGTAGTTAAGCGTACATGCTTACATTACCTTTTTCAAAACACCTAGACCTCTTAATTGTTGTTTCCCCGTAAATATAAGGATGAAGGAGGTCACTCAAAGGTACGAGCAATGCTTGTGAAATGCAGACGTTTTCCTTCCACGCCTCGTTGACCACAATCCCACTCTTGAAATTGTCCCACAATCCCACTCTTGAAATTGTCCCACCATCTGCTGGTTCGGCCCGGCCTGATCCAAAACCTTTGTAGTAAGCAGTCTGCTAACTCTGGTGGGTTGCGACTTTAAAGGGGGTTCACTGTCATACAGGTTCTTGGGTTCAAGGCAGCTGCCCACTCGGTGGTACTGCTGAGGCAACTTCACATGCAGCGCCTGCAGAGGTGATTTACCACCCTTGGATACCAAGACACACAAGTGGCTTGGTAACATTTCCCTCTCAGTACAGGATTACCTATTAAACTGGAGTCCTCACAACACCTGTTGCAGGGAACATGTGACCTCCTACATTATGGTGTTCACTGATGCGTTCCTGATAGGATGGAGAGGGGCTGGCCTGGGGAGAGAGGTAGGAGGTGTATGGCCCCTAACGGAGATCCAGCACATCAACCTCCTTGAGCTCCAGGCAGTGCTTTCAGACCCCTGACCCAGGGGGGTTCAACAGGCAAGGCGGAGTTCGATCCACTGCCCTGATGAGGATGGTGGAGAGCCTGTGGTTGTCTACTGCAGAGCACTTTTTGCTTCTGAAAGCTCTCCGTGTTCTGAACATGGGTGTTGATCTTGTGTTTAGGGGTGGACCCCTACCAGACAAGTGAAGGCTTCACCCTGAGGTAATGAAGCAGACTGGTATCCAGTTGCAGCTGCCATCTCGTCCTGCCATGAAGGTTTTGATGACAGACCCGTCTTTGCCCACCCTCTTGTAAAGTGGTTCTTGTATGTGGGTCAGGAGCCAACATTCGGTGATGCGTGCCTCATCCCCACAATGGGACCTGTCACTGTTGCTCGAGGACTTGGTGAAGGATCACTTTAGACCTCTGGAGTGCTCCTCTCTGAAGGCATTGTCATTCAAGACAGCTTTGCTGCTTGTATTGACCACAGCTTAGAGAGTATGTGTGAACTAACCGCACTGTCAGTGTACCCCAGTTGCTTGCTGCTTCCTGGTGACTGCAGTGAGACTTCTCTCCCACCTTAAGGAGTTCTTTTGTCTCAAGAGTTATACAGTTAGATACTTTTGTCTTCCACCCCATGCAGGGGACAGTTAGGCCAAATTGCATCTGCTCTGCCCAGTTTGTGCATTGGCATGTGAACTGAAAAGGTGTTCATGTTCATGAACGATGGTGGGCCTGCTACGGCCCTATCAAACGAATACCTTGAGGGATGGCTTTGTGAATTCATCTCCTGGTGGAGTCCTCTATCCAGCGGCCCTGTCGCTCATATATACTGTGATGTCCGCACATGTTCTGGCATGTCCAGATTGGACTACTACCCAGAGAGTCCAGTAGAAGCCTGCGCCTTACCAACAGAAGTAGGGTTTTCATACCCTAACCTTCATTCTCTAACCAATGGCATGGCAACAGGGCTAAACTACTATGTAACTGCATACTGATTTTCTAATCAGTATTTTTCATATTTACTTTAGATTGTATTTATAACTGTTACAAGATGGAAAGGTAACAATTTACATGTTCCTTTCCTTATATACTGATAAATCAATACACAAATCTACCCCTTAATACCACTGAGTACAAGCCTTATCTTATCAAATACATTTCTGGATGAATAGCTGCTGTATGAACACGTCTGTGATTACAGTGTGTAGTATGTACTTTTCAAACGATGTATTCAGTACTTAATGGATTTTATCCAGCCAAGAAAAGGAGAGTTGCCACTTATATGAGTCAATCAGCTGAAAAATGGGTATTTAATCACCAGTCCTTGGTTATTAAAATAATTGCGGGCATCATGTCACATTTTGCCTCTGTTTCTCCCAACAGCTCACTGCCATGACTGTGACCCAAGAAATTCCAATTAATCTATTATTAGACATACTTAAATATAACGTGTAAAGAACAACAATTTAGGACTGGAAGATACTGCAAATATAGTCACACTCCATTTTATATGTGGTTTTACTTATATACAGCAGCTTGTATGTGCTCTCTGTAAAGAAGTCTATAAGAGAAGGAAAGTCAAGCATACAGACAGTGTGTGAAACCATTAAAAGTCAGCTGACAGTACAGCAAGAATAAGCGAAAATGAACAAAGCATGTTGGACTGTAGTTTGGAAGGGGGTGGGAGATAGGGGTGGGGGGGATGGGCTCCGCTTTTCTATCTCTTCAAAGGGGCTGGGATACTCTAAAAATATCTCCCCGGCAGCTAATCAGAGAGAGACAGGCAGTAGCAGCAGAGATGTTTGTTGTTGTTAGGCTCTTTTGGCTTCAACAAGCAGTACCATGATGCACTGGGGGAAAGGGCCTGGACACGTCTGAGCGCTTTGATCAATAGGGTTGCAGTCCCTCTGAAATGCAGCCTGGCTGGAGCACCAAAGAGTTTTATATCCACTGATCTGATTGCGCTAAGGCAATGGGATATGGAGTGTTTGTATGCAATACTAGAACAGGATCTGCAAACAAATGTAACAGGATGAAGTTTGAGTGGCATTAATTGGAGAGCAAGATGAAAGTCTGTGACAATACATTCACTCAAACATCAGCTCGGCTGATGAGCCACTGAAGTCTCACTTACTGTGGGAGGAGCTAAGCATAAACCATTAGTAACTAGTTTAGCGGCTCTGGTAATGCAATCATCCACAAATTACCCATAATTATCACTCTACCACTCAGTTATGCTCTGCGTGCTGTTTCTCTGGTGGGTCATCATCCTTTGAAGTCTGCATTTGAGGCTTGCAAACATCAAATAAGTTTGACAAGGCTGTCCAGTTCCAAAGGCTCACCCAATTTGCCAATGTAATATGGCTGTCTGAGGGAAACAACTACTGTAAGCTTTCTAACAAAATTGCTCCCAATGCCAGCGAGCATTTCATTGGATTCTGAACATACTATACCCATACCCATGTGTATGATGCTGATAACCTCTAATAACACCCATATAATCAATTGATAAATTTAAAAAAATGGAAGGTATTTCACAGTAAGTGTAAATCAAAGACTTATTCCATTTATGCTGCATAACCATTACTCTTAAGTGCTGGTAATTATTATACTTGTGTATGGCCCTTGTTTTAATCGTTATTCATGTATCAGGCAGCACACTTTTTTATGTTTGAGCATGAGAGCAACTCAAAAGAATGCCATAATTTATGTAAATACTGTTGATAACTTACACTACTACTCAGAAATATGACTTATTTACCAAGTTAGCATCAAGGGGACTGTTTTCACTTCTTTTTTTTTGTATCATTTCAATAAACTCCATTAATGTAACTTTTTAAATAAAAGTAAACATGATTTTTTTTTCACATTTTTGATTGCAATTTTTCACTGTAGCAGCAGGAACTGTTTCAAATTTAACATTTGTTGTTTTGTACATTGTGAATGTTGTATTTTTTCTGCAATTAAAGTATTTTTTTTTTTCTCCATAGATTTGTCTTTCTAAAAATATATGAAAAACCTGGAACCCTGACACTTCTGCACTCTACAAAATAACCCAGTGGTTAAACTTTAAAAACTTAAGGTAACAATTTTTATGCATCTTTTTAAGTAGTTCCAACTCTGGCCTTACTGACTCAATTCAATAAGTTTTGTAATCCGACAGACTCAATTATATTAGTACAACCAACATGATTTGCTTGGACCTCGAAAAACGTAATTAACTTAAACCAACTTAAAATTCATCTTAAGAGTGAGCCCGGTCTCACTCCAAAGTTGCTGAAACCCTACACTTAGGCAATGACTTGCAGTGTTAGAAACCAACTAAAAAAGGTATCTTTTTGAATCGGTATCGTCATGATACGCGGCCATTACAGTTTAACACTGACCTGCGGCATCAGGGGGACACGCTGCGAGACAAGGATGAAAGTTAAGTCAGCGAAAGTTCAACTGAGGCAGGTGAGAGGGGTGGTGGATGGGTCCAACAAGCACCGGCTTTCACTCGAAAGAGCGTTGTTCACGTCCCCTTATTTTGAAAGCAACTGTATGTACACGGTGAGTTTCCTGTGAGAACGGAAGTGTGTTTTGAAAGAAGACAATGCATGTAACGGGCAGAACTTGACACAATGCATCCAGGATACCTTCCACGTCGTATGTGCATGTGGAAAGTCCATGACCAAATGTCAATATGTGATGAGGCTGGAGTGAGAATGTGTTTTAAAAGTCGTGGTGATATGAATGGGTCAGATAATTTTATTTAAGATATTCCAACTTGTTTATATTTAATTTCACTCTATTCAAAAATGTCAAAAATGCTTTTGATTTTGAATAACTTCTTCAAAATAAGTTGTGAACTGATTAAAACACTTTAATGTAACAAACATATCTTTTAAGCTGACTTATTTATTTAAGCATTATCCACAAACCCCATGAATTATTCCTTAGAGTGTGTGTGTACAGGAAGTAACATGACATTGCTTGATAGCCTTGTTGATGGAAAGCAGTCATGGGCTGCCTGAGTTAGTGAACATGAGCATGCAGTTTGCAGGCAGCTCACCTTGCACGATTTCTTAATTCTGCAGTTCAATTTCCAGCTGTTGCCTCTCAGCTGCCAACATGATGCAGGGTTGTGGATAGGCTATTTTAATTTCTTATTTTATTCAGTTTTATTTTATTCTATTTTTTTAAATAGATTGATAGAAGAACTCACAGCCGTGGAGGAAGACACTTCCAGGGCAGTACTGTTCTCCATGGCTTTCTCGTCCTATAGCCATTTGTATAATTTTCTTGTCCATGACCCTTCTCTTCTTTCAGTTTGAATGACACTTCGAAATTGCCCCACTGTAAGAGCATCCTTGGGCCAGCAACAAAGGTGAGGGTGTGTATAGAAAGACACAGAGAGAGCACTTAATACCCTGCATCTTGAGCTGGGCGCCCACTTCCTGAATCCATTAGGGCGAATGGGCTTACTGACTCTTGGAGGAAACCTAAATGTAGTACTGACTTGTCCTTACGCTTTCAGCCTGCTTGGCCTTGGGGTGGACTGCAACTGCAAGTGGATGAGAAAAAAAAAAAAAAAAGAAAGAGAAAACCCACTCCGGAGCAGTACAAGCCTCTGGTCTGCCTAGCTTGGCTCTTGCATATGTAGTTTATGATAGCCAGAGGGTGACAGTGCTCAGACACTGTGGAGACACACCAGAAATCGCAGCAATGTCTCATTGGTTTAGTTTATACTGCATAATAAATTGTCTTGGCATTGTGATGCTTTACACAAAAGGCAAATGGCAGCAAAATATTTTAATTTAGTTTTTCATTTTTAAGCATTAAGCAGAATCTACTAATTAGTAATAATATATAATTATTCCGACTAGGAGTGGTGTGGAAGTTTTAAAGAATATATTTGGCTTCTGCACACCCACACTAAACCCACGCAGGTGATTTTAATTACGGTGCCTGATTAGACCTTTTCTCAGTGCTGTGCAGGAGGGACAAATTAAAACCACTATCAATCTTGTTGGTAATGGACTTCTCACATAATGTCAGCATAGCTCCACCCACCTTCAACCTGAGTAGAGGTCTAATCAACCAGAAAAATCTAATACACCTGTGTACTGTGTGCAGATCCCTTAAATATATCATCCAGTAACTGCTGTTTATCCATCATGTAATAAAGGTTCCTTCTGGGCTACATTAATCTGTAATCAGTTCAGTTCAGTTTAGGACTAGATGTTACAACCTCTTGATGCACATACTTGAGACTATGAGTGGGTGAAATAGGGCCACCTGGGGGTTTTCGAGTGGGAGCCAAAGGGTTATGGTTAGTTGGATAGAAAAGTAGAAAAGTGCAAAGGTAGATAGAAATCTAGAAGGAGCGTAGGGAAAGCAGGGCCAAGGAAAGATGCCTGTGCGTACTGAACTCTCCCCTGCCGGACAGGGCCATATACTCTGCCTCCCCCACTCCCTCATTTTGATAAGGGAAGAAAAGAGAATAAACTAACAGGAGAAGAACTTACCTAAATTTAATCAAGGTGGAGTTGTTGTCAATTGTTGTTGCACATACTTGTGATTTTGAGTGACATTTAAAGCCATACTGGGGGTGGGGGTTTAGGGAGGGTAAAAGCTTACTTAGAGTCATCAGGTGGGTATTCTCCTTCACTGGTGTTTACATTATAGACCAATAACACCTCCAGAGGGCTCATCTGCAACACCAGGTGATCCCTCTCTGCTTTTACTCCCTTGAATCCTGTTGTTGTTTGTGGCATGTCATGACCCAGGTGATGTCTTAACTCTTGATCCATAGCCACCAGCTTGCCTGTTCAGCCACGCCAGAGAGGACTTTGGTGGCCTGACATTGGGCTTGACTTTGAATTCCCATTTCTTTAAGCCTACGAAGCCTCTGCAACCCACTTCAACTGGGCAATCCTTTGCTTTCCAACAGCGTCGGCTGCTAGCTTGGCGTACTTAAGGCTCTTGCACTTGTGGGCCTCCTCCACAGCATCCTCCCAGGACACAGTGAGCTCAATGATGTAGACAAGGCGCAGTGAGGAGGACCAAAGCACGAGGTCTGGTGTGGTTAGAAGAGGCGATCTCAGATTGGAAGGTCTTACTGTTGCAATTTTAGTTGAGTAACTAAAGTTCAATCAGGAATGCTTTAGTCAAAGAAAACTTTATTTCCATTTTCAGTATTATATTTGGCTGTATGGCTCTGTTCTGGGGCCCCTCTGTCTTTCCTCGGGCCTACGCAAAAAAGCCTCTTCCACCCTCCTATGTGGAAAGCATAGGGTGGAGAGAGCGCACCTTTCTGCCCTCAACGATCTATCAGCTGACTCCCTTCCATCAATCAGCTGCTCCATCAGTTGATTGGGCTGTTTGAGATC
>JAPZEB010000021.1:13426780-13439067 GCA_029783705.1 Chaetodon striatus | reverse complement strand
TTTTTTTTTTTTTAGATTTGTTGTATTTGGGGCCCTGGAGACCCTGGCCCCTATTTAAGAGCTGAGAAAAATCTACCTACTTTTTAACAGACCTTGGTACAAAAAAAATGACACATTACTTCTATTTGGGGTCTCAGAGACAATAGCTGTGGGACTTTGTTTCCCATAGGCATCATGTAGTCTGGTTGTCTGTCTGTCTATCTGTCCATACTATTCTCATATCTCAAGAACACCTGAGGGAATTTCTTCAAATGTGGCACAAACGTCTAACTGAAATCAGTAATAAACGAATTAGATGTTGGTGGTCATAAGTCAAGGTCACTGTGACCTTGTATCCATCTCATTCTGGTGAACCTGGTATCCCTAGAATACCTTGAGGGAATTTCTTGAAATTTAGCACAAACGTCCACATGGACTCAATAATGAACCACAGACTCTTTAAATAATGGATGCAGCTATTGTGACATCACCCACTGGCTTGTGGACTCCTTATTTGTAGCCTCGACTTTGGCATTTCAGCTGTCTCCATCTTGTTTCTTTAGAGCCAGAAGTGACCAAATTTGGATGAGAGGGTGGAGCTGTGGAGGAGCTAGGGGTGGATCTGGCTTACAGACTGCAGCAACACATCACAGACAGCCTGTTTCTCAAGCGGCCCCGCCCTTAAATATGCGTAACTTTGGGTTTTAATAAAATGTTAATGGGTGTGGTATGAGAAAAATGCACCCCCCATACAGTTATCATGAATGTTGAAATTAGCTGTAGAGAGCAAAACCATTTTTTCGTACCACACTGCAAAATGGTGGTCTATGTGGATTTACACTGTTTTGTAGCCAGCCTCAAGTGGCCATTGGATGAACTGCAGGTTTTGGCACTTCCGCACTGGCTTCATTTCTTAGCCTCAGAGGTTGTTGCGTGTGATGAGCTGATTAGATTTTTGTGGTCATAGGTCAAGATCACTGACTTTACGATATGTGATATTTCAAGTAAGCCTTGAGAGAATTTCTTTAAATTTGGCACAAATGTCCACGTGTACTCAACAACAAAGTGGCAGGAATTTGATAGTCAAAGGCAATAGGTCAAGGTCTCTGTGACCTCACTGTGTTTTTGGCCATAACTGAAGAATACATATGCTAATTATCGTGAAATATTACACACATCAAACAGGATAAAATTTTTCAGGTTATTATCTGGTCAAATACTGCAGTGGTGACTCTAATCTTGGGTGCCCACCTTGATTGTGTAGGTCTTTTGTGCTGCAGGATTGAAATGTGTGTGAAACATCCAGATTTTAGAATTCATAGCTGTTTTGCAGCAATATTGAAATTTGAACCATTGTCAACTGTCATGAGTCTGGACAGACATGAAAGTAAGTGTGACTGCAACTTGAATAGTTTGAGGAGGCAGACAACCTTGATGCAGTATTATTATTATATATTTATTTTTTGAATGGTACTTTGTGCTTAATCAAATGTGCCATTTGATGAAGTAAAAGTTACTTTGCTGCTTTTCTAAATGTTGGGTTTAAATATGGTTAGAAGAAAAGAAAAAAAAAACATTTGAGGGAGAAAGAAATGAAGAAATGTTCACACACACACAGCAGGGAGGTCTTGGGCACTGCAAACAACAAGAAAGTAAACCAGTGCCAACAAATAACAAGGGCTGAACAATGCAACAATGGTAGCAACATACGAATGTGCATCGTACTTGTGGTCCCATTTCTGAGACAGTCTGATGCATATTTTACTGCATGCTATGCTTTATTTCAAAGAGAAATTGAATCAGACTTGGAAATGCAAATAAATTTGTCTCTTTATCTGGCATCAGGCGTGTTCTGGCAACCACCATTTAAAAAGCAGGGGTTTTAGTTGGGTTAGTCTAATGAATAGTCTCCACTGTAAAGCACACAGTGGGTGTTGTGCTACTAATGCACGATGGAGGGATTTTTACAATGGCCACTGTTGTAAAAACAAACAGGGAGCGTGTGCAAAAAGCCCCCCTTCCTGCTTTTGATGGATTGAAAGGCATTACATGGTGCTAAGCTCTGCATATATGCCTGTGGAGACATAAAAAAAATCCAGGAGCCTGTCCAGTATTTCAAAACGCGAGCACAAGGCAAAACCTGGCTGGAGAAGGCACCTGGGGGGACAACCTCATACCCACAATCCACAAAGCTAGCACAGAGGCCCCAGCATCACACAACTCCAAACAATATAGCATCCCCTTTGTTGTTGACTGATTACTGCTGGGATTTGCCTTCTTATTCTGGTTCAGCTGGCAGTGCAGCTAATGGAGGGAATACATGCGGACGAGCTGGACGACTCACTGAAAGCCTCCTTGGACCTGACAGAACTGCTTTGTCCCTTTGCCTTTACACTCGCCAGCAGTGATAGAGGTATCAGCCCAGCTTGTGCTTTACTTAGAACAGAGACTTTTGTTTCATCCAGGTCCAGATAACACTAGTGATTTAGTCCAGCTCTGCAGCATTTGCATTTCGAGAGCGGCAATGGTGATTTTACAACAAGAGGAATGGTGACAAAATATATAGGCGTCCTTTGCCGGAAGGAACACAATGACGGCCAGTCTTCAATAATGCATTGCAGTGTGGGGGATGGACTGCATGTGTGTGTGTGTGTGTGTGTGTATGTGCATGTGCATGTGTGAATGACAGAGTGCCGGACATCATTCAGAGACTGCTTATGTATAGGCACGTCCTGGCAGCAGTGGGTTAAATTGTATGGAAAATATAGATGAAGTGTACCCACAGGGGCAGTACTCCTGTCATGTCCCAATCAATAATTTAACCATCTTTTATTATTCTCTTTTCTACCTCACTAGCTCTGTGTTTAGGAATGTAGGCTCCTTCAGACGTTTAATCGTTCAAGTCTCCATCACCACCAAAACAATAAATTAAAGAGTCGAGCAAACACAACATCTATTGCGATTTCGAGGAAGGATTTAATTCCAACCCGATAAACATGAAGATTGCTTTTGAAAGGAGAGGAAAAAAAGAAGAAGAAAAAAAAAAAAGATAAACAGGAAGGCTGAATTATTGTTTATTGCAATTTCTCGGTAATGTTTTCTTTTTATTATTTCATACACTTTGGGCTTTTGGACATCTCCCAGCTGACAACAACATGACCATTATGTTTTTAATCTTCTGACGTGGAAAATGAGAAGAAAATGAAATTTCCATTAAACGCTGAGACAAGAGACACACGGCAGTGGTTAAACAAAACACAGAACCATACAGCTCAGATATATGAGGAACAAATTGCTATTTCAGAGGTTCAACTCAAGCAAATTCCCCTCTGCAAAGTCATCCTGCTTTATTCTTCCAGCTGGCATTAACTTCTAATTGCTAGTAGATCCTACAAGCACCAGATAATTGAAGCAAATTAACCCCTTCCGATCGAATCAATCCGAAGTCTTCCAGGACCACTAATTTCACACTTGATAAGAAAAAAAAGTGAATCTTTATCACTTTATTCTCTGGCTTTAAGTCTCGTATTTCCCTCTTTTTATCTATTGTTTATCTTGTTAGACTGTCCCCCCCCTGTGAGGTCCTGTTGGCCTCGCATGTGTCAGGCTGAAATGAAGCCCACTAACAAGTCACACAATGTCCCTGTGTTTCTACACCAAAAAAATGTGCTGGAAACAGTCTTGACACAATTATTCATCAGATTTTAGGAAAATCACAGTTTAGAATTCAGTGGTAGATTCATTTTCCTCAAATCATCTTGTTTTTACGAAGCTAAATCTGCACCAATCAATATTTTTATATTAACAGTGGAATATGTGACTGGGTAATCTAAAACGTGTCACCCACAGTGACGTGCCCACAGAGAATAACCACCCTAAGCAGTTCCCCTAAGCTCTATGGCTCATTCAAGCATCTTTAAACTCATTATTTGGGATTTTAAAGCCAACAGTAATGGTTAACTCTGATCACTCTCATCAACCTGTAGCAGCAGCCAGCTGTTCAGTGCAAAACCTCCTCATACCTAGGCAACAGAATAGGTTGTTTGCCAGTGACTTCCAAAATGGCATAATATGCCTATCAGAGAGTACCAGGAACAGGCGGTGTACTAACAGTTTCAGTGTTAAACTACTTGATTAGGTTTGGGGAAGAAAATTACTTGGTTAGGTTTAGGGAAAAGATCACGAGTTAGAGTTAGAACAATGACATGTCCAATGTTACTGAAGGGATGTAGTATAACCCTTTTTCCACCCACACATGTGCAGGTTTTTTAAATGTGGGAAAACCCACTTACATAGGGTAGATTGTGGCTGTGTGTGTGTGGCTGATGTTGAACATCACATACACATCCACACACAAGAAAACAGGTTAGTCAACTTCAGCCAGCTCTTTCTCACTCAAACTTTGTCACTTATTAATGTTTGATCATGGACTTTTCATGTCCAGATACAATGTGCAAGGTACCCTGAGTGCCTTGGTTGTTGACGTCCTGGGACACCGTGTCAAGTTCTGCCTGTTACATGCATTGTCTTCTTTGAAAATGCACTTCTGTTTTTAGTGGAAATTTACTGTACTTTGTTTCCTTAAACAACAAAAACTTATGGTTAGGTTTAGGAAAAAAGAGCAGGGTTTGGCTTTGGAATCTTATGGGACACGAACACCACTCTCCCAGGTGAAAGTCAGTGTTTGTTGGACCCATCTACCACCCCTCCCACCTGCCCTACTAGGACTTTCACCACCTTAACTTTTGTTCTTGTCAAGCCGTGTTTCCCCCAGTGCCATAGAGAGCCATTAAACTGTAACAGCCACCAGCTGCGTATCGTGTCAATGTTTAAGGACGGCTGACTGTGCAAGCCACTGCCCAAGCACCGGATTTTGACGACTTTGGAGTGACAGTGGGTTGCCTTTGCAAATGTTAGTGGGGGTTTTTGCACAGTGAGAAAAGGTCTTATGTTACCTTATGTTACATACATGAAAAATATGAAGTATGTTACATATGTGACACAAGGTAAGATCAATCTGGTTTTACAGAAAGAAAAGCCATGCTGATAGTAACCTACCTGCCCGGCACCAAAGAGGCGCATTGCGTGGAGGATTCAGCAGCTCTTGTGTTGACAAAAACTGAGCTAAAATGAGAGTGAGTATTGGACTTTTAACAGATGTCCAAAAACACAAGTTACTGTTGCATATGTCTGATGGATGTGTACACTGATAATTGTCTGTTGTGCTGAAAACATATTGTGTTTTCAGCTTGTTTCTCTGCCCAGAAGTGGCCAAAAAAAATAAATAAATAATAAATAAATAATGAAATATTAACAATGCAGGTTTAAGGTAAGAGTTTAGCAGCACAACTTTTTCCCCCCAATAGCATGTCTGTAATATCTTGTAACCTATGCACATCATTAACACATTACAACAAAATAATCATCAGGAGAGACAATAAAATACAATTCTTTACCACATATTGGTGTACCACTGGAGCCTTATGACACAAAGGAACATCATAAGCACATTAGAATTATATTGTTGTGGTATCATAAAATCCTATTCTCTCTTGGATTTCTTTCCCTGCAATTATGAATATTGATGTAAGAGCTCGACAGCATAAATTGTGAGTCGGTGCAGTGGCCTATGTGGTGGAAATGAAAGTGATCTATTAAAAATGAAATATCACTTTAAGTTGAAGTCCCTCACACCTTCATGTGAAGATGATCAAAGAACGACACCATGTAGGAAGACATTATAATGCTGCTATCTTCAAGACTGTCAACTGCATGTCTTTAAATCGCAGCAGTTAATGACAACCCATCACAACACTCGCCTCTTTTTTTACTCTGAGTGCAGATTTCAAAGACCTCTTAATGATCAGAATGATATGAGATCTGGGATATGAATGACATCCAGGATCACAGCAGCTCACCCTAAGCTTTTTTTTTTTTTTTTTTCCAGTAACATCAGATACATGCATGCACACACATGCCAAACAGATCTCAGATCTTTATCCACAGGTTAAGTCAAAGCTGAGTGAACCCTCAAGACTCTTTGAACACATCAACACAATTATGACAAAACCTCAGACGATAAAAGAAAAGTTAAACAGAGAGTTAAATGAGAAGACGATACGCAAAGCGAGATTTGATATGGAGTTGATGTGGAGGTGATGGTGGTGGGGGTTAGTGCATACATCCACTTTATTGACGCTATGTAGATCTGCGTGCCAGACAAACTTAACTGTGCTTTAAATCTGAGCCAATCTGTGCCCTCCTTCCACTCTCCTCCAAATGGTAATGTCTGATAACAGAGCTGTGCCTAACAAAGACATAAATAGGGAAATTCATAGTCAATGCCCATCAAATCCCATTACACTACTTATTTCAATGGCTATCTGATCCTTGGAAAGCTAGTGACGTCAGCCTGTTCAAAGAGGATGTTGAAGCTGCGTGTGTGTGTATAAACGGTAGGATTTAGATCGCTGCAGGCGAAGAGGGACCCCTGCTACAACATGGCAGCCCATCACGACTGTTCAGGGATGCCTCTCACACTCTCCCCTCCAGCTTTTTCGACGCAGCATGCCAAGCTTGATGACCTTGAGGCCGGTGAGGGACCAGGGTGCCAGGTGACGGGGCTGGTATGCCAGGTTTTAAACATGCCCCCATCACAGCAGTGCCTGGCAGACGGGTGGCAGCACTCAGCCCTTACCAGTGCCGCACACACACTCTGATAGTCATTACCTGAATTTAAACCAAACTGGAGGCTGTGTAATGGTCTCAACCCCCTACGAAAACGGCAACTAATTAGTCCCCTTACGATTTCCGAGCATGCTGAGCATGTGCCAGTACACTGTCATCGTCATAAATAAATGAAAAGATGAACAGATAAAAGAGTCATTATGCTGCACTGACAGGAAGCCTTGCACTGTGGCTGACATGTTGACATACCCAGAAAGGATATGGAAATGTCCCAGCAGTTGAACGTAATGGGGCCCTTTTGGAAGGTCATTCTTGAGGGGAGAAGCATTATTTCATTATCGCCAGAATTACACATCCATTCATTTCATGTGGCCTTTGGTATCATTATTTCTAGCGAGGGGGCAGACCGCATACAGCATGCCCATAATTTCATTGTCATTACATCAATAAAAATAAAAGACAAACAAAAACTCTCATTTTTATGCAGCACTGCAAAAAGTACAATTTAGTGTAATGCAATACTTAATGCCTCGAGATGTTGTGTTTATGATTAACAACTAGAATATCTACTGCTATCATTAGCTATGAAAAGACAGTCCAGTCAGACCAGTAACACCATATAAAATGGAGATTATTAAGAGAAACCAATTACACTAAGGTGTAACCTCTAAGAAACTTGTTATTAATTGCAAGTATGGGCCATGTGATTTTCCTTTAAGTTTTATTTTAATAACCATTATTTAGAAAAATGACATATCAATTTGAGAAATGATCAGAATCTGTATTGGTATTGGTATCAATATTGTTAAAAATGTAATAAAAACATTGGTATTATGTCAAATTTAAAAAAATTACAATCCCAATTAAACAGCCATGGTGTAGTTTCTCTGACCCTAAACATTCTGCCATTAATGTAAAGTTTATCCAGAACAAGTCTTACCTCATCTTTCTCTGTATGATGCTCTATCAGTTCGGGGATCAGTTTTCTCCTTGCCACAATTTCTGGTGGAAACTGGTCATTCAGTCTATATGGCTTACCCACCAGGTGTTTGCGCAAACCTTTAATGAGAGCTTTATCTTTGGAGCGTACCAATTTCGACACCAGCAAACGCCGCCTTCCTTGGCTGCGCTGGATTCTGTGCACGCAGTCAGACTGGATTCTCTTTACAATCTCTGCATTCATCTGTAGCTCCCCCATGAAAAACTGTCTCAGCTTTGTCTCTGCGTCCTCACTTGGTGTTTCAATGAGCATGGAGAAGATGAGATTATCCCTCATGGATAACATCATCTCCAGCATTTTTGCCTTGATCAGGCCATTTTCAGTTTTCATCTCCTTCACTGTTGTTTCAAATTTTGCAACTGTGGTTTCCAGTGTGTCTGTTTTCTCACATTCGCCCATATGAACTCAGATGTTTGTGTTAATTGCTGTGCATCCTGCCGCAGCTCGTCCAATATATCCAGCTTTCGGAGCCTGGTATCAATGGAAGTCAACAGATTGTGATTTACCTCTGCTAAAGGAGGATTTTCCAGTGAGCTATCTTCTGACCATGATCCAGGTTTATATCATTTAGTAAAGGGCTTTTTCCCTGTGTTTTGAACTTGCTCAATCTCAGGACAGGTGTTGGAGGTTCCGCAGGCAGCGTCTTTGTCGCCTTGTTGGTCATTGTGGTTGATATTTACTTCAACTCCGCAATGATTTCATTTGATTTTGATCGTAGTTCCACTTAAAGTTAAGTTTAAGTCAAAATCGTCAAGAAATCCAGACTTATGGCCAGATAATTACTTTGGAGGCTTGCCGAATTTAGATGCCTCCACATCGCGTGCTGTGTTACCCATGCATGCTCAGTCAGTTTCAGCTGCAGTTTGATTGGTATCGTCAATCCCTGGTATAATTTCCAACAGTACTAATTACAGTAAAACAGCGTTCGATTTTGTTTGTATTGACTTTAATGGTAGTTACTGATGGTAACTGATATCTTTTGCTACATTACAACTGCCTGAAATTGGTGAGTTTGTATTTTTTCGAAGTTTTATAGATCTAAATGTCAGGTTGACTGAATATGCGAGTTCATCCTGATTGCCATCTATGTCAGTCCTGAATACAGGCTATTGTACAATGAGATAAAATGCTTCACCAAAGCCTACATCCATCCCGCTGTTTCTGTAATGCATTTTCTCCTCAACTGCCCATTGGTTCTTTTTTCGCTTTAATAGGATATTCAGAGGCTGGGAGGGTCAGTAGCCTCAATACCGTGAGGGTTAAAAGGTTCTCCATGGTGCAATATGTGACTTTGTAAACATAAAATGTAATTGATTGTATCTGAGGCAAAATGTCAGGAAAGGTGTTTAATGTTGTGGCAGCTGGTGCTCAATAACCCTGCACTGGAGGAGTCAGACGAACTGAATGGACTTCCTGGCAGAGGGACACGCAGGTCTTATGACCAACAGCATGGTACATGATTCCCAAAAGTGAGGTTTTAAGATTTAAAATGACCACCTGCTGTTGTGTTATATTGCTTTTCTGGTTTGGATATTGTGGCCATTGCTTTGACTGTGACATTAATCCCATCTGAAATGCTGGGTGAGAACCAAAGCGTGGGGCAAAAGGGTTCAGTGGCTTTCCACCCTGAGTAGGTGATCTGTTAGTAGGGCTGAGAGGCACTGAGGGTAAATAGGTCATGGCACCAAAACACTGATCTGGTTGGAAGCAGTGAGGGGAGAGAAAGAGGTTGTGCATGCTGCATTTGTAAAGAAAAGACAAAGGCCACAGAAGCAAGATAGCTTGAGGGTTTTGGTGAGCAAACAAGGGCAGAGAAAAGAACAGTGGAGATATCCGAAGGCACCCTGTTGTGGTTGTAAGAGTGTAACAGAGAGTTTGTGTGTGTGTGTGTGTGTGTGTGTGTGTGTGTGTGTGTGTGTGTGCACTGGCTTTCACAGAGGGTAATGTCCTGAGCAGCTGTACTGCATCAGTCTTTACTGATGCCACTGTGACTTCTATATTTTATTTATTCTGTGAAATTTTAGGGTTGGGCAATGTGACCAAAATATCACATCACATTAATTTTACAGGGCAGCACACTTGTGCAGGGGTTAGCCTCACAGCAAGAGTGTTCCTCGTTCGAACCCATGGTGGGGGGTGGTTGGAATCCCAGTGTGGTGGACACCTTCTGTGCTTGCTGTGCAGCTTGCATGTTCTCCCCATGTCAGTGTGGGTTTTCTCTGGACACTGGCTGCATCCTGAAACATCAACAGCAGATGCAGAAGGATATCCAATACCTCATATGTAGACTTTGGGCCTTAACAAAATGTAAACGGGTGACTTATATAGAAATCTGTCCCTCTTGCAGTTCTAATGAATGTTGAAATTAGCGATAGGCTATGAACATGCTTTTTTTCTGCTGTACAGTCAGGCATTTTAACATGGTGGTCTGGGGGACTGACTAGTTTGGAGCCAGCCTCAAGTGGCCTTTTGATGAACTGCAGTTTTTGGCACTTCTGTCCAGTATTTGGGTGTAAAGTAAACAATAATTTAAGATGGAATAAGTGCATGGAATATGTGCATATCATTTACAACTTGCATTTTCTCTCCATTTTTCTCATCCTTCCCTTTTTATTGTGACATATTATGAAAAGCCACACAGAGGAGGATCTTGTTTACTGTAAATTTTGATGATGCGTGGCCTCTTACAGCAGGACACAGTGATATGTGAGGACATAAAATCTAGGGTGAAATGCCTAAGGTCTGCTGAAAAATGTCTTTTGATTAAAAGAGCCTCAAAACACAACATACTGACCCTGCACTTTGGAACTATCTGATAAGTTAAAGAATACCCTTCCTCTTTTTGTCTTCTTTATAAAAAGAGCCCTCTGCTCTTACACTAAAAAGACAAGACTAATCACAACTTAATCCTCACCACAGTGTCAATTTCAGAGCAAGTTATTTCTAGAATTTTCTTGACTGAGGTATTATTTTCTTTACCAGTAGCACTGCTACTGTTTCGTCATTTACAGTGAGCTGGCAATTTTTTCCAATTTGTTCTTAATGGGCAGCCGTCATAACGATATGCCATCTTGGTAATGGGCCCAACTGGCTATTGTTCATAATAGGATTTGATTGGTCCGAACGCTCTCAGATCCAGATTTATTGGCCTGCGTGTCTGTCTGTGCCCTTGACTCGAGGCCCACATTACCTGCCTCTCCCTCTGCCTCCATCTGTATTCCTTTTTTGCTTATTAGACTAAGCAGAAAGTAATTATTTCTCAGTCATTCCATTTGCTTGGCAGTGGGAGGCAGACTGGAGGCAAAGCATTTCTGCAGACTAATCGGCTCAGAGCAGAGGTGGACGGCGCTACAAACAAGTACGTGTGAATGTCCAGGATTCAACTTGCTAATATAACATGCACCTCATGAGACCGGGCCCCTGTGGGTCATTTTTTTTCTTTTAAAAAGCCATCTTTAAAGTCCCCTTTTCTTCAGCAGCTCTCTCACTCCCTCGCTGACTCCTGCTTCGCTTTACTTGACTATTTCCCCTCTCATTATTCCCTTATCCATTGTTTCTCATCTGCCTGATTGTTTCAGCTTCTTGTCTCCTTTAGCTCTTCCTCTCCCTCTCAATCCTGCACTAATTTGCCCTCAACCTCGTCTCAATCTTTCTCTCTGCTTTTCAATCATACTCTTTTTCCACTTTTCCTCTTACTCCAGTTTCTCCCTCTCCCTAACTCATTTTCACTCCCTCCATTCTCCCCAGCCCTCCCTCCCCGTCCTCTGTAATAGCCTCGCGTCTCCACTGGCTCCATCTGTCACGACCATGAAGGGCACGATGCCCGCTGCTAAGCCCAAACCTCGGAGCTGCCACTCTGGCCACTGGACTGAACACACTGGCATATGTGTTGTTCAGAAGAATGGCGCTACATGACTGTGACGCACACACAAAACACACACACATACACAGCCAGGTGGTGCCATGCATATGCATACACAGGAATGTGGGTGCTTGTGCGTGCATGTATGTCAGAGCAGAGCTCTCGTACAGTACTGCTGCACACACACACCCTGTCACCCTCTGATGGACTCCAAATACACAACTTTAGGACAGCAACATATTTTTAGGCATTTTGGCTGGATTATTTTTATAACTTGATTATCACACAGATTTACAGTACACAAAATCTGTAGCCGTCATGCACAGCTCTATCCCTCCTGCCATCTATCTACCTACACCAGCAGCACTTTCATGTGCCACAGTTCTTACCACGCAGAAGCTGGTGTGTAAAGACAGGCCAGTCAGTGCAGTCCTAACACTTGTTTGCAACCCAACCCCACCCCCTGGTGAGGACAGTGAAGCAGTGTGTGTCAAATGCTCACCCAAGCACCTCTGGCTCTGATACAGCTACTGTTGCTACTCCCTCTGAAGGGTGACCATTACTTGATGTTGATAGGTGGTGCAGATGATGTGCTAATGTAGGGAGGATACTGTATGTAGGGTCCATGGAAATAAAAAGCAAGTTGTGGTTGTGTTTAAAAATAAGTGCATTGAAACTATTCAAATATTATATATATATATATAGACAAACAGAATCTACTCCCTATTTCTCCTTTATTGGATCTGTCTGTGTGGATAT
>JAPZEB010000021.1:13385072-13396772 GCA_029783705.1 Chaetodon striatus | reverse complement strand
GGAAAGGATTGTACTTCTGGAGAGATACAATCATAGACAGGACATCCTACAAAGTAACTTTGATCCCCAAATACCAGAAAACAGAAAAAGTTGTGGGAAAAATTGCAACGAAAATTAATTCTGTTAAATCTATAATGTAAAATTAAAAGCGTATCCATTGGGTTCTCCTGGTTGCAGAACACTCTTCTGGGGTTTTGTTAGTTTTTTCCATTTATCACCATAAAGTCAGTCGTGTTGCAGTTAAGATAGAGACAGGGGTACTTTATGTGTTTTTTACCTTGCTTTGTTTGTTAAGGTCTTTTGTGCAACAGTCTAGGGATTCCTTCAGTATAACACCAAGACAAGGAGAAAACCATTAATACTTCAGTGAACATTTTAAGGATACCTTAAGGAGAAGACTCATGGGTGTTTTGTGCGACCAATTTTATTATGAGGAAACCTTAACTAGGACTTTCAGGAAAATCTTAACTTAAGGTGTTTTGTGCAAGTGGCCCCAGATACTTAATGACTCAAGTAGTATTCTCAGATGTGACTTCAGCTTCTACCAAAGTCGTTTTCCAGTAAGATATCTGTAGTTTTACTCAAGTATGGCTTTCGGATACTTCATCCACCACTGGGTACACACTTATAAATTATTCCAGTAACTTTGGCTCTCTTTTTAAATGATGCTGATCGACGTAATATAACTAACAAAGATTTAAACTCAGTTCCACCCACAGATGTGGTACAGTGAAGCAAGTGGTTTGGTGTTGCTGATAACGTTAAGGCTTGAATGTCCTTTTCTTTGTCTGTCTATCTGTGAAGAGTTATTGACACAAAAAATGCGAGTATATCTGTGTTTCGGGGACTGCCCTCTGCTCAGATTAGACCAGTGACTGGCAACAAGATAAAACTGTTTTAGAACGTTGCAGAGAAAAGTTGCAGTGATGTGAACTGGCCAGTCTGCTCGACTCAAGACCAATATTGTCACCTGCAACTCAACTGGTCAAATCACCAGCGGCTGGCTTGAGAACGTAAAGCACTTAACCTGTTTCTATGGCCAGTCGGCTTGTAGTGAAGTCTGCCGGTGAAGTCAAAATGATGGTGTGTTTGTTTGCTGCTGCAGTCGGTCCGTCACTGCTGAGCCAGTAGTTCTGTGAGTTCTGTTCAAACACTGCTGGGAAACTGAAACTAACTACAGTAAGTAGGTATCTTTCCGAGAAACGGTACCTTGAAGCAATGGGCTTTTTGAGGGGGTGGCAACGGGCTGTCAGAGAAATGGGCTTTTGGTCCAGTGGAACATTTTTTGGACTGATGGGGCTTTGGGATTTTGGGCTGTCAGAACAATAGCATGCCACCTACGTTTTCAGACAAGAAGGAATGTGGGAGATAACAATTAACCACCAGTAGCTGAATTAAAGATCACAGATAAAAAAAAGTCACCTCAGGTTCACCCCAAGCTTAAGTTTAAAACCACAAACTTTCAAAGCACAACAGGTTCAATATACAATTTGGATGCGCTGTATGTCAAAGCTTTGTTTATAAACCCTCCAGTTTCAGATGCCTGACTTGGATCAACTTGTTTTTCTGCATTTCTATGTTCCTTTGAGGAAAAAAATACAAGAGAACAATAAAAAATCTGTGCAACATATGCCAGCCTACTGGCAAAGAAAGTGCATTTGACTAAAAAAACAACGCCAAGCTTGTTTTTTTTCCTAATAGAAATAAAAGACCCTAATGCACAGACAGCAGGAGACACCTATACATCAGCGCTGCCCTTGTCCAAATCTTCTCCCTAACACAACTCTGATATTAGTGCCAGATTCATCTGCATACTGAAAAGGTCTATTGTAAATACAAACACGGACACATGGGCTGGCACACACACAAACACACACACACTTTCAAGTTCACAGAAGTGCATGCACACACACACACGGGGGTCATCACAGTCCCTTAGGACTAACAAGGAAACGATCTCTTTGTATAGGCAGATGTAATTTCCTTTCCCATTTCCTCTGCATGGACAGCAATTACTGATCCTCAGCCAGGCGGTGATAGAAGCTAATATTGCACCGATATGATAATCATTGGCTTATTGGACAGCACATTAGAAGAGTGTTTGGACGTCAAGGCAGAAGGGACAGATGGGGGAAGTAGAAACAGGACACACACAGATAACTGCACGCAGATGGGCACACACACACACTCACACACAAATACATGCTTTCACACAAAGGACACCCACACCTCTCCCTCTTGTACTGTCCCCTTTATCTCTTTTCCTTCCTTTTACAGCCCTGTGTATACTTCAGCCAAAGTGTACCTATGAAAAGCACAACCATTAGAGTGAACACAGCTTTAACTACGGGTCTCATTCTCTCTTGCTTTCTGTGTAAGTTACTCACTGAAAAGACAACATAGATAGAGAAAGGTGGGGGAGGATGTGAAAGCAACGAGACAGAAGAGATAGAAGAGACAAAGAGGAAGATGGCGGAGAGATGAGATTGGGAAGAAAAATCGAGAGGCGAGGAATCAGCAGATACAGAGGACAGAAGAAAAGGATGATTATGTATAGAGTTTATGTACTCTGTCATTGTAAGGTGGTGCATTTACAGTAGAAATGGTTTGAGTGTTGGGACATGAGCAAAAATACACGTGACTGCACGTACAGACTTGTGTTTGCAAGTGTTCCACACTTTGCTACATTAGGTGTATAGACAGTACGTACGAGAGCAAGATGGTGTGAAATAAGGGAGTCTTAACAAGTTCAGTGTGTAAACAGTCACACTCGTGTTGTTAGTGGATGGATTTCATTCTCATTAGGAGCTCTGCGGGGAGCTCTGAACAGCTGCCTTAAGGAGGTAACAGTCATATTTAAGACTGCTCTCAACACTTCTGTTGCCAAGCCATGTGACCTGGAGCCACTGTTTCTTCATCCAAAAGCCAAAACAAGAGCTGCTTTTGGATTTTTGTTTTTTTCTTTTAAATCAACCTCTGTCAGTGACCAGGGAACAGCAACGGTGACAGGGATCTGGATCAAATATTTCCTATGGCCTTCCAACAGTTTTCATTGTAAAGCTGAGAATGATGAACATTTAGGGTAGATATTCAGTTTGGATTGTCCAGTGACTTATCATTAAAATCTCTATCAAGATTTATCATGAAAGAAAATAGCATTACCACCTCGCAGTTATATGCCTCTGCAGCCAGTCAAGTTGCAGTTACAGTTTACGCCCATGTCTGAGAAAACATTGATGCTTCACATCACACACATCTTCACCCCCCGGCAGCAAAGAAGATCTAGACAATCCAACATGTTCTCATCCCAAGTCATCATATATTGCCACTTTATCAGTAGACTTTCACAGCTACATAGCCCGAGGTATCCTCGAGGTAACCATCGGCTGCTGACTTTCCAGATCGCCACAACCAATACCAGGATGTTAAAAAAGGGCATGGTTAGGTTTAGAGAAAGACATCCTGGTTTTGCTCTTCATTCATACAGGAAGCAAACACCGGGCTTCCGGATAAAAATAGGACGTTTGTTAGACCCAGCCTCCAACCCTCCTGCCTGCCCTGTAGAGACTTTCGAGCTCCTTATAGTACTTTGTCACCGGCAGCATTTCAAACTGATGTGGTCCTGTGGCATATCATACTGCGACGGCAGGTGCCATCTGGCTGACTGGTGGCATATCATAATACTGCAGAAGGTTGACTTTTTGCCTCTGTCTGATGCTAAAATCACTGACAAAACAGTGGTATTCCACAACTTTAGAATGACAACGAACTGGACAGTCAGCGCAGTTTCAAGGTAGGCAGATTAGTGTCACCTATTCAGTATCTGACCAAGTGTCTCCCCTTCTGTTCTTCAGGTATAATGTTGAGTAGAAAAGTCTTTTTAAAGAAGATTATGATGTCACAGTGAAGTTGACCTTTGACCTTTTGGATATGTGATCACCCTTAATCATTTTATCCTATTGTACATTTGTGTGAAATTCTGTCATAATTAGCACATGAGTTCTTGAGTTATGGCCAAGAACATGTTTTGTGAGGTCACAGTAATCTTGACCTTTAACTTTCGACCACCACTTTCTAATAAGTGATAAATCTCAAGAAATTCGCTCAAGGGGTTCTGGAGATGATATGTTCACAAGAATGCAATGGATTAGATCACTGCAACCTTGACCTTTGACCACTACAATCCAATTAGTTCATCCTTAAGTCAAAGTGGACCTTTGTGCAGGATAAAATAATACTAATATCAATAATAATAATAATAATAGTCCTGACATTTTGCATTCAGCACAATGATACAGATGAGGTCACAGTGACCTTGACCTTTGACCTATGACCACCAAAATCCAATCAGTTCATTGTTTTTTTTTTAAACTTTTATTTATCCTGCAAGGGGGAATTCCAAATTTTCACTCCGTTATCATATTTACATATACACACAGGCCTGATATTCCACACACATGGACAAACAGGACCTATACATGCACTAAATGGAGAGATGTCAGAGTGAGCCAAGTGGACATTTGTGCCAAATTTAAAGAAATTCAATCAAAAGATATAGAGATATCACATTCGTGAGAATGGGACAGACAAACTAAAAACATAATGTCTTGGCTATTACTGGCACAAAGATATAAAAAGCGCCAATTAGTAATTAAAATCCTGCTTTTTGCCCTTCCATACCACCCCACCCTCATGGATCTGATGCAGCAGGAACACTGAATGAATGGGTCGAAAGCATTCATGAACAGCACCAATTTATACCTTACTCCAACAAACTATACAAATTTCAACATAAGGCTTTAATCATTTGCTTCTACAGGGGAAAATGTCCTGCCTTAATCATAGCATAATCTTAATCAAAATTTACTGTTGCATGTGTAGGTAGATACAGAAGAGAGAATTGGGAATGGCTCAATTCCAGAGGGTGGGGAGGATTTGTTCAAACATACGTACCTCTCTGAAAGGTTTGGCAGAGATGTTGGCCTAATTAACAGCCAAGCTGTTGATGTCCCAGTCGAGTTCAAGTGTCCAAATCTAAAACATTGCATAGCCATACCTCCAAATGTTGGACTTGTTACTACTTATACAATGTTCACATTAAATATTAATTAACACAGTACACTGACACACCTCAAACATTGTTTAACCAGTGTTCCAAATTGTCATGCAGGGATATTCAAAATTCCAACATTTAATGCGTTCTTCGTTGGCCCGTGCTACACCCTTCCATCAAGTTACGTGAAAATGGAGCCTGGAGATTTACCACAATCCTGCTGACAAACAGACGCACAAACCAAACTGAAATCATATCATCCTTGGCAGAGGTAAAGAACTCTGTGGAGTCATTGCTACTCTGATGTTCATCGTGGCATTTCAAGTACTTCACTGTGCATTTTCTTTATATATGAAAGGCTAATTTCACCCTCTTGATTTCGCCAGAAGGTCCACAAATCTGAACAGCTGTTCTTCAGGTCAAGGATGTACTTCAGGATATAAATGCATGAGCATAACTTCATTTCTGGTGGAAATGCTTGAGGTGGTGTTTTATTCTAAATGACTGTGGAATCTACTATGGTTAAAACTATTAAAATACATGTCACATGTTCACTATGACCACCTACTTAAATATGCAGCCTTTCTTTGCTCTTTCATCTTCATTTCTTCACAAATCACGAATCAAACATTTAAAACAAAATTCCAAACTCTCCCTAACAGCAGTGACTCAGTGTGTTATATTGAGAAACTTGGAACTAACAAATGTGAAGTCCAAATTTTGTCACCCCTTTGGTGACGGACATGCTACTAAAGTATGAATGTTTTATGTGTAAGCTTCTCTTTCTACTGGCACTGCCTGTGTGCACCATTTCCTGGTGCAGTTTTACATTCAGTGAGACTACCTCGCTGAATACAGGTTTAATTGAGAACCCTTGAAGCATTTGCACTGCAACTGTCAACTATTAACCTCAGTTATTAGAGTTTATGATGCTAATGTTCTCTTGCTGCTTCGCAACCACAGCGCCCACCAGGCTGCTGAGTGACACTTGAGGGGGCAGGAGTGAGTGACAGCAGAGGAGAGGAGCAGACAGGCTGACCAGATGGCTGGAGCTGCAGTGCCTGCAGTGTTGTGGCTTAATACCACAGGAGAGCGTTCAAGGGAGAAGTGGTGACGATGATACACAGCACAGCATCATTTGGGAGAAACTAAATGTATTCAGGTTACACTCTAATGTAGTGTACGTTGATAGAGCAGGTGGTGCTTCAACATGACATGAACATTTTCTCAATTCTAAATTCCTGCTAATGTGTCGTTAAACTACAGCGATTTTAGGACTAAAATGAACTCAAAGTGTTTCTCTAAAAAATACATGTGCAGAGTAACGATAAAAAATTGCTGTGTCCAGTTGTGTAGCTACACTTCTGTGTGGTTAATGTGTGCCTCTTGAGATTTGACTAAATAAGAGTATTCTCGAACAACCCCTCAAAACTGCTATTTTATCTCTTCATTGTTGTATCCAATTGTCCATCCATAATGGCTCAGTCAAGCTGCCAAAGAGCTACAATTCTGAAAACTATTACAGCCCATATGAAGACTGGAAAATATAATAAAACATGCAGCTTTTGCAGGACATTAAATTATAATGTCAGTGTGAATGTAGTGTATGGTTTAAACATGTGTACATCTAAACTTCTACAGTGAGAGTTGAGCCTGTGATCTTTAAGTTACAAGGTGTTTTTCTTTACCACTATAAGTCTAATGTCCCTTGGTGAGGTGGAGGGGTTTGATGTATCACTAAAAACAAAATGCAAAGCGCAATGTAAATAGACTTGGGTAATAAATCATGATGTCTATGAAACATTTGACTTATGTATCACTCAAGCATTCGCTCCCCTGCGAGGAAGAAATATTACAGTCTCCTCATTGATCAGATGTTTCATCTGCTGCTAGGTATAAATAAACATGAATGTTGCATTTCCATTAGTTTTTCTTTGTTGTTTTTAACCAATCGAGGTTTGAAAGGTGCTCTTTTAATTCTGTCATCTTGTAGCATCTGTTTCTGCAGTGGTTTGATGACACCCAACTGGATATTTAGAGTCACATAGTATTGATTCCAATGCGCCCAACTCTTACCCAGCCAACATTTGTACGTGGGGCCCATGTTGGTGGTAAATGGGCTTAAAATGGGCCCTGAATGGGATGGTCCATGGGTTCCCTGTTGGCCCCAAACCAATTGCCTGCATCGATGGGTTTACCGAAGTGGGTTCCAGAGGTGTCCATTTTAGGCCCATACCCACCTGGTACTCAGCTAGTCCTAGCATAAAACATGTGGGGCCAACTTGGGTAACTTCATCTATGTGGGCAACTGGCATGGGGTTGAATGGAAGCCATGGGCAATCCCATATAGGGCCCATTTTTCAGCCCATTTACTACCCACATGAGCCTCACATAACGTTGGCCGAGTAATATTTGCATGACAGAAGTGAATCTTGTGCACATTTTGGGGAAATTTGGTTAAAATTTTCACTGCACTGGTTGGAAACCTGGATATTGTCAGATATTGATACTTTTCTTGTGATAGGTTTTTCACTAGGCACTAGGCATTAGGCATGGGATGAAAGTGGGTGGCATGGTGGTGCAGTGGTTAGCATTTTTGCCTCACAGCAAGAGGGTCCTTGGGGTAGGGGAGCTCTTGCGTGCAGAGTTTGCATGTTCCCCCCCGTGTCAGCGTGGATTTCCTCCGGGTGCTCCGGTTTCCTCCCACAGTCCAAAGACATGCAGGTTAATCAGTGACTCTAGGTTGGCCATAGGTGTGAATGTGAGTGTGAATGGTTGTTTGACTCAATATGTCCGCCCTGTGATAGTCTGGCGACCTGTCCAGGGTGTACCCTGCCTTTCGCCTAGTGTCAGCTGGGATAGGCTCCAGCCCCCTCCACAACCCTCAACAGCATAAGCGGTTACAGAAAATGAATGAATGAATGAAAGAAGGCCTATTATAAATGCCCAGAGGGTCATCTCTTTGTGCACAAAACAAGCGTTACTTAGTCCATCACACATTTGCATGCAAGAGCTGTTCAGCCCAACCACAACCACCCTCCTTAGACATACTGAGCAACTCTTTTGCAAAGCAGCTGACCATAAGGAGTCTTGCTCTACGGCACCTCAGCACCAGTTTCCTCCCCAACTTCCTGTCTACACATGGTGTGTGTATCAGCAGAGGTATGGTCGCACACTAATTTCTCCAATAGATATCCTCCCATTACCCTGATAAAGATTTTTGAGGTGTGGAAGAGCAAAATCAGTTGTCACTTTCATCTCACAATTTTCATTTTAAGGAAGCTTGATAGGATCAAGGAAATTGCTTTCTAACCATTAAGGTACCATCACCCCATTGGTGCACAGATGAGAGAAACAGTTCGGTGTTGAACTGCAGACAGGGACAATTTCTTATGAGTTGTAATTATGAACAGTGGCTTTGTCAGGAAATTCTTAAAAGTGAAGTTCAATTTGCCCATCACAGGTCTCACTCCTACTCAGTGACCTCGTAGGGACTGGCTACTGAGGAAGTAGCATTAATTTTGTTCAGTGTTAAATCCTTTTGAAGACTGGTCTCCTGTGATGTTACATATAATGAGTTCAGGAGGAAATTTTTTAAAGAAGCATTGAGAGCAAAAAAAAAAAAAGACAAAGAAAAAGAGAAGAAAGGGAAATGGAGGAAACAAGAGAAGAAAAGAGAAAGAGATCGTTTTTGAGCTGTTACAAGTTCATTACATTATTCATTGCTTATCCCCCACCTTTTTGGGCTTTTATGAGTTTCCTTTCTCTTGTGATTATTCTTTCCCCTGTTCCCCCTCTGTTCTTTGTCTTATCAGCACCGTGCAGGTGTTCCATGGCACTCTGGGTAGCTTAATTTGATTATCAAGTATTCAAATCCATGGTATTTTCTCTCTACTCTTTGCTTCTCTTCAAATCCCAGCAGGCCCCTTTTTTTGTGGAACAATGCCATGACTGCTGGGGCTGGAGACCAGTAAAAAAAAAATCAATTCCCTCCACCATGGTCTATGGTTTAAGGTAGCTTTTATAACATGCTGTGGTTGATTTCTACAGGTTAGCCACTGTGAGTAGTGTTTTTTCGTCAAAGCAGGTAGATGAGGGAAGTGACATTTGAGAGTTTAAAGAGATCATGAAAAAAATATCAAGGCCGCCTGTTTTGTAGCTCATGGAGCAATAGTATCGTGTTCAGAGTGTTCTAGAGAGGATGGATCACAGTATAATCAGACTGCAGCGGTGGGTCAGGCTACCAACATTATTTTCAGGAAGCTGCAGTAGCCATTGCTCGGAGCAATTAACATATTTTACGTCCATTGAAGAAATAATGCTGACTTCACAGCTGTTATTTGTGTCAGCAACCCTGTCTCCTAGAAATTACTTCTGTATGTTACAAAACTGCTTTCTTAATCAGGTTGTTGTGGCAGCACAATCACTGCCTGGATTATGTTCAGAGATGTTTCTTTCAGGAAACAGGAGACACTGAAATACATGTTGGCGGTGTTGGTGGTGGGTGTACAGAGTAAAGGGTCTTAAACCAAGAGCCCTGGGTTTGCATTCAAACTCCTGTCTTAGTAGCTTGGTTAAGGTTAGGGAAAGAGTGTTATTTCAGTTAAATGTCAATAAAAAAGGTAATAAAAAAAAAAGCTGTAGTCATTATGAGTGGATAATGTATTGCAAAATTGCCTATTTCGACAGAAAACAAATGTAATACAATGTCACTGAACATTTTTCTGATAACTAAAATACTTTCTTAGCAACTATTTTGCTGCTACATTCAATTACAAGATGTTTGCAACTTGCCAGATACATTAATTAGCAACCTTTCCTCATTATGTTAGTAGAAAACATAATTTACTCTGCATTACGTTTCTCTCAAAACATATTCACTATTTCAGATTTGTTTAAGATAAATATAATTTCTAGGGGACAGGGCAGCCATCAGACCTGTGCAGCCTCTGTTGCTTGATGCCATTTTGTTGAAATTGTAGCTAGCTAGCTGCATAGCAAAATAACATTGTTATCATTAAACTTGCTTACAGTACTCTGTTTGTTTGACTGTGGAGCAGCCACCAATTAGCAAAACACTTATTTTAATCACTACATAAATCAAAGATACAGGCATTCAGATGTTTGACAGGGTGACAATGAGAGGTTTGACTCATGTGACTGACAGCATTCTGTGTCCACTCGTGGAATAGGTCTAGGCAACAAAAGCACGTACTGTATGTTAAAGTCAGTGAAACTGTGTGGTTCCATTTAAATGGCAAAAAAACAAACACGTCTGAAATCCATGCTGACTTATCCAATATTTAACTACACCATGAACTTTCCATCACCTCACTGAAGTACCACCAGTGCCTCAGGATATATGATCACGCTGCAAGCCGTGCTCAAATCAGACTTATTGTCTGATCTGATTATTTTGTTTGGCTGCTCACATTATTTTTTTAAATGTGGTCAATATCAGATTCGAGTGAACTGTTAACAGCCCTGGATTGACCAGCATGCACAAAAGAACAATAGCAAAGATGTCACACACAGCATGCCGTTATGCGGAAGTAAGCAAGGAGGGCCACTAAAGTCAGCACTTACTGTTTCATTTACAAGTTGATGTGCAATGAAAGCCAGCAAATTAATGAGCAGAGAAAAATGAAGACAAGGAGAAAGAGAGACAAATTTTCAATAATGGCTTTTTGCTGAGCTGTTGCCTCTGTACAGAGGTGTGTGTGTTTGCGGAGTCAGAGCCAGGAGTGGTGGGATCATGATGGAAATGGCTTTACTCAGGTCAAGGGCTACTTTTCAAGGCAAGACTCTCAGTTCAGGCGAGAGGCTCAAAAGTCGAATAAATTCTAAGGGTGCTTTCTCACCTGTGCTGTTTGGTTCTGTTGAATCGAACTCAAGTTTGTTTTCCCCCTAAATGTGCTTTTTTGGGCAGGTATAAACATAGCAATTGCATTCAGGTGCACACCAAAACAATCGGATTGAGACCTTCTGGAAGACGTGGTCTCAGTCCAGTTATATCATGATCAGTAGAAGATCTGTAACCTGGCTAATGCATACATGTAACCATGGTAACATGTATGAACATCAGTGAAGGTATTTTCCCTGATTACAAAGCTAGTAAAACTGCCATGATTATATCTGACTGCGCGTTCTTTGTCAGTTTATTAAGTTCATTAAGAAGTGAGTGAGAGCGATATGACAATAGTAAGCCTCGAATCATTACTGTACAAGACGGATCCTTTTCATCTTGTTTCTACGTTAGTAATTTTATTTCATAACAGCAAATCATTTACAGTCGGTTATTTCTCTGTGAACTCATTGTGACACAGAACAACATAAATACGCACATCAGAAGCATTTCAGTGCTGCTGAACGTCTGTCACTCACCACAATTTGATTTCCCCACACGGGTCCTAATGATGCAGGATGACAGTCGCCAAAAATTGCCCAGTCAACGAGTTACCTGTCAGTTGGTGTAACTTCATGATTACTCCTCTTGGTTCCTCTTGTACAGTCAGTGTGAAAAAGAAGCGAGCCAATAGTATGCAATAGTATCTCATTTTTCCCACTGGTCTGGCCCAAATTAACCGAACTACTGTACAGGTGTGAAAGCACCCTAAAGCCCTGCTTCTACCAAGCAATAGGGAATG
>JAPZEB010000021.1:13316264-13326955 GCA_029783705.1 Chaetodon striatus | reverse complement strand
AGAGCAACACTGTTGTCGACAGCTGAGCCCTGAGATAACAGATTTCATCTTCAACTTCATTTTCATGCAGCGCTATCCACAGCTTTACATCTGTCCAATGGACTATATTTTAGGCCTAATACAGACTTACAAAACAAAGGCTGGAAGAAGATCAGTGCTGCACTCAGGATTTCTGTTAAATAGGCTATAATACGGTGCTGTTCATGGTCAGTTAGCAACATCAGATACAACCTGCTTCCATGCCCCTCAAAATTGGCACAGAGTAGGCACAAGAGTAGTGCCCAGCGTCTGATGTTGCATTTTCTAGGCGGTTAAAGATGCGGCAAGTGTATGGCCCTTAGTGACAAGATTGCATGCTGTACACCTGTATGAATATGATTGGAAGTTAATAGTCAACTGGTAGCCAAGTAGGTGACGAATGAAGCATGAATTAAGCACTTTCAATTGTAGATCAATATAAAAAGTTTTCATATGGAACGTTAAAAGGAGAACAGATAATATAAACTTTGACATTACTGTGTTTTAATCTGTTTGAACCATTGCTGCAATTCCCTCCAACGGCAGCTCTGTCTCCTCCAATCCTACCTTTGTCTATTACTGCTAATGTTCTTACTGCACTTACACGCTCTGCTAGAGATGCTAAAATGGAATCTCAGTTTGCAGAAAACATTTGAGCAAAGTGTCAAACCCTAATGAAATTATGCACTGAAGCCATATTAAGAAATCTGTTATGGTAACAAATGTCTCCCTGCACCACGTGAGTCCATTTACACCATCTTTGTTATTATTATGTCTCTCTATACCGGTGTTATCAAAAGAAATTCTTGCACATTGACTGTGGGCTACTTGTAGAATAAGATGATTCGGAATTTGAGTGCACGCACTTGCTGCGAAGGTAACAGATTACCAGGCTGCTTGGGCATAGCTCTTATCTGTTTATATTAGGCATAATTAGAGATGAAGAAGATTTGTTGTTGAATGATCTTCTGAGAGTATGTTCAGATGCATAATTGTGTTTACTGGCTGAGGGAAAACAAGTCTTTCATCTCGTGGAGATAAGAGGGTGATTTGTGGTCCACTTGGTGGCCTCTTCTGTGTATTCTCAGGTCTGATCTCTTTGTTGCTTTGCTCTCCCCCACCCCCCTCCTCTCTCCCCCTGATTAATGCTGATGCTTGCCTAAGCATCATAGTTAAGATGAAGAAAGGCTGGTGATAATGGCTTTTTGCTCTGCTTGGTGGCTCTCTCTTTCTGGGGAGGAGATGGATGTCAGAGAGATGGAGGGGAAGAGAGGACTAAAGTTAGACATGACCTTTTTTTTTTTTTCACAGCGCACAGTTTGCCCACCTACATAAACACGTGGAATGGTAACCCCATGTCACCTAACTAATCCAAGTTAATATGAGGTTATCCAGCTCAAATAATCCTCTTAATGATCACCCAGATAAATGCAGTTACAATATCTGGATGCGCTTACATTCAGACTCAACAGAGCGTGAGTGGAAACAATAATCAGCACTTACTCTGTATGATTTGCGACTGCAGTGCCCTGGTGTAAATAGCACCTTTTATGCTGTGATATTTATAGCTTTGTGGAAAGTATCTTATCTAAATTATATCTTAACTATGAAATGAAACCCTGTCAAAGTCTCCAACACATTTACAGATGAAGAGACTAAAGATTTAATTAAATGTGTCAGCGGGCTAATTACAATTGCATCTGAAGCCTAAACTGCATCATGATTTGAATCTCAAAGGTGTTGAGGCACTGATATCCTTTGAAGTTACATGTTCCACACATCTTTCAATATTACAACCATTAATTAAATTTGTCAGGTAGTCTTTATGGACACTTTGTGAGGCAAACAAGATTTAGAAGTTAATCACAGAATTTTGTTTTTACATGTTTATTGCAAACATACATAATGATCCGTTTTTTGTGTGAAGGTTGAGAAATTGTCGGGCAAAGGCGACGCTCCAGCTCCCCCCAACAAGGCTCAAGCACCCCCACGTGCCTCCTGAAATTTTCCTCTCATCAAATTAAATATTAATCAAATGTTTCTATCAAACTTCTGCTTTCCCAAACTGAGTCCAAATCTGCCTTACCTGCACGGGATGAAGCATCCACCTGTCTGGTAGGGGACTGTCCCTCAACATTAAGTCAGCATCCCTGTTTTCCAGTCCTGGACCTTGAAGAGCCTTCAGAGACACCAAGTCTCTGGCTCTGGCTCTGCATGATCCTTAACAGGGCAACAGACCGAACTCTGCCTTGCCTGTTGATGTAGTCCACCGCGATGTGATTGTCAGCCTCGCCCTGTGTCAGGGACCTGAAATACTGCCTGTAGTTTGAGGAGGTAGGTGTTTCGGACCTCCATCAAAGGCAACACACCATCTACCACTCTCCCTAGTCAGGTCCCTCCCCATCAAGTACGCATGCATGAACACTGTGATGTAGGAGGTCATGTGTTCAGCAGTGTTTCCTTCAACAGGTGTTGAGCGGACCCCCAGTATCTCAGGTTAGTTAGTACACTGAGGGGTAATGGTAACCAGTGGGAGTGACCAGAGGCGGTCACTTGGAGTGGTGGTGTGACCTCATCAATCTTGAGCTACCGTTCACTGTCATGGTGGCGAAACATCACGTCGAAGCGTCTAAAGTGATCCAGCCACTGCTGGCATCTAAACTTCCATCAGCCACCTGCTGACTCTCTGCTTGGTCTGCACCAAGGCACTAATGAGGTTCTTGGAGCTGTGACTCCAGCCATGGAGGAAGAAGCTTAGTGTGCGATTCACCATTGCCGAACAGAAAAGGATGTCTGACGGTGGGAATTGGCCCCTCTATATACTCTGGGGTCCGAACTGTCAACGCTACACTTGGTGTTGTGTTATTAAGGCCATCTCAGGATGTTATTCCAGATTTATTTAAGCTGTTGTGTATCTCTTGAATTTACATATGATATTTTCTGTCACATCTGCAATAAGTGAACAGAAGTTTTTATGCTCACGTCAGCTAAAAACAAACCCAAACCTAAAGCTCTGCTGGCAGCTACTGAGCATTGAGACTGTGATTGACCTCTCTGCAAATAATCACAAAAACAGAGTTCTTATACTACTGTGTAGTTGTGTTTTTTAATTGACGATTAGCTGTCAGTGAAGGACATTAGTGTTATTGTTGGGACAATTTGTGTATCATGTCATCATTAAAATATGTGCCGACTGTGATGATTCTGTTTTAGTTTTGGTTTTTGGGTGGATTTTCTGTTTCTGTTTCCTGCCTGGCTTGTGTGTGGCAGGGGGCGTGGCTGGTTCTTCCCACTGCAGCTGACGAGGCACACCTGCATCCACTCAGCTCATCAACCTGCCTATATATACCCGGTCTTCACTCAGCTACTCTGCCAGATAATTCTGTCTTTGTCTGTAGTGTCAAGTGTACTATCTACCACTGTTTCTGTGGTTTTTGTCAGAGTTTTTCGTGCCTTGTGAGTTTCTGTGCTTACTTGTATTTTTTGCCCAGTTTTCCAAAGGCTACAGTGTTCCTCGCAGTTGCCAATCTCAACATCTGCAGTACCAGAGTATTTTTCCATGTGCTCAGCCCTCGTGTCACCTCTGGACTTCCATTTCTCTTCACTGTTGGACAACCTCCTAGCCAGCCAGCTCCCTGCAATTTTGTTTTTCCTTAGCCAATAAACTCTTTTATTTCCATATACCTGCATTTGTCTCTGCTTTGGGGTCCAGCCAGAAACCAAAACCTAACACCAGCTTTTTTGGGGGGACTATTGGTGATGATAAGCCATGTGGGCAGTTACTGCACTTTAACAAGTGCTTTGTCCAGGCATTTGTGTTCATCCTAACAGCAGTGGTTGGGGTCTGCCTCCGTCACCAAATTCGTCATATTTACACACTGGCAATTTTTAAGTCGCACCTCATATCTATGCCAGCAAATATGATTGTATTAGTGAGCACCACATCACAGCCACCTCGAAAAAAGATTTTTTTTTACACAATGGGTGCACGTGTACAAGAACCAGTGAGTTTGAAACGTATAGTTGATGATGGTTTTATTGTTGTGAGCCAAATATATTGTTTAACGTCCTACAACATATTTGTAAATGTTTTTTCTTTACTGTATAAAAAAGTGACTTGCTGTCTGTAACTGCATGGCTGCAAACTGTCGTGTTGTTGTAGTGCTGTTGTCCGTTACAGGCGTAAGTAGTCTTCAGTACACTGAAGCACGTGCATGCACATAAAGCTGCTTTGACCAAATGGACTAAAAACCCTTCATTTTACGGCAGTGAAATTTGCATCATAGTAAAAACACACTTGTCATTATTTATTGTCATCATATTTAGTCATTTGTTTTTCAGGACAAAATATTTTGCACCTATTACTAATTAAGCCTTAGCACCCCCACCCACAGTTATCTGCTGCCTTACTGATTCAGGCAGTTTAGACCCAAACCACAGCAAAACCCTGTAGTTTATACCACCCCAAGCCACTCAAAATAGTGTGTAAGCCTTGAGCCTTTGAGTAAGCGGTTCAGTTGAGTGACAACTGAGAGCTGGCGTTGCTTGGAGATGCTGTCAACTTCCATGGTGCGTTACTGACAGGGGAGAGTCACACTGTATATAACCAACACACCCACAAAGTATGATATTGAATGTTTTTGCCCTTCTTGAAATGGCCACAGAGCTTTAGGTATCAGCCACTGGTGATTAAAGCTGCTTTTCCCTTTACATCATTCGACATAAGTGTAGCCTTTGCAATGTTAAGCTTGTAGTCCATCTTGTAGGTAGAAGCTAGTTAGCAGTGTTGCTAATATGACTTCTGATGTTTGTTATTTCAATGCCTGTCTGTACCTGAAAAGCACTTTTGTGTCTGCCCTGTGCAGAAAGGAGGGTGTCTGCTTTTTTAAAAAAAGAATTTACTTCAATTTACTGCTTAAAATCTGATTGTGACATTACTGCAGCTCTTTGCATTTTTCATGAGCACATTACACAGCCCCATCTCACAAAAAATACTAAAGCAACCAAATCCTGCTGCAAACGTACTGCAGATCATAAGGTGCGAACAATATTAATTATTACCACAGTAACATTGTTATTTATGCAATGAAAGCTCCTCTGATATACAGTGTTATGATTTTCATTCTTGTTTGATCCATGAGCAGAGGAGCAGACCGTTGAAAGCAGAGAAAGGAAGAAAATCTGAATTGAAAGATGAAAGTCAAAAACAACTCTCTTTGGAAAAGCTGTATAAGGAGGAAACACTGGAGAGTGTGGTGGCTTTGATCATTCTACCATGAAGTCTGAGGTTTCAAGTTTGAAGGTGGTAAATTGGCGCACTTGGCCAATTACTACCCGGCGCAGTGATTTCTCTAAAGGCCATTGCACATGGTCACTATTTTCTGAATCGTTTTTTAGTTTCTTGGGCATTTTTACAGGTTCATCTCCTTTTACAGGTACATTTCAATTAAATGGGTCAATGTACACCGAATAAAAATTTAAACGCAACGCTACTGTTTATGCTCTCATTTTAGCAGCTTTAAAATCTAAGGATTTTTTATGAACGCAAAAGACTTCTCTCACATTTGGTCCCAGATTTGTTAAAATCTGTGTTAGTAAGCATTTTTCCATTTCCAAGATAATCCATCTATCTAACAGGTGTAGCATATCAAGATGCTGATTTAACAGCATCATTACTACACAGGTGTGCCTTTGGATGGTCACATGAAAAGGGCACGTTTTTAACATGCACTTCCCATGTCCACATGGTGTGCAAGGTACCCTGGGTGCATTGGTTGTTGACATTCTGCGACACCATGTCAAGTTCTTTTCTTTCAAGATACACTTATGTTTTCATAGGAAATTGAACGTTTCGAAAGTCTCTTTCAAAATAAAAGCACTACATCGGTGCAATGCTGCAAATTGACTTTTTTGCAAACACACATGGTTGGGTTTAGGCAACAAAAACACATGGTTAGGTTTAGGGGAAAAAGAACAGGGTTTGGCTTAACCACCATCCCTGTCCGCCCCACTCGGATTTTTGCCACCTTAACTTTAGTCTTTGTCCTACCGCATGTCCCCCTGATGCTGCCGGTTGTTGTTAAATGATAATGTATAACGCGAATCATGCTGATGTATAGGGGACACCTTGTTTGTGTTGGTTTCTGATGCTGCAAGTCACTGCCCAAGCGTTGGATTTGGACAACTTCAGAGTGAGACTGTGCTCTATTATGTGCAGTTTTATGACACAAGAAATAGAATGGATGTTGCAAGTTTTGGAGGAACGTTCCACTGGCGTGCTGAGTGCAGTAATGTCAACCAGAGCTATTGTCCATGAACTGAATGTTCATTTCACTACCATCAGCCACCCAATGTCATTTCTATGAATTTTGGCAGTACATCCAACCAGCTTACATCCCCAGACCAGCCACCTGATGCAACAAACAGTTTCCATCCATCCATCCATTTTCTAACCGCTTATCCTCTTGAGGGTCACGGGGGGGCTGGAGTCTATCCCAGCTGACATTGGGCAAGAGGCAGGGTACACCCTGGACAGGTCGAACAAACAGTTTGCTCAACCACATAATTTCTGCATAAACCACCATAAACAGTTATGGGTAAGCTCTTCTGCATGCCTGTCATCTCCACCAGGGTCTTGATCTGACAGCAGTTAGTCGTCACAACAAACTTGAGTGGGCAACTGATGAATCCTGGATTACAGTATACCAAGAAGATGGCAGACGGCATGTATGGCATCGTGTGGGCGGGTGGTTTGCTAATGCCAACGTTAGCAACGAACAAAGTGCCCCATGGTGGGCAGTGGAGCTATGGTATGGGCTGGCATAAGCTATGGACAACAGGCACATTTAACTGATGGAGAACTGAATGCACAGAGATACCGTGATGGGATCCTAAGACCTACATTCATGCCATTCATCCCCCGTTATGACCTCACATTGCAGCATGATAATGTACATCTCCATGTCGCAAGGATTGGTATACAATCCTGAGAGCTGAAAACATCCTAGTTCTTGAATGTTCTGCGTGTCCTGCAGCGTGTTCCAGTGTCTGCCGATATCCAACTTGGGCCAGGCTGCAATCAACAACTTGATCAATTCTATGTGAAGGTGTGTCACACTGCATAAGGCAAAGGATGACACTGATGATGATCTTTGGATTATCTGTGACCAAGAAATGCATTTCTGTAGTGCTAGTCAACAATTTTAGTTTGTACTTTTTTATTCATTCTTATTGCCCGCAGATATTTCAGTTTGTTTTGTAGAAAACATGTTTGCAACATGGCTCACCCATGGCTATTCCACCCAAGAGCCTTAGTGGCCTCTGTCATGCAGAAAAAGCCAATAAGTTGCTAAATCGATCCAATATTCAGTCAGACAGTGACTGTCAGCTTTCAGAAAGATGGGTGTGTTAGCTTCCACAGTGCAGGATTTTTATTATCATTATTATTATTATTATTATTATTATTATTATTATTATTATTATGCTGGTAACAGTTATAAAAATAATTTAATTACTATTATTGTTATTATTGATTTAAAAAAATAAGGATTTTATTATTATTTATTTATTTGTTTGTTTGTATTATTTTAATTTCATCATTATTATCACAGAAAGGATGTCACAGTAACAAAATAATGATAATGTAAAAAAATAATAACAACAATAATATATTGATTTTACTATTTAAATAATCAATTAATAATAATAATTGTTAATAAAATTATTAATTTATAAAATAATAACAATAGATAATGATAACATGATAAACTATTAAAATAATAACAATATCTACTACTATTAACAATAAAAATAATTTTAATAATGAATTATTGTTATTACTTTAATAATGGTCATAACAATTATCACATCATTATCATTATCATTGTTGTTATTAATAATAAGAAGGATGAAACATAGACACAAAGGTACAGTGATGATTCATATCATGATTTCAGCTCTATGTTTATGAAACAATAATGATTAAAGCACAAAGTGATGCCACAACTAGTCGACAAATTATGAATCTTCCCTCAGAAGCTATGACCAAATAATATCTGACATACATCTCAAAAATATTTTTTAAAAAAAACAACCTAAAAATAAAGACTAGAAAGTGTTGCAGTGTGTGAGGTGCAGGCAGCAGCTGGCTCATGTTAAAATACAATAAAATCAGTATCTGGAAAATGTCTTCAAAGCTGCTGCTGTAAATATAAACTGTCAAAATCAAAACTACATATTGTGTTTTTGTATTTTGTCCTTTTCAAGTGAATGAAGGAATCAAGAGTCGTCGTCACCTTGTGGAAGGAAGGACGATGGTTCTCCTCGTGCTTCTCTCTGAGAGGAAAATCACAAAGTTTGACTCAATGAAAAACCAAATCTCTCTGTTGAAGGTTCTTCAGTCTGAGACACAGTTAGATCACGTGCACATAAGAAGGACTGCAGCTTATCACATCTGAGGAACTACGTCTGCATGGGAGGTCCAATATCTTATTTCTCATGTTGTAGTCGGCTGAATCGTGTTAAACTCCTCTGTAACTTTATTTTTCATACATTAACTGTTCTTAAATTGTTTCCATGTCATTTTACAGGATTTCCCACAGCTGATTAAAAACAAACTATATGAGACAGCCAGATTATGTCAGATAAAAGACGGTGTGTCAGAGTTGGTACTGACTGGTAGTTTGGGTGCACGGCGTGCGCCATGTCAGCGCTGATCATGAAGGACAGCGGCGCAGCCTGCTGGAAGGCGGTGAGGTTGGAGGGGGAGGAGGAGAGGCGGCTGAGGATGAGCTCCGTCAGGTTGGACTGAGCTCCCTGAGCGCTCTCTGATCCCACCTGCAGGACACACACACACACACACACACACACACAACATGGTGTTTCAGTCAGAACATACTCCTGTGAGGATGAGCGTCAGATCTCCCAGCCTGCTGTCACCACGCTCACCTCTTCGTTGTCGTACAGCGTGATCATGCGGACGTTGGGATCTTTGGTCAGAGAGTCTCCAGAGCAGGACTGCACCAGCGCCTGAGAGACAACAGAGTCCCACAGGAAGCAGGAAGTGAGGGTGTGAAAAGACTGCTGTCTCATCGGGACTCAGGACGTCACCAGACGTGACCACGACACTTTGAAACGTCAAACTAGGAGCGACTCAAAACTACAAAGGTGTCAGGTGTTAAAATACGTCAGCCTTAAAACAGGTTTGAACAGCGCAGAGTCCCGCCGTGCGGAGCGCTCACGGGTTTGATACAAACAGAGGCCGAAGGCTGAAACAAGAAAACAGACTGAAGACGTGATAAACAAAGAGAGAAATGTGGAGTCTGACCTGCAGGGCGCAGTAGCAGCTGTGGAGGTTGTCCAGACGAGGAGAGTAAATGAACTCCTCATACACACCTCCCAACGCCTGCAGAGGAGGAGGAGGAGGAGGAGGAGGAGGAGGAGGAGGAGGAGGAGGAGGAGGAGAACACGACAGAGCTTTAAACTTCTCATTATAGAGGGAAATAATCTGCACTGAAGTTCAGTGTGGCAGGAAGGGTTGTGCTTTAAGGGAAATATCCTGCGTTAAATGTCTCATATTAGAGTGTGTTGTATTTCATGTTTTAGAGAAAAACATCACGCTTCAAACTTCACTTTTAGAGAGAAATACTGGGCTTTCAATTACACATTTTACAGTGAAATATTGGGAATTAAATGTCACATTTTTTAGTGAAATATTGTGCATTCAATTTCCCATTTTACAGGGACATATTGTGCATTAAATTTCATATTTTAGAGTGAAGTATCATATATTATATTTCACATTTTAGTGAAAAACATCACGCTTCAAACTTCGTATTAAATGTCACATTTTAAAGTAAAATATTGTGCATTAAATTTAAATTTTTAGACTGAAATATCATGTTTTAAATTTCATATTTTAGAGGGAAATAGTTATCTTTCAATTTTGCATTCTAAATTGAAAGGAGGGAAATATTACAAATTAAATTTCATATTTTACAGTGACATATTGTGCATTCAATGTCACATTTTAGAGGTAAATATTGCACTTTATAATTAATATTTTAGACTGAAATAATGAGCTTTGAATTTCACATTTTAAATTGAAATATTGTGCATTAAATATTAAATTTGTAGACTGAAATATTGTGCGTTAAACTTCACATTTTGAAGGAAATACTGACTTTTAAACTTCAATTTTTAAATGAGAATTATTGCCCTTTAAATTTCACACTTTAGAGGAAACATTGAGCTTTAAACTTCACATTTTAAATTAAATAAACAATTATTCATAAACAACAGATTGATACACGACGTTTTACAGATTCTGTGCGAGTGTTTTTCCATCACTCATGAATATACGACGCTCTGCTGGCTGTGAGACGCCGCGGCTGCTTCGGGGCGCCGAGGTGGATCATTACAGGTGACAGGAAGTCAATGGTTTACTTGCAGACTCACCGCAGGCTGAGTGTCGGCCAGACAGAGCTCAAAGTCCAGCAGGTCTTCAGGCTGGACGCCCAGCTCTGAACACAGCACCTTCACCAGCGCTGGGTGGTGTTTCTCCGCCTGACGACAGACAACACAAGACATCCATCACCTCGTCCTTCTTCCTCACTGGATTTTAAAACCTTTATTTTGCTGAGAAACAAATAAGCTGTGATGATGTCATCATCATT
>JAPZEB010000021.1:13292122-13307432 GCA_029783705.1 Chaetodon striatus | reverse complement strand
GCGGCTCGCTCAGTGTGTGACGTGCACTTGTAGATAAAATATAGGCCTATATTAATGAAGGTTCATTAGTACAGTTTGTATTTCTCTGTAATGGAGCACAGTCTTTAATAATTTAATTTAATTAATTTAATAATTAAATTAATATTGTAAACATGTGGGCAACTGGTCGACAAATGGTCCTAAATATTGACTGTTGGCCAACTTGGAAAATTCTTAGTCGGGGGCAGCCCTAATTTCTTCCATACAGAGAATAGTATAAAATATATCAAGACACATGGTACACCACAGACAGATTATAAAAGCGTGGTTTGTTAGGAGCAGAATTTCACACAGAAAACAGAAGTCACCAAGTCCAGGAGAAATAAATTAGTTAATGTTCTTTCCCTTGATGATTGACATGACCATGAAGCACATGTTCTGTTCTGAAGTAAAGCAGAGAGGAGGCACGCAATTATTTCTTTACAGATCAATTAGTATGTTGCGGACTATATAGGTTCATAAAGGGCGTTCCATTTATAAAACACACTCCTTTATTGCGTATTTGTAAGAACAGCCGTTACTTATTTTAGATGTTGAATAACTTCTCTGATGTTCAAACTGAGTTCCTTTTAATCTGGTTACATTATTCTTTGGCCTGCTGCTCTACCTGACTTTATCTTAAACTCCTGCAGAAATTAATGGTGTACCATGAGTACCCATTTAACATTTCAACAGTGAAAACTACTGTAAAACTTTTTTTTTTTTAAATGAAGTGTTTTAGTATGTTTGAGTTGGTGTGTAATCATTCATTCCCTGGTCACATTGATCTCTCATTTCATCCTATCACTTCCCTCCATATCTCATTAAAGTAAAAGTCTTTCCATTGGCTCATTGGCATTTATCTGCTTTCCTCTGACTCAGCTGAATTTCCATTTATTCTTGTCCCTTACCCTTTTGTCTGCCCACATTAGAATAATGTAATCTCGTTTCATAATTTTCCTCCTGTCAGCCCCCTGTCATATTGGTTCCTGGTTACATTTGTTTGACTCTGCCCTCGCTTTGTCTCGGACCATAGACTTAGTCACTTAAAAGCGGAGAAATGGTAATGTCGCTACGCTTATAACAACGTGTCATTATTCCAGTGTCAAATGACATGATCAGAGAACAGCTTTTTTTCCAGTCAGTTCGCCACAGAGGAGATGTGGAACATTGTGAATGCCTGAGGCTAGTAAGAAGACTACTTGTATGATACAGAATAAAAATAAAAACCCAGGTGTTGTTGTTGGGTTTCCTTTTTTTTACCTCTCCAACCGTGCCTCCTCTAAAAGCAGCCAACAGGCCTGAGCTCGACATGGTGCATAGCATCAATTTCCATCCCCAGTTTCTCATTTCAGAAACTATCAATATGGTAATCAAATTGCTCCACTTCCTGTTTGTGTCCCCCCAAAATGGGGCGCCTCTTTGGTTACTCACCCTCTCATTGATAATCCCACCCGCCGCCTTTAACTGCATCTGACATATTGAATGCCTCGAATGTTGCTAGTTTGGCCCCAGTGGCAATTTAAAGTGTTGACAGGCAGACACAATCCACAAGCAGATCCCTGGTATCCAATGTTACAGTCGGCCCTCCCCAGAGGATCCCAATCAATAAAGCAATGGGAGAGGACTTTTTTTAGATCGGAGAAGAAAGAAGTGTGGGGGGGGTTAAAGACCGAGGGGGCTTTTTCTCCTCTACTGGAGGCCACCACTGGAAGAGCTTAACCCTTATGGGAATATTGGATAGCTTACCACTGCACTAACCAGAAGAAAAGGGAAACCCTGTTCCACTTAGATTTAAAATTTAACTATCAGGGTCTCCTGTAACCATGAGGTTGACCTTGTTGCTTGCTGGTTAAGGAATTGTTTTGCCATATGGATTGATTAGGTGTCCTTTAGCTGTTTCCATTTTAAAATTAAAAATCTTAAAAAAAATAATAAAAAATACAGCTATTAGTTTTGGGTTTTAGTTTACCTCTCTTTTTTACTTTGGTAAATGTGCGCAAATAAGCTTGCTTTTCCACAAAAAACAAGGCTTTTGTGTGTTCATTTGTATTCTTCCCTCGACCTAGGACCATCATTGCATTATGGTAACTCTATAAATATTTCATACTTAAGTATTTTCAGATAGTAAAAAGAATATAATTATCAATTGAGCCTCCAACTGTGAAAACTCTCCTGTTATTAAACTAAATTCTATAAAATGTACCACTTCCTGTCCCTATTGTGGTGCCACCAAGCCGTCTGTGAGTGAGTCTATCAACCCTTGACATTCCCCGTCGCCCTCTTTTCTCCGCAGCCCAGCCACAGGTCAACCGGAACCATTACAGAAAAAATTATTGGACATAAATAAGATATTTTCCCTGCCTGTGGGATAATTGTGTATTGATTGTAAATAATGGAATGGCTTCGTAGTAGATTATAATGAAGAGTGTGCAGCAGCATTTTCCTCTTAACGGATCTGCCTCAGCACAGGGCTGAGGTTTGCAGTGTAAAGAGAAAGAACATTTACAGCACTTTTATACTGTAAGAGGTGGCCAAAATGTTTAAGTTAATTTAAAAAAATCTCATTTTCTATTTCAAAATTAAATGTAACAATATTTATGACATCATTTACCTGCAGAATTATATGTTGATATTCAAAGTTCTGAATGTTTTCATGCTGTTAAATAATCCCCACAAAGTTTTTTTTTTTCTTCCAGAATTAATTCCCTTAAAGTTTGAATAATCTCAAAGGCCAATCATAAAAGGCAAACTGTTCTAAATCTCATTAACACATTAGAGACATTGAAGTTGTAATCCTTATGATTTCAGCCCTTGTGGATTTGGTGACACCTGTTGTTACTGTGGTAACAGCAGGTGCAGTTTGATACCACCAGCCCCTCCCCCCAAAAAAAGAGACGAAAACATAGGTCAATTGTGCAAGCAGCTTTATGACCCATACTTCAGTAGCCCTCCAGTAGCTGTAGTAATTACTACAGGAGTAGCTCAGGAAGTGTGGTGGTGTAGCATAAAAAGCGACAAAGTCCATTTAACAGTCCCTATAGAGTGGGTGGCAGGGCGGAAGGGTCAAACAAACATAGGATTTTCACCTAAGAGGCCTGTGTTCACATCCCAAAGTCAACATTCACTTACTTTAATAACAACATAACCTTGTATGCTAGCCTGTGTAGCATGCTTATGCTAGTGACATCTGTGACGCATTGTATGTTCTGGTTAGAAGAGTAGATTAACAACAAGTGGTGTAACAGTACACAAAGTCCCATTTCGCTTCATACCCTGGTGAATGAGTCATGATTTGGCACAAGTTCGGTACAGCAGAAAAAAATCCAACATGCATAAGGATAGTTTCTTTTCGTTTGTTTTGAGCAGACAGTAACATTAGTGCAAGTGTCAAAGACAGACAAAATCTTCTTGCTGGGGACGGAGGTAACATTTTGACCACTTGACTCTTTGGTAAGTTATTTTCTATTAAAAAAACTAACAGAGAGCGCAGACTCCACCAAGGTCAAATGCCCTAGCTCACAATGTTAACAAATTTGGAAAATAATTAGGGTATCCACGAAGATTCAGATCCCCTCCAAAGTGTAATGGGTTCCTTCTTGGCCCATGCTACAGTCTTTCACCGATTTTCAAAATTAAGGTATTTAATAACATTTCAAAGGCTATAATACTGAAAAGCATTCCTTATGCCATGAAACTAAATATACCAAAATAAATAAAATAACTACAGTAGAAAGGTATTCAGAGAGCACAGACTTTCCCCGAGGCCAAATGCCCTATCTTGCAATGTTTAGGAAGTGAAAAATGTGATTCGGTTCCACTCCAAAATTAAAGGAGTTCGTCCTTGGCCCATGCTACACCTTTCCACCCAGCTTTAATAAAAATAGGACCGGTACTTTTTTTCCGTAATCTTGCTGACAAACAAACCAAACCAAAATCACGACCTCCTTAGTGGAGGTAATAAAAACCAAAACTTGTTCATTAGTAAGAGTGTTTTACTAAGGTTCACTTTGGCTATGTTTGAACATTAAAATCACAAAAGAATTTATCATCCTCGTGATTGGCACATCTGGGTGATAACGTGCAGTGTGCTTCAAGATGTTGGATGTGTTTCATTTCACAACCCCTTCAACGATGGAGCAACGGTGACACACCCTACGTATCTGATACACAACACTCTCTCTGCTGCTATCAACGCTGACTGGGAACCTGCCAGTGAGTCTTCCAGCTCTGCCATTTCATTTGACTTGCACGCCAACTAGTTGCACTTTTGCTAACCTCAGCATATGTTGCTAATGACCTATGGCTTAAAGTTTCCAGGCGGAGCTCAAGCTTGTGAATTTTGTTTTCACATTACATGCATCACTTTTCATACCATGTATTCTGTGTGGCTGCATACAAATAGACAAACCATTACAGCCCTGTTGACAACCCATTCTTGTAGTAAATATAATCCCAGTCACGGAGATGACACAAAGCTGGGAGAGAGTTGAATCAGTATATAAATAATCTGGACATGTTGCTGATCAACTGAAAGGCTCATTATAATTTTTCACTAGTGGTTATTATTGTAACCACGACAGTTAAGGGACTCTTTCCATAATTAAGTCATGATTTTAACCAGTTGATTTTTGTTTAAAATTAGAGGGGAAACTTGGCTTATTTTCAACCAGCTCTGTATCATCACAGAGTGTGTGCACATGTGTCTGACTTCCCACCGTGCTATGAGTGCCTGGAGCTTCCCAACTATCTCTGGGTGACTCTAAACACGTCCATGAAGTCCATCAGCAAATGAAAGGGGAGTTCGGAGCATTCGTGGTAAGCCAAACACTTTGTCTGCACACACTGCTCATCTTGTGATGACACAGAGCTGGTTGAAAATCAGCAAAACTTTCCTTTAACTAAGTACTTTTTTAACCCAAACCATTACTTTCCCTAACTCTACACCTTAGAGTTGTCAAATTATTCACCGACGTGCTTATACATCAGTGATTTTTAGCAAGAAATGATGTCATTCTGCTGAAAGGAGGTAAAAGACATGTTTTTTTTGTTGTTTAATTTGGAGGGCTTGTTGTTCGTACCTGGTGCCGAGGGTCTCAATGGAGGACTTATGTACTACGCACATTGTTAGATCTTTTGTGAAAAGACAAGGGTTGAGGCATGATATTTCTGCAATTTTAAAGCTGCTTTAACATGAATATCTGTGCGTTTCCTCGATCAAGTTGTCACTGCTTATCTTTGTACTATATAGGACCATGCAAACAAAGTATATATTATTTTCTTTTACTATTGCCCTCACTCCAGTCAGTAATAGATCTGGTCCCTGAAAAAAGCCCCCTTATTTAGTCCCCATCTCTCATCATTGCAAGGTTAACGTCAACTTTAGCTGAATACAATGCAGTGTGTGGCTGAGCCCTTACAACAGGAGGTTGGAAAATGCAGAGAGAAAATAGCTTACGTTTAAAGCACTCTAAAGTGCTCTGCAAATGTCTCTTGAGTCATCGGTTGAATGACACTATAGCCTTACATCGAGCTGCCCCTACCTCACTCTTCCTCATCTCCTTCACAAACCCGTTCTTCCACTCTTGAAACCCCCTTTGCGGGATATCATCTGTATTTTTCATACGCCTCCTTCAGCGATATAAATTGCTGGCTACATCAGTCGCTATCATGTGTACCCTGGAGAGGGAAAGAAAGAGCAAGAAAGATGGAGGGAACACACGCTGAGAACAACCTCGTGTGACTGGAGAGTGTGTGTGTGTGTGTGTGTGTGTGTGTGTGTTGGACAAGCTCGCTTACGTATGAGCAGAGAGGGGGTGTTGAATTTTTGCTATGGAGTGTGTTTGCACATGCATACATCTGGGTAAATGTCTAAGTGTGCATGCATGCATCTGTGTGTGCGTCATGCATGTGAGCTGCCCGAGTGTGCGCATATGTGCACGGCACAGGGTTGAAAAGAACAGGATTTATCAGCACGTGTCAGCAGTGGGTGTTTAAAGACACGAGGCTGCTTGATTGAGGGTGTTTTCTGCGCTTATATATTTTCCACCTCGACTCTGTTGGAGAGATCAAAAAGTATCGGCACGTAAACCGAAAGCAAGTTGCCCTCAGACAACCAACAGTCCAGCATTTGAGCGCAGAAGCAGCAAAGACGAGGCAGAGAAGAGGATGGGAGTGAAAGTGATATGGGGGCATGAGGAGAAGGAGGAGTGTGTTTGCATGCGGAGGCGGCAGGCGGCTCATGCTGGCTTGTATTCTTGATGTAATTTGTGTTCGACTGTAATTGAATGTACAGTGAGATGAACAGGATGCCCAGAAGATCACCTACCCACACAAGTCAGGAGTCAGATATGACGGTGGCATGTGTGCTGGATACGTGCATCTAATGTGCATTTCCTAATCAGCTGTGTGATTACACAGTGAATAAAAAAAAAAAAAAAATACAGCCGTGTCTTTGTGTTTCTGATATCCGTCTCGTTCTTTCACCCACTTTGGGATTGTTTTTTCATTCCAAATGCTGTCTTAGTGCTGCTAGGAATTTGCTTTATACTGCTTAAGATCCCTTTATGATGTGGTTGACTTTACAGACAATTATGTTTATGCCGTTTACTTAATGTAATAAGGTGAGACTAATGTTCAGTGGGATGATCTCACTGCTGACAAGCAGGATGGTGGATTACATATGTATATAGGCTATACTGTAAGTAATCTGTTCCAGTAGAAAATCGACTCCCCCGATGGATCACGTCTTTAAGAAGCTGAATTCAAAATCCCATGAGCCTCCGACAGAGCTGAAACGTGCCCACCCTCTTAATCAGTGATTCATGAGTTATATTATAAAAACAGGGCGGGATAAACTTTTCTCACATACATTAATTAGCTATTTTAATGATCTTCTTCACTTTCTTCTCTGAAACAAGGCTTCACGTCTGTCAGTTGCTAGCTCGCTGATGTTACTTTATCGCGGCCTGGCTGCCAATTTGAGTGTTTCTATGGCAACAACAGCATCTCCCATTGGTGAGACCTCACTAAAGCTTGTGGGTAGTGTAGTGTTTCACAAGCAAACTCATAAATAAAACACAACAAATTGGAATCAGATTGACTAATGGCTTCTACAGGAGCATACAGTGTGTAGTCATTTCACAAGCTGATAGCTGCTGTTGCTAATGGTCCAGTATCATTAAGTTTTAATGGTTTTATTTTCATGTATGTACGGCATGGCTCGAGGTGATACAAATGGTCTTCAAAAATGTTTTCGCAGAAGCCGGTGATTTATTTGGAAGGGCATTTATGGAATTAATTTAAAAACTGAAGCTTATGTATTCGCAGTAGCTCAAAACTCTCGACAGTTCTCTCTAAAAAACAGATCATTTGTTCCACATTTATACCTAAGTGACAGTAAGTAGAAAGACAGAGGAATGATTAAGTGCAGTGATCACTCACTCTCTTCCACCCTGCCACTTCTGGCTCGACGGCTGCAGTCTCACTCATTAGTGAGTCATATAAATGATGATATTTTCTCCCTTTTTTATTACAATCTCTCCTCTCCACCTTCCATGTTTGTTCCTTTCTTAGACTGTCTTAGAAAGTGGCAAGTAGCACGATGGCAATATACTATATCCAACGCTGTGTGACACTCCTTGATGTTTCCTATGACATTAATAATTTCTAGCTGTATTTGACAATTATGCCCTGTGACATTCCTGTCAGTTGAAAATGTGTAATTTATGTCCAGAGACACTCGCGGAGGTCAAACAAGTGAGCATTAATTAAGCTTAAGTCAATCACAGTGCTGGATGCTGATTGGCTGGCTCCACCAAGTCAAATGAGGTACACCTGCTGAGGGGGAATCAAAAATATTTTACAGGACTATCTTAGCTTTTATTATGTAAAATACTACTAATGTCTAGACTATGTTAAATGGTCCTTTTTCAGCATGTAATGATGAAACTCCTGATCAAATAAATAATGAGAAATTATTCCCCAAGCCAAATGTTTAAACTAAACTTTGATTCTGAATGCAAGATTTTTCCCTCAAGGTCCAAAATATGAGACAGATTGACTGCAAAGTATCACAGTTTTTTTTTTTTTTTTATTATTAAGGCTTCACACTCTATATTTATTTATAAAGGGATTGTGTAAGTACTAAACAGAACTCAGATCCAGCAACACTCTGCTTACAAATCTGTGTGCGGCCATTTGCCAATCTCCTCTTTCTTTCTTTGTACAGCACACAGCATGCCTACACTCTTATCGTAGGCTACCCTCGTCTCTCGCATTCCTCCCCCTTCACACACACACACACACGCACGTGCACACACACACACACACTATTATCCCCGTACAGGAAAAAGGCTGACTCACTGCCGCTTCATTACTCAAGTGAGTTATGAGTGTGTTTACACACACACTGATTGATATTAACCCTCTTTGTTTAAATCTCCTACACCAACAGACAGCACACCAGGCTGGTGGACGGGCTGGTCCACTTGCAGGATTGTGTCGGGGGGTGGGGTGGGGTGGGGGGGCCGGTGGGAGGGGGCGAACTGACCAAAAAGCTCACAGTGCCCTCTACTGATGACTGATAGTAAAATCCCCTAGAAGCATCTCTTCTTCTTCTTCTTCTCTCACCATCTTGATTCATTTCCCCCCTTTTGCTTTTGAAAGGTTGAATGTCACAAAATAATTAAAACATATGCAACACCTTTGATGAATTAAAGCTGGCTTGAAATGTATCAATCAGTCCGTATTTCTTTTGATGATGATAAGCCCCAACTCTCTTTAAGTTTTCTTTTTGCACCGTATTTGTTGATGTTTGTAGGCAGGCTCTGTTCTTTGTGAATATTGTTGCTCATGCTCATTAAATTGGTGCTTCATCTCCTAACTTCAAACAAAAGTGTGGAATCTATCAATTCTTATGTGCTACACTGTTTTTCCAGGGAAAGAGCTACCTGGCATGTTAATAGCAGCACATTGAGATGTTCTGAATGAACATAAGTTGAATAACTATTATGTTATATTGACCACAGAGAGTGGATTTTTTCATTTTCTCCCCGTATCTTTACGGTCAATGCACAATACATCATGTTTTCTCTTGAATAACAATAAATATTATTTCATAATGACACCTCATATCCATTCTGAATGAAATATTGTTTCATTGTTTTTACTGCTGAATGTTTACACCATACACACACTGCATCTTGTTATTCTTGAACGAGAGGCCTTGAGAAAACAAATAAGCGTCACTCGAGTTCTGCTTCCATTCCCGCAGTCGTTTTAAAAGCAGATGCCACATTTTTCAAATGGTATTTAACTCATTTGCGATTGAAGGCTTTTCATTTATCTTCCTCTAGCTGATCTTCCCTTTCACATTATATTAACTAGGCAATATTAAACAGGCCCAACTCCTTGTAATCAAATCCCTCTCTCCTAGAAGAGCTGCACATGATGAAAAGGTATGGTGTCATTTTTAATCAGCTAAAGGTAAAATAGGTATCCAGGGAGTCCCTCCCCGTTGATGTCATCCTGTAGTAGCGGCAGGACATTCACTGACCTCTTGACCTCGATTTAATGGGGTCACTCGGAGGCAGAGGCGGAGCCAAGTGGCTATAAATTGTGATTCTGATTGCCCTCTGTAGGCAAGGTGAGGGGATCAGCCACAGTCAATGAGAAGGTCAAGAAGGTACAGGTTAAGATGAGGACCGATCGGCGTATTTTAATGTCAGAGTCATTCAATCATTTGCCTTGTTTATAAGCTGCAACCTTCGAGACCCCATAAGAGGAGGGTGGGGAGATACAGCATCAGCTACACAAAGAAAAAAGTGAGCTGAACAACAAAGCCAACAGTGGAATATAGGATGTTTGAAAAAGTCCTGGCTTCCTACGCATTGCAGTAAAGTTTCTTGAGTTTTATATGTTGTCACTTTGCTTCAGTTTTTACCTCAAATGTGCAGTGGTTTGAAATAATCGTTAAAAAGTGCATATTACAGTTATCTCAAAAACAAATAATTCATTACAACATTATTTTTCTTATCACCTCGCGACTGACTTGAATCACAGCAGTGACGTGACATCAGTGGATTCATTTTCATAACTGTTGCGCTGTGCATGCATGTCACAAAGCAGCAAGCCAGTTTGGAAGACGGAGATGCTTACTTTAACTGGAAGTACTCCCACTACTCTGGTTGTCTGGAGGGAAGATGACAAGAACACTATTGCTGTGGGTATTGGTACTAAAACTCTCTGTGAAAAACACATCAAACACCTCAGGTCTTAAACATCAACTCTGACTAAAAGCACAACAATGAGAAGCTCCAGGAAATACAAAGCTAGGCCCTCCTCGCTGCGGAGGATGACTGTAGCCCTGCACTGGCTAAACAACCCAAACTAGATTTTAATCATGCACAGCTGCAGGCTACGAGCGACAAACAACTAATGAAGCTTGTGGCTGGATATGCGGTGGATGAAATGTTGCTCCACAATTGACTCGCCGACTTTCAGGCAGTAACGAGTGCAACACTGGTTGTGAACAAACACATAGAGTGTCTAGAGTACAGGAGAAGCACAAGAGAAAACATGATGACCATTAGCTGATTTAATCCAACTGATCACAATAGTGACCGCAAAAAAAAACAAAAAAAAAACAGTTATAAGGCTCTAAAAATGTGAACAAATGATGTATCAATGCATTAACAGCAAATATTGAAATAATAAAGGGCCTCAAAAAATATGTGCAATGTCACATGTCTGGTGTAAACTGTAACATGACCAGAGCTGTTTACTTCCTGGTTGCACCATGAGATGCAGATGGCTGCATCAAAGCTCCCAAACACAAGGTTAGTTTAGTGTGTAGCACAGACATTTTTGGTACACATCATCTTTAATATGTCTAGTATTGAGATGCGCATTTGCAACGACTCAACTTTGGTCAGTTGACGACAACAATAGTGACCAGTAGGATAACACAGTGCATCTGAGTGTACATGTACCTCTACACACACATAGTTCTTATTCTACAAATCCTTCCACTCTTCTTTTTTTAGGTTCACTTTGAGTGAAGGTTTGGATATGTGGAATCTAAGTGACAGCCCAGTCAAGGCATTCAACCCTACAGTCGTCCCTCAAAATCAAAGAGACGCTGTCTTCAGTGACTGTGACAGCGATGGGTCAGATATAGGCTATGAGGGGGAGACAGGCCATTTGACAGACAGGCTGTTCAGTTCATATGCTGAACTTATGCAAACAGATCGGGACAGAAGCACCTTTATCAGTGATTATGACCTCTCCAGCCTGTTCTCCTTCTGACTTTGTCGAATACCGCCACTTAGTTAATGATTTCGACGTCAGGCACCTGACGCCAAAAGCCACTGGAGAGAGATAACAAGATATGTAGACTCTATATACACTGGGTGCGCAATTATTAGGCAAGTGAGTATTTTGACTTTTTCGTCATTTTCATGCATATTTTCCAACTCCAAGCTACATAAACTTGAATGCTAATTGGATTTAAGCATTATCAGGTAATGTGTATATGTGTAATGAGGGAGGGCGCTGCCTAAAGTGATCAACAACCTATATCAAGGTGTGCATAACTATTAGGCAGCTTCTTTGCCTCAGACAAAATGGGCCAAAAATAAGATTTAACAGACTCTGAAAGGTCAAAAATTGTACAATGCCTTTCAAAGGGACGCAGCACTCTTGAAGCAGCTGAGCTATTGAGGTGTGATCCTTTTGTTGCAAATAGTCAACACGGTCGCAAGAAATGTGTGGAGAAAAAAAGATGCAAATTAACTGCTGCAGACTTGAGAATAATTAAACATGAAGCTACTAAGAACCCATTAACCTCCAGTGCCGCCATATTCCAGAAATGCAACCTACCTGGAGTGTCCAGAAGTACAAGGTGTTCAGTGCTCAGAGACATGGCCCAGGTAAGGGAATCTGAAACATGACCACCACTGAGCAAGACTCATAAACTGAAAGGTCAAGACTGGGCCAAGAAATATCTGAAGACAGATTCTTCAAAGGTTTTATGTACAGATGGAGTGAAAGTGACTCTTGACGGACCAGATGGATGGGCCCGTGGCTGGATCACCAATGGGCACAGAGCTCCACTTCGAGCCCAGCAAGGTGGAGGTGTGGTATTGGTATGAGCTAGTTGGACCTTTTCAGCTTGAAAATTGACTTAAAATCAACTCCTAAACCCACTTCCAGTTTTTAGAAGATACATTCTCCAAGCAGTGGTACAGGAAAAACTCTACATCATTCAAGAAAGCCATGAAGGACAATGCTCCATCACATGCATCCAAATACTCTACTGCATGACTAGCCAGCAAAGGCCTTAAAGATGACAGAATAATGACATGGCCCCCTTTTGAGTATTGAGGACTTGTGGGCCCTTCTTAAATGGGAGATTTAAAGTGAGGGAAGACGATATATCTCTTTGAAGAGCATTTGGGAGGTTGTGGTTGACTCCATGGATGGAAGGCTTATGACAGTTATTGGTCACTGAGTATTTGTTGAACTTTCAGAAGTGTTTATTTGTAAATTTAGAATTGTTTTTTTTTTTTTTTTTGTTATTCTTACTCTAATAGATGAAAATAAACAAGTGAGATGGGAAAATTTTAGTTTTTCATTTAGTTGCCAAGTAATTGTGCACACATAGATATTCTCCTGAGAAAGCCAAAACTCATTTTTTTCCTTGTTAAATATTCAGTTTTGAGGTTTAGTAACATTTTGGATTGACTGAGATCACTGTTTTTGAAAAAAATAAAATAGAATTAATACTCAGGAATACAATATGCCTAACAATCGTGGGTGCAGTGTGTATGCCTTTGGATTGCAGAGGGATTCAGATGTTTCTTTGATGTGCACTGATGTAACAGGTGGGTGTGACCACACACCTGACTGCGATCATCTCAATGAATGAATGACTGGTTGAACACAGCATATATATAGGCTGAAAGTGTTCTTTCAGAACTGCTTTGAGTTCACAAATGATAGATTAGGCAGCAGCCTTGAGATAAAAACGGGACACAGGAGACAGTATGTGCTTTTCCATCCACCTCTTTTTATGTACAGTTTAAATTTGTATTAAAAAAAGAGTGGAACTGCCAAAAAATAGAAAATAAAAATCTTGTAAATCGCAAAAAGTCTTTACACTTCGGGAAGGTGTTAACGTCGATGTGTCAAAAAAAGGTAAATGCAGCTAAGAGCTGTGGAAACAAATACAGTCATTGCCCTGGCCACGGCAAGATCTTGTCTCCGAATGGCTTTTAACATGTTCATCTCTGCACACAGGGCTATTACTAGAACGCTTCCAAGAGCACATAGCTGTAATAGCCGTTGTTCAAATCTTACTATCTCCGTTGTCCAGTTTGCTCGCCTTTATGAGACATCCATTGTTTTCCTTAGTTTAAGCTTTGACAGCCACTCTTTTATTACTTCATCTAAATGGGCCCTGACTGGAGTATAAGCACCCAACACGGCTTATCTTTGTGAACTAACTCCAAATATTCATACAACAGTAGAGGATGGAAAAGCACATAAATGTGCCTTTTCTTCTGCCGAAAATTTGGTCAAAATTTGTGCTACATTTGAAAGGAAATCCAATGTGATTATGTTTATATGCACAAAATATTCAGTTTTTGCCCTTTTACCAAAAAAGACAATATTCTTACGAAGTTTTTCACATGACTATTGACAATGAATATTTCACAAATATTCCTGCTTAAATGCAGCAGTGTGTATAGCTCGCTAATATTCTCATCTGCTGGCAAGTTTACTCATTAGCATAGTCAACCTAGCTAGCAAGCTAAATCGCTAACCCTGCAGTAGCATACAAAATTTTTGTTAAATGTTACTGATGATTTTGTTCAATTGTGTTAACTTTGATTTGGGAAAACTAGCTTAGCTCTGAAGGAGCACAAAGGAATTTCAAAAGAAGCAATGATGGTCCAGGAACACAGTGTGGGACGTTCATCTAGGAGCATGTCCTACTTGGCAAAATCACACTGTGCTGTTTAAATGACATATATCAAATTCAGAATATTGTCTTATTTGGAATAATAGCGGAATACTAGTGTGCATGTAAATATAGTGAGTGTGTTTATCAACCTCACTGTGTTTGCATAAGTTCAGCATAAGAACTGAACAACATACAAACACCCACAAACTGATTACGCAACAAATTCAAATGCACAGAAAAACATTTGATGAATAAAAATGTAAAGACTTCTTTCCATCATTTAGAAAAGACCCACATGTCTACTGGTGAAGAGGCAATCATGCTTTACTGTATAAGCACATTTGTTCACAAGTGTCTACACAACTGAGTATGTGTCTGAGTACCTCTCACCTGCGATGTGATTTTAGCGTGAAGGGTGCTTCGGTCAAACGCTGCTCATTCCCAACGCTCTGCTCACTCAGAGCCTCATTTGACTGAACCCTTGGCTGCCTAAACAGGTGGCGACATCGAGAGCCAAACCAACCATGTAACCCTCCGCTGGGCCTCCTGCCATGCTTCCACAGGAGCACATGGAGGATATGCTGTACTACAATGCCATGTGGTAGCAGAGACATTAGAGAAGAAGGCTTAAAACCACTTTCAAAATTAAATAGGATTTGAAAAGTGTGTTTGAGTGTGTGCTCAGGCTCAGGCCACTGTAGTTCTCTTTATTCACACCTCATTCAAATGACCCTCTTTGGTCTGCAGATTTTCCAGATTGCTGTATTCTTTCTGCTGCATAAATACTGCCTTACTGAACATGTTCTCTTACTTCAAATTAAAAAAGCATAATCACTGCTTATATGTCTTTGTTTTTAGTCTTTAAACTGAAATGTGTAATGTGATAGCTACGGCCAGCAGTACAACACTTTGGTTTGAAGCGACAGAAAATGAAGCAGAGCTTTTAGAAAAACAGTGTTTGTTTAAAAAGCCTCCCATTAATAGATTAATTCACATTGTTAGGATAACTGTTTGTCTTTAAGGCTTTTTGTGACACCATCCTACATTAACATTAGTCGCAGAGCACACAATGCACTGCAGCCATTAAATCTAAACCCGAGTAGTCCATCTTCCCGTCTACAAACTAATGAGGGGAATTATGAAAAAGCAAACACAAGCAGGCTATTGTTTGTGTATCTGGACAACTACATCTTAGATTAACACCAGCTTCCTCACTCCAGATGCACTATATGTAGTGTGTTTCTAATACTGGCAATCAAACTGAGGCCTATCAGCTGTGTGAGTGAAAACAGTTGTGCATTTACATTTGTGTGTTTTTATGCTCAT
>JAPZEB010000021.1:13246729-13262648 GCA_029783705.1 Chaetodon striatus | reverse complement strand
GGATACTTTTGCCTGTGTGACTGACTACCCGTGTACTGGCCTTTGCCTGATTAAAAACCCTGAACTTTAATCTGAGTCTGTGAGTCTGCTTAGTGAGTCCATGCCAAGTTTGTGCTTGATAAATACTGGCTACAGTTGCATTTGTAGTAGGGAGAAAACGTTGAAAAACATAAACAAAATGAGCATCAGATGGACTGTATTTATAGTAAACAATGCCACAATAATCTAAGTAAGCAGCACCAATTAATAAGTCAATGAGAATATGTGTGTGCGAGGGGGCATAAGCACATACAGCGAGAAGCAGCAGTGACACACTGACACCAGCACACCATGAGGACAGAAACCGAGGGCTTTTCTCTGCGACAACCTAAAATGGTTTCTTCTTCTTGCGAGCGACTGGTCTGAACTAGGCTTAAAAATAAAACAAACATCCTGTGGGTCCACAAAATACATCTCCCGTTCATTGTCAATGGAGCAGCTCCAGACTTTTTACTTGATGACATCACAAGTTTGAGACTTACTTCTCTGGCTTCTGGCTTTAAGAGAGAGTGGCTCACGTTCACAAACATTGATTGATCTTTCCTTGGCCATAGAAATAACATACTGGAATTTCGGTGGTGTTCCCCTTAAAGGTAGAAAAGCACAGCATGAATGTCACCATGTTGCACTGCTTTATTGGACTTTCAAAACGTGTGAATACAGCAACAACCATTCTTTTAGCCATCATTTCTCTGGTTACACATTTTGACCATTACTGTTTGAAATATAGCACTTTTGAAGCCATATTTACCGCAGCCTAAAAACTGAATCTTTGATTGGCACACACAGCAAATTTAATCAAACAGGCCTAAACATACATATGATTTCAACAGGGGTCACCACATACTGCAGCAGAAGCAAGCCCCATCTATATTCAATCCATTACAATTACTGGTGATAACATTTTACTGATTTCTTTAAATAATGATGAGACAGTGTAGGTCCCTTGAAAATATAACCTATTTGTTCTATATTATGGTCTTAATGTAATCGATTTGTTCAACACTCGGAAGTCAGAATTGACCAACGTCTGCTCTGGAGAATACTGCTGAAACATTTATTGTACAGAAAGTATTCGTCACAAAGAAACTTGAGCAGAGAAAATCTTTGCTTCAGTCTGTGCCGCCGAAAGTGGGGCTACATTCTTCTTCCTTCCATTTACATGGAATGCATTTCCACTTACATAGAATTGAACGTGGTTCATTACCTTTAAGTGTTTCTTCTTTTATCCAGAGTGACCCTCAGGATGTGAAATTATCTCCGGGCCACTCTGCTGTCAGTCTTGGGGGTCATGGTAACAGTAAATGTGGTCAGTACTCCATCACTTGAAACCATCCTGAAGCAACCGGTTGCTTGCAGAAAGAAAGGGAAGACGGCACCATCTGGGCATGTTCTCAAAGCTCTCTCAAGCATAACACACAGCACATGGCACTCAGACACATTGAGCGACTCAGCAAGTATGTAACACCAATCCCTGCATACGTGACAGGCATCCTCGTGAGATGATATCCCAGCACAGAGTTCTTATCCTTTGCTGTAACTTTCTGAACACATGCCTTAGTTGTAGTTAAGAAAAGTTTTTTGCCAAACTCCTCCAACTGCTGTAGCTTCATCCCCTGGGGAATGCGCACAAGAAAGAGCTAAAGGATCATTGTGCATGAGAAAAAAAAAAAAAAAATGCATCTGAGCGAAAGAGTCTAAAGCTAAAAGGCAATGGAGCTAAGGCTAAAAATAGACAGTAACTACCAACCTTCACCTCAGACGAAAGTAGAAGAAAAGAGGAGAGAGGGAGAAAGGGAGGAAAGAGCTCATTCGATCGGATTGGACTTGAAAAAGTGGCAGTAAAACTGAGAGTGTGCAGGAAATGAGGCAAAGTTTTTTGTGTGAAGCACTAACAGTGAAGCTCCTCCGCCGGGATACAGTTGCTGTTTGAGGTTTTTGCTGCAAAGAAAAAAAAAAATGCTGCCTGTTCTATTATGAAAAGTATATTTCACACGACTGGGGGAGTGTTGTGCACACGGACACCTGAGCACAAACTGTGGAAAATGTGTGTGCAAACACTTTCTCTTGACATGCAACCTCAGGATGTCACAGTATCTTCTTTCTGATTGAAACTACAATAGCTGGTTTCAATGGAGTGACAATACCTGGGGCTTGAAGAAGGAATTCCTTCTTGAATGTAGTTGCCGTGTGGTGGACATTTATATCCAGTATTTATTTTTAATCTGTCAGTTTACCTCCTACTACACCGTGCCTTATTGGTTGCTATGCCAACTCTTGTGGTGACTAGAAAACTAATTTATCCTTAATATGGCTTTTTTTTTTTTTTTTTTTTTTTACAGTATAATGACATCAGCTGTGGCTGTCTTAAACGAAGTAACCTAAGGAGACTTTTACTGGAATGGTTCTAGTGCTGCTAATTATACAAGGCTGCGTACCCTATTCTAAATAGTAATGTATCTTAGTTTCAAGGTTAGGTTGCTGTATTTTAGGCAATTAGTGCACAGGTTGAGGTGCACTATGGTGGTAAGGAACTTTCTTACCCTAAACTGAGAAGCATGATCGTGACTACGAATTGCCATTCACTTCACAAAATGCTTTCTGTCTAACACTGTTGTTGAAGGTAGCATTACTTTATTTTGTCTTGCCCCAGTCACCACCAGTCAGTAGATAGTGTCATATCCATCCTGCCGGTATCATTTTCAGACACAGGCTTGTGGAGGGGGGTTGCTAGGAGCAGCTAACTTCATGTTTGGGGTTTTTTATGCCTCTGTACCTCTGTTCATTCTCGTGAACACAATATCTCCAGACAGCCTTGAGAGTATATCTTCAAATTTGGCAAAAAAAACTTGAAACTAACTGCTCTGTAAAACAACCAATTAGAATAATAGAAAAATAAAAGAATACAATAACCGATGACAATACAAGATAGTAACAATGAAAATAATCAAATAAGACATATATAAACTAGACAGTGTGCTAAAATTAATGAAAGGCTTTTTTTGAACATATAAGTTCTAAGAATTGATTTAAAATGAGATTTAAAAATGTTTCTGAATACTAAGACTACTTGGGACTGCCCTGTAAATGTGGCCATTTTCAGCACTGCAAATTACTACATGACTTGTTTATTACAACCCGCTGATTGATCAGCTTAAGGACAACAAAAAGGATTTTTCAGTTTGAGACAGATTGTGTAAAAGCATGTAATCCTGATGTTTGATATACATACATGTAAGCTGTTGCCATGGAAACAAGATGCCTGACAGGGGGGTACATGTGTTATAAAGCAGAAATCACAACACCATGATATTTGCAAATAGATCAGGTTTGTAGGAATGTCAAACTGCAAGATAAAAAAAACATTGGAAAGATTTGTTTAACCATTAAAGTCTGCCCTTTGAAATAAGGAGCTCATTTACAGGAGGAAAATTTACTTTTTAAGAATGGATGTGGTTATCATAAAAGGCTATAAAAAAAAAAAAAAAAAAAACAATGGAGAAGTTGATACTGAAAACACCAAACTGTAATCTTCTCCAACTTCTTTCTTTATCCCCTGCCCATAATAATATCCCAAAGAATGAGACTTGAGAGCACTTGCCAATTTATCAGCAATATGGTGACAATCCATCTACAACACAGCGCTTCGCAACCGGCTTGTGTGTTTATTGGCTGATGAGTTAGACAACTCAGGGGCTCCCTCTGAAACGGAAGACACAAGACAGACGCATTTGTCAAAGCAGCAAAGTAGGTTGAGGGGGGGAATAATGAGTCTGGATGGCACTAGCTCATTGGCAAGGCTGCCTGTCAAAGCGATGCCACACAGCGGCTCCCAGCCTGCCGTCTGCTGTTGAGATAAAGAACGAAACTAGACCGACATGGAGGAGGCCTTTCAACATGACATGTTTCACTTCAATTTATTACGTGTCACAAGCCACTAAAAGGAAGTCATGATATCGGTTCAAGACTAGGTGAGAGATGTGACAACAAGCAAGCTGGTGAAATATCACACCCAAGCCTGCAATGTGAAACATAAAACGCCTCTCTCATCATTAACTGAGCTGCTCCACATTTCTGAATCTGTCTCCATTTTAAAATTCCCTCTGCACCAGGCCTGCTCCTCCTTATTTATGTCATAGCATCATGATTGACATGAGTTTAGAAGTAGAAATCCTATAACTAATAATCTGTTGTACTAAAACACTGGGGAGGGTAATATTTTATACATTTGATACATCTTATCAAGTTTTATTTTTGTAAAATGAGCAGAAAAAATTATGCCACTTTCGTGAGAACTTTATGTCATTCAGATTTATATCGTTCCGGTATTTTGTAGTATCAGTTTGTCTTTATTTTGATGCAGCAACTGGCTTTATTTCTGCCCTAAGACTTATACAGTGTTGACAGGTTGGCATATTTATAGTGCACCGGCAGCAGTAGTTATCCCATCAGCCTTGTGTTGTTCATTTGACAGTTGAGATTTAATCTAATTTGTTGTGTCCAAGAAGGAGTACCATGATAAACTAACATGCAGACACATTTCTGTAGTGGACCAGTCTCCACCATCAAACCTGATGTGCCATATGGTTTGTTACACAGAACCATCAGAGAAGCCGTTATCGGAAACAGCTTGGAAAAGGACAGGGACTTCAAAAAAAAAAGGCAGGTGATTGGATGAACCATCTGCCTATCACCATATCAACAAACTTACCGGCAAGATGGCAGAATGGCCAAAATGTCTTTTTCATCGAGAAAGCCTTCAGTGCCATGCTGCGTTCTCCTTTCAGTGAGGAAAAACTCTCCAGTGCCAATCTCCACCTCTTCAGGAGCCGCCGTCGTTTTGAACGAACAGTCTGTCGTCACATACCTAAACCACGCCCCTAGCTGCCAGTAGCTACTCACAGGTAGCTGGTGGGTTTAAAACGCTAGGTGTGTGGACACAAATGCATTACTTGAAGCCTGACAAGATGGATTTTCATGTGATCTTGTGACCCCGTGATTCTCGCATGATCTCAGGATACGGCAAGAATCTAGCTGGCATGCTGTAACATCACTGCTGTAACTTGTGTTTTTCCTAGTGTTTCCTTGTGTTTCTTCTTCCCTGTGTTCCAGTATGACTTCTCCCACCTGGTTTCCCTGGTTCCTGGCTCTGCTCATTATACTCACCTGCCTCATCAGCCCATCAACTTGCAATATTTCCTCTCTGACTCTTCAACCACTCACCGCTAGAACTGGTAGATAACCTCACGGTCAGCTTACATATTCTTAGTAACTTTTTCCTGTTGTGTTGTTTACGTGTTTGTAACCTGTCTTTTCCATGTTCAGGATCATTCCTCTCCTGCCATCCAGTTTCACCTGCACACAACACCAGCTTCATCTCAGCTTCCTTCACTTCGGAACCCGGATTACGACCATTCTAATTTCTTGTGACAATGAACCTTTTCATCATCTCCATCCTATGTCCAGCTCTTGGGTTTCCCTCAAGTTCGTAACACATGCAAGGTAATCCACTGACTTCCTTTATGCAGTAGTTCTGGTCAAGGCTTTTCAAGAAAGGCTGAGACACGGTCTTTGACCCCATGGGAGCTGTGGGGTATGACATGTGGAATGTTGAAGGGTTACAGCAGACAGGACTAGGAATAAAAGGATGGTGTCTGCTCAGGTGCTCTTTGGGTGCACTCTTTTTAGCCTCCTTGGGTGTGCTTGGCCTGAAAGTTGGGTATGCTCGAATGGATGGCAGCAGATGTACAACAGATCGTTTAATAAATAAAGTTGATGGTCTTTTATTGAGGATCTTTCAATTGTTGCAGAATTGTAATTCTCACTGTTATCTTTATATTTTCTGTTACATATAATCTGACTCAAGGCCGGCCGCAGACACCTCAGTGAAACAAATCAATCATCTCCATTTTCTATGATAGAGCGCCAGCTGTTGAGCCTTTTACTTGCACACGTGTTGTACCCCAGTGAAATGACATGATGTGACCTCCTTTTTTTAAACTCCATGGTTGTGGTGGGCCCAGACATTACTCACATAAACACAAACAGCGTTTGGGTTATCAGGTTGAGAGCGCACAGTTGAAGCTAAAGTTCTTTGCACATTAACACACTGATCTCTGCTGTGGTGAGACACGATTCAAATTCCACTTAGCTGGGAGTCTGCTGTTAATTTGATGTTTTCACAATCCCACTGGTAAAGTGTGATGCACTGGGTTTTGCTTTTGATTTGAATGTGTTAAAATACAAATACAGTATATAACATATTACCATGCGTTTCCCCAGTTGCTTTGAACAGCTGCTGCCGCTGTCAGCCAGAACATAAATATGACTTGTAGAGTAATTTTTGATATTTCTGAATACAAGAGTATCAATATCCCTTCATGTAATTGTGTCTGTTTTGAGTTTGTTAAATAGTTAAATAGTTATAATTATTTAAAAACCATTAGTGAAACCAGCTTTGTGAAGGACTTCTGGTTCATTATCTGCCAATACAGGCTCTTTAATCCATCACGGAGGACCATCGCTATGCACTGTCTGACCCCTACTTTGCAGAGCGTGGAATGCATACTTACATAAACAAAGTGCTGTGAAAAATGTGTTCAGGGTAAGTATGACCCAAAAGCAGACTCTCCAGGTAGGTCAAGTATAGTTAAAAGGCTCTTTATTCGAAGGTCAAGTAAAGGTCTGAACCCAGGCAGGCCAAATGATGAAGCATCGTGTTTTACTACTGTTACACCAATAATCAGAATTAGAGAGAACAGAAATGTGTGGCATGACAGGGTCTAAAAAAATAAGGCGGAAACACAAGCACACAAACTAGAGAAAGAGAGAAGCGAGTGGTGGAAAGAGCAGGCACCGCCCTGAGAAATGTTTGTCGTCTCTGAGAGAAAATGCCAACTGAGGACACCCCTGTGAGAAAATGTTCTTGTGTCTTTCCTTTTGATATCAGTGTGGGAAATAAACTTTAACACAGCATGAGTGCTGTTGACTACACTGCACATCAAACGAAGGACATTTGCTTGAATCCAAATCTCTCGTGGTTAGCAAGCAACACATTCTCACTCCAACCTCGTCAGATATTGATGTTTCGTCATTGACTCTCCACGTCCACATATGGCGTGCAAGGTACCTTGGTTGCGTTGTTTGTTACTGTTTTGGGACACTGTCAAGCTCTGCCTGTTACATGCATTGTCTTTTTTAAAAATACACCTCCGTCTTCAAAGGAAATTTAACGATTACATACAGACTCTTTCAAAATAAATGCACTACGTTGGTACAACATTTTTTTTCCTTCAACAACAAAAACATATGGTTGAGTTTAGTTTTTTAAAATCTTACAGGACACGAACACCGCACTCTAAGGTGAAAGTCCGTGTTCGTTTGACCCATCCACCACCCCAGTTGGACGTTTGCGCCTTAACTTTCGTCCTTGTCCTGCCGCGTTCCCCCTGATGCCACTGGACGCCATTAAACCATAATGGCCACCATCTGCGTATCATGCCAACGTTAAAGTACGCCTCTTATCATCGGTTTCTGACGAAGTCAGTGACCAAGCACCAGATTTTGACGACTTCGGAGTGAGAAAGGGCTCTACCAAGACAACCTGATAACTGATAGGTCACAGTTTAAGCCCTAACTACATCTGATTCGTGGCATAGTTGTTTATGAGCATCCCTCACCATATATGGGAGCTTTAATCCTTAATGTGAATCCTTTGTGGATTTTTTTCTTTCCTTACTTAGACAGCATATCTGAATCTGCATTGAACTCCCCTTGGAGCTTAAGAGGTTAATTTCAAGTTCACTCAAAACTTTAAAAGAGCAAATAACCAATTAACCAGAGCTCATTCTCTTTAGAACTCATTTAATCAGAGCTAAAAGGTCCATTGTTACTCAGGTAATACTCCAGCCTTTGTGCTGTATGGAGACACGCTGTACCCTGAGATATTTCAGTTGAAAATGTGACTTCATTAACGTTAAAAAATACCTTTCAGGACTTTTTGGATAAGATGAGATGAGATACTACAGCCTGGGGCTATTGTTTGAAACAGCATGGAAAAAAAAATCTGTTAGATTTTCCAATTAAACGTGTTTAATAATAATTCTGTTAGAAGAGGAGATACAAGACAAGAAATGAATACAAGAATTGCACTAAAAAAATTAGAAATTTCGGGCTGCGTGCAGATATTGTAAGGCAGGTGTTTCTGAATGTAACCTGTGTTAGCCAGTATTGCCTAATTGCCTATTTTAATTTGTTTTGGTGTTTAGTTTGAGCTGCTAATTGCCCTACTTTTATCTCTGCATGTATGAGTGCAAATGTTACAGCCTTAATAAGATGTGGTTATTGTTCAGGTAGCTAAACAGCTTAATAAACATGAGGGAAGTATCACTCCCATTAACAGTTAATAATAATTATTATCATATTTACCTTGTCATAATTAAATAAAAGGGCATTGTTGTGAGACTGGATGCAAAGCCAGGCTTCTGGTGTCAAAGGCAAACACATTATTTCCACCCCCCTGACCTCCAGTCTCTCATATGATTAAGCCCACTCCAACTATTTATCATACTGTGCTAGACTGTGATTTAGGAGGATCTACCCTATAAATATGAGTATATGCATACTCTCAATGTGTTGAAACATGTGAGTATGTATACAGCATGGAGATTTAATAAAGCAAACAATCAATTGGTTCATCAGAAAGATTAAGAGCAACATTAAATTGAAGCTAAATAAAAACTAAATGGATAATTATCAACCTAAAGCAGCTATTTACACGAAGCAAAAGTAGGAAAGACAAGGCAAAATAACCAGTTTTGAAAACAGGGGATGTTTTGTCACGATTTTCTGTTGGAGGACGCTCTGTTGTTCCCTCCAAATCTGGGACAAACTGTTCTGTTTCCTGGACACTTGATGTGGTTACTGCACCTAACTCTAATGATCCCTCTTTCTCAATCTCTTTCTCCTCTTCTCTCTCTCACACTGAGCTCGCTGATTCTACATGCTGACAGCTTGGATTTAATCTCTCTACAATGTGCATCTCCTTTACCTTGCTATAAATGCTGGAAACAAACCACTGCCAAATATGGATCCCAAACAGGGTTACGGGCAGAAGTGGTTTGATCACTTTATTTGCCACATTAAATAATACAGGTAGAGTTCTGGGGACATACAATCCCATCAGCTCCACCAACTTGTGCATTGCAATTTAGCCCTTTTTTCCTTTGTTTACTGCTCGTCTTACATTGTAGGATGCTGCTTTATAATTGTCCATGTTTCCAGATGGGCTCCAGTTTGTGTGTGTTTATGGCATCCTGGGTGGTTCTGGTAATTCATGGTTTATGGTTATGGAATAATTTAACTGTAGTTTTGAGTACAGTTGCTTTTGTTGTTTTCCAAGTTAAATAAACCTCAGACACACTGATGTTATTTGTGACATTGACAGCGGTGTCATGGAACATGCTCCAGACTGCGTCATGGGGTACAGATTGTAGGGCAGCCTCTGATTGGCTCCATCTTTTGCATCACTACAGGCATTGTGTGCGGTACTTTGTTTACATATTTCGATCTCAGCAAGATGGCAGCATTGGTTGCTCTTCTTGAACACAGGCAGCGATTCCTTGGTAGCTTGATAGCCTGCTGTGAACAGTGTATAGCAGTGATCCAGAGTGTTTATTCCCCTTGTGGCGCAGTACAAGCAGGAACTATTCTTACTGCCACGCCAGTCCGTATTCACCTTTAAGTACCTTCCTTTTTTGTCCTGGCAGAGTTCTTTGTTTTGTGTGATCGTTTTTTTGAGCATAGGGTTAGTTCAGGCAGTCACTGACATTTTCATCAACTGCATACTATAACTAAACACCATTTATGTTATAATGTGCAGCAAGTAAGAGCATTGACATACATTTAGTATGGAGCAGTACACACATATTGTATAACAATATACAGTATACACAGAATATACAGAACAAGTATACAGTACCCTGTTGAATAGATGAATTTGGTGTCTTGGTTAAATGTACTTCAGAGTATGAAATTCACTCTCTAAACACAATGCTGCCATCATTTTAGATTATGTGATTTTCCAGTTTGTGGTAAAATAACAAACTGCATCACTAAGCAAAATGATTTTGTTTTTTTGCAGCGTAGACATCACAGAGGGAGAGCTCAGTGATACTGTAAAAACAGGCACAAACACAGATCTTTGCAAACCCCTCAAATCCAGATGAGATTAAACAAATACCTGGCCTTCTCTGTTGCCTGGATGATAAAAAATCCTATATTGTGCACTCCTGGTGTGACATTCAGGTATCAGCATGGTACACTGGTTTATTTATAGCCACTGTGCAGCTGAGATGGCTTCAACACAGCAGCTTAGTCCCACAAGAGAGAACCATTTTGCTCTGACCTTGCCCTAACTTTAAATACATTGAAACTAAATATTTTACAATTCTGCAACAGCCACAGTCTTACTGTATGTTTCTAACCCAAGCACGCCTCAGAATCTTGTTTTCATGCTTTATGAAATTTTTAAAGCCAAAATGACCTGTCATTCAGTCAGCATCACCTTAAATAGCAGAAACAACCTGCTGATCAGGTGGAAACACCGTTGCCGTGCCATCGTTCTGATGGCTCCTAATTCCGAAACCCTTTATTCTGAAAAATATCTCAAAAGCCCATTTGTGTGAAAGCCCAGTATGCTAAAAACAAATACATATTGCATAAGGCCCATTTGCCCATTGTCTGTTTCAAACATACTGTAGGTTACACACTCTCCCAAGCAGAAGCATGTGGCTAATTGTTATGCAGAATGATGTCATCAGACCTGCTAAATGGTAAATGGACTGCACTCTTTTCTAGTCTTGCAACCACTTAAAGCGCCTTTTACACTACAAATCACATTCACCCATGGTGGCAGAGGCCACCATATATGGTGCCACCTGTTACCCAGTAACCACTCACATACTCTTACACACCGATGGAACAACCATCGGGAGCAATTTGGGATTCAGTATCTTGTCTTTTCTTTTACTGGGGGAGCCGGGCATCGAACACCCTATCTTCCAATTAGTGGGCAACCCGCTCTACCTCCTGTTCCTCAGCCACTACTCTGCCTCTGATTGGCTTAACCTAATATTCTTACCTCAACCTTAACCAATCTTACTCATCATCCCTAAACCTAAAGTTCTAGGCAATCAGGGGCAGAGTAGGGCGGGTCATGTCTTAGAAGGGATATCTGATGACGTAATTCAGCAAAATAATTAGCCATATGCCTTTATGTGGTAGAGTGTGTTACCACAGAAATTAGCCTTTGGAGCAATGCACATTTGTTTGGATGGCAGGCTGTCGATAAATAGGCTTTTGGTCCGATGGTACATTTTTTGGACTATTGAGGCTGCCGAGTAACGAGTGTTGGAACAATGGGTAGTCCCCAAATCATCTTACCCCAAATTCCACCCAGTCTCTGGCAAACATCCTGAGAAATAAGGAGTTAAGTCACGCACAACAAAAAATATAGCCAAACTTGCAAAATGCAGGTTCTGTTTTAGTCACTGAGATAGCCTGTAGGAGCCTATAGATAACATAGATAGCCTAAGTTTCAAAATTAGCCTTGGTGTCCCATGGCAAAGAGCTTGAAACATATAAATAAAATAAATACTTTATCTATCTAATAGATTCATATCATATTGAAACAGAGGCTTTATCACCACAACGTATACCAAAAAAGTGAAGGTGTAGACCTGTGGACATAATTTTTATTTATAAGTATGTTAATGTTCCCTTTAAGTGGTTGGTTTGTTTCATCCATCCATCCATTCATCCATTTTCATCCACTTATCCAGGGCCAAGTGTGGGGGCAGTAGGCCAAGCAAAGCACCCCAGACGTCCCTCTCCCCAGCAACACTTTCCAGCTCCTCCTGGGGGACCCCAATGCATTCCTAGGCCAGATGAGATATGTAATCCCTCCAGCATGTTCTGGGTCTGCCCCGGGGCCTCCTACCAGTGGGACGTGACCTCCAGTGCGAGGCACCCAGGAGGCATCCTGATCAGATGCCCAAACCACCTCGACTGACCCCTTTCAAGACAAAGGAGCAGCAACTCTACTCTGAGCTCCTTCTGGATGTCAGAGCTCCTTACCCTATCTCTAAGGCTGAGCCCAGCCACCTCATGGAGGAAACTCATTTCAAAAGCTTGTATCCATAATCTCATTCTTTCAGTCACTACCCAGAGCTCATCACCATACAGTAGGTGAGGGTCGGGATGTATATGGACCAGAAAATCGAAAGCTTCACCTTCTGGCTCAGCTCCCTCTTCCCCACAATGGACCGGTGTTTTATCCTTTTTAATTTATTCCACCCAACCCTGTCTCCTAGAAATTACGTTTATGTATTACTACATGGCATTCACAATTACTTTGAGGTGGCAGTGTAATTGCTGCATGGATAATGCTCAGAGACAACATTACGTTGAGTTAATGAAACACTACATTTATTGCAAGGTGGTCAGGATGGATGGTGACACACAAAGTGCAGGGCTGTGACACCAGAATCCCAGGGTTGCACCCACACTACTGTCTGTGGTTAGATTTAGGCAACAAAAGCACTTTGTTTAAGGTCATGGAAAGATCGTAAATATTATGTTTAAAAAAAAATAATACTCTGATCACTTTCAGTAGATAGTGTGTCTATTTTGGTGGAAAACAAATAAAATGCATTGTCAGGAAATATAAAGCTCATACCTTGAGTATCAGGCACGTTAATTACGAACATTTTATCATGTTCATAGAAAATGTAATTTGCTCGGCATTAGAGTGCCAGGTCAGTGCCCAAGTAATGTCATGAGTACTTGAACAATATTGCAAAGTCCCAAGATGTGTACATGTTTATCATTGTTGTTATATTGTTAAATCAATAATGTTAAAACAGCTTGCCATATAGCACTGTCTCATTAATAACTAGACACTGAGATAAGCTGTATGGTCTTTACACACTGCAAACCTCTGAGATGCTCCTCACAAGGTGCTTGTGGAGAGTGTGTGATGCCTGTGCTCTGGGCTGTAATCCCGTTGTAGGACCTTTCCCCTCACTCTTCCTCTATCGTCTGATGTAACTTCAAAGCCCACGGTCCCTAGCAGGAGTCAGTAACCTCTGACACTTATCTCCTCTGACCTGATTGGATGGCTTGACATGGGTGTGCTGAACCCAAAGGATAGGCTTGTTGATAATCCTCATCCATGAAACATTTCGGAAGGAAGTGGGAGAGCATGATTATAGCCCAGTGGTAAGAGGAGCCTGTGTTTGGAGTTGTAGCTTTGACTTTTTTTCTGAGGGAGAGTAATGGCTCCCTCATCAACTAATGTTAGGGTGGGCATGAGTAAAGTACTTATTTCTCCTCAATTCAATAGCCACTAGAAGGCTGTGGTGTCGCTGAGCACCTACCATATATTGACTTCTGTCACTGAGTTAGGAGCTGGGTTTCCATTAGGGAAATCATTCAGGCTGAGAATGAAGCTCTCCCCCAGGCCACTCTGCACACACAAACCACAAGGGCACTGTAATTATAACCTTTTATATTACTGCTCTTTGCTTAAGCTCATCAAGAGCTAGCCAGAGTATGCATTCATGTATTTAATACTTTAACACTCCTGGATTATAAACCTTGCACCTGTCACGTCCTTAATATTCTCTAAGGCCTTATCCAGGTCCTGTGTGCACTTGTGCTTTCCATACCTTACTGTACCTATTGGCATGATTGAATGATAGCAAATTAGTTCTCGTTTTAGTCCATCGTTTAAGAAATGAGACCACATTTTGACATTCCTTGTTCATTCCTTATTATGAAAACCAGTTATGGCGTTTTTTAAATGATTAATAACAGTTTTTAAACACAAAAGAAAAAAGGAAATGTCTCACAACATGGATGCAGCCACCTATCGCTTGTCACGTCAGGTGCCTTGCTGAAATGTGATCCGTCACTCCAGGTAGTCATGATGAAATGGTGAAATTGACATTTAATATTAAAACCTGCCTCACCTTAAAGGCCTTTCTTTTAGCATTCATTCTATTTCAGCTTCTTATTATCCTGGTTTTGAAACTTTTGGCAAGCTCTGAACACAATTCAAATAAAACGTATCAAGAGCTTCTGTATATGTTCATGGTGTGATACATAATTTGAAACCAATGCACTAATAGCATGTCAGGTAGATACAGGTATACAGATGTAGGTCACACAAAAGGTCAGTGATGTGTTTAGACTTTTTCGACTAGCGTGACTCAAGTGGTACATGGACTTACTGTATGCAATACACAAAGTTTATATCTGTGCACATTCTTTAAGTCCGAAAAAATAAATCCTCCAAAAGCAGGCTACGTACAATAGAAAACAATGCACATTCAAAAAAACAGTCACAGTATTAAGTTCCAACAAAGCTAAAATAAATAAGCGTAATGTTCCCATCTCTGACTGGGCAGATAGCCAATCATAGTTCAGGACAATGTGACACTCCTGGACACACCCCTGCAGAAGGCTACACACTGCAGCTGTAGTTGTGATAAAAGAATAAGAAGTTGAAGTTGAAATAATGACACCTAGTTGTACTGCTAATAGAAGTCTAAATACTCTACATGCATTAATGCACCTTAAAGCTTCACAGGAAATAACCTTTGACTTCCTGTCTGAGCTTTAACCAGGAAGTGGGAGCACATGCCATGGAAAGCGGCTCCTTTCAGTTCATCTGTCTCAATCATCAGCATCAACACACATCTTATGCCTTCAGCTGCATTATCGGTATGTAATGTAAATTTGTATTTATTCAACATTCGTAGTTCATTGTTTCATTTAGGGTGTCACATTTCTAAGCTTTAGGCCTGTAAGTGAGATGTCACATAAGGCCCATGTTTACTGATGTTTTTCAGGCTAGATGTAAATTAGGCTATTTTTCCCTGGTGTCCCTCTGACTTAGGTATATTGGTGAGTTTGTATTTAAAGCACTTGCATAAACTGTATGTGTATCACTACAGATGTTTGTATGTAATTGAACAGTCTGAATGAATCCACCAACATTTCCAGTATATCTTTGTATATTTCCCCAGGCTATAAAATGGTCTCTCATCCACAGACTTAATATACACAGAGTAAACTATGCAGGGTTTTCCGTAAAATATAAAAAATAATAAGCACTGTATATACTCATACAGATGTAATCCCTTTCAGTCATCACTTATGATGCACTAGAAGTTTGTGGTATTGTATACTTATGCAGAGACTCTGCTTTTTTGTCTACATTTTCTCTTTCTTTTTTTTTTTTTTCTGTGTTCTGGACGTTAATGGGTGTGTACCCCAACAGCACGCAGGTTATGTGGAGGCTTTATAAAAATCAAGCAGTCCGGTACAGTTCTGATCAGTTTGGTATGTTGTGAAAAGTTGTGGATGGTACCAATGAAACCATTCCTAACTGTCCCCATTTTTGGTCCCCCCTCTGTTGTGGTACCTACATGTAGCACACAGATCTGAAACTTAAAGGTGGAGCTGTGAACACTGCAGTCAGTTGATTGGTCAATAGTGGACAGTCACTCTGCTCAGGGCTGAGTTGTGGCTGGTTTTGAGGATTATGTAACCACTGTTCATACCTTGGCAAGTCTTACATATATCCGTAAACTATAACTAGAAAAACAAAGGATGTTTTCTTGCCTTTTGCAGCAGCTGTGAACTGCAAAAAAAAGTAACTTAATTCAAGGTGACGTTTACTTGTAATGTTGCTCCATGCATGAGTTGATAACGTGAGTCAGCGCACCTTAAATTTCAATATGTCAACTTTGAGTGTGACTCATCAACATCGGATCATGCTACCCAGACTTACCAGCCTCAACATGTCAAACACTTT
>JAPZEB010000021.1:13214111-13226392 GCA_029783705.1 Chaetodon striatus | reverse complement strand
GATTTGCCAGTTGGTTGCATAGAAAGGAATCATGTGATCGATCAGCTGCTCCATCAGTTGATTGGGCTGTTTGAGATCAGCTGATGTAGCTGGGATGTGAGCTGAGCTTGACACCGTGTTCTGCCTGAACTAACACTGTGCTCAATTTTTGTGGAGGCTTTATTGTCTTCACAATTTATTGTTTCCTATCAGTAAAATAAAAGTAAATAAAGGCTTCATTTCCACTGAGGGAAATGGTTTCAGCTTACAAAAATAAACAGGAGGTTTTCGGTACATTTCTGCCGAAGGTACAGCATCGATTCTACGCAGAGGTATTAACCCGCTGCAGTCAATGACGTTTCAGGTTAATCTAAAAAATTACATACTCCTCTGTGGATGTTGTGCAACCTTGGAAAAGTCTGCATCTTGAAATGTGTATTCTGTTGAGTTACTCATTAACAGCTTAAAGAGGAACTTAACACCAGGCTGAAAAGCATTGTTTCACTGCCTTCTCTGGTTTCAAGCCTGTTTTACCTCTGACAAACAGACAAACAAACATGGACACACACACACACACACACTGACTCATCTGAGCACCTACTCAGACATAGAGGAAAAAAGCAGGTCTGCGGCTGAGCTTCAAGGCAGCCAATCACGCAGCTGTTTAGCCTCAAGTGCCCACATTAAAGTCATCAACACTGTTAGCCAACAACCTTGATGAACCTAAATGGGTGTGTGTACATCTACTTTCAAAAGAAAAGAAGCAACTCTGCTCCAATTTCCCGACAAACAAATTAAATTTCAAGTAGTTTCTTTGCTTTAGTATACTAAAACGAGTTGGGCCACATACGTCAGTCTTCAGTCACTGTCTTTAATGCCTGCATGGTTAATAAAAGAGGCACCTTGTAGTGCCAAACATGTTTTAGAGCAATCTCACAGCAGACTAACAATGTTTCACATCACACACCAGCAGCAAAGGTTTGTTATGATCAAGATCTTTTTGATTTGCAGCCTCCTCGTCTGTTGTTATCGCCCCGTATCTGAGCTCAATGCCGAGTCTGAGACACTCATCATAGCACATCACAGCATGATGCAACACTCCCACTCCCCTCTATTTTTTCTGCTTTCCCCCTTTCTTACCCCAAACTCACACTTCAACACCCACACCTCTGCAAGCAACAAACTGTTAGCAAGAAGAAACATTTATAGATCCCCCTGTAAGATTTGTCTGCAAGAGCCACAAAATATATATCTACTGTATACAGCATCCTCCTCCTCCTCTTCCTTTCTGACTTAACTGGCTGTGCCCTGCAGTGGAAGGTCTCTAGGGTGTTAAGGTCCACGCAGGGAGTTACTCCCACAGCAGTGCTGCGGAGCGAGCTGTCACTGGCTCAGCAAACAGGAGGCACAGAGGCTAAACGCCTGTTCCTGCCAAGGGAACAAGGCAACAGAGGAGAAAAACGATGGACGGGAGCAAACGGCACATCACTGCCTCCATTTAAGTTTCAGGAAAAGATGGATTTTTACAACCCCTTGCTTTACGAAGTGCTGAAAAGGTAGCTACTGTATAAGCCTCACTTTACTGCATCTATCCGGCCTGTCCTGTCTTAATACTGTACACAAAGCTGTTGCAAAGCTCCGTCTTCATTGCATTTATCTTTGAAGAACCCTGCAGAGATTTTTCTCTTTTTTTTTTTTTTTTTAGGAAATAAATAGTGTCAGAGAAGTGTTGTCTTTCTCAGCTGGTGTATTAGTTCTCCACAATCTCTGTAAATTCAGAGAAGACAAATTATTCAGTTTTTCCTCGCTGGAGCCAAAGTGCAATATTATTTCAGCTCGGTAAAAAAAAAAAAAAAAGACTTGGACTCCCACAACAGTCTCAGCGTGTAATTGTAGCGGCACAGTGTTTTCAATATGTGTCACAGCTGTGTGCAGACTGCCCGTGTTTTACCAGAAACGTTACAAATCGTTAGTTTGGGTCTAACAATGCCACAGAATTGTCACTGTAACTAACAGCTCTATAATGAAGATGTTGTATTTACAGTAATGTGTAATCCCTCCATGATTAGGAGGGGTCTCAGTGCTGTGAATCTCAAAGCCAAGACTGAAGAGCGACACCCAGTGGCCACCTGTAAAACTCTATACCTCACCAAAGATTCACAGGGAGCTGTGAATTTGTGTACCTGATGGCCCAGCAGTGTACAATTCCATCTGTCAAGCCAGAATGAAAGTTAAAACATGCATAAATTTATAAGAGAGATTAGTTTCAAAGTCTGATCATCCCAGCATTGGTCCTTGCAAACCGCCTGTGTCCTCGTGTGTTCATGATTTAGTCATCTATTGGAATCCTTTTTGCTCGTTCCTCCGTTTGCCAGCTATTTTCATCACTAACCCTCTGACGCAACAGCGCAGCATCCACCTCATCAGTTATTACCATCAGAAGTAACACATGAATCGAAATCGATGCAGTCCAATTCCTCGCTTTGATCTATTATTTCTAACCTTAAGTCAAGCTCACATTACTTAAGATCATTTATGCATGTGGCATGTGAGGAGAATCTTAACTTATCCAGCTTAAAGTACAAGTGTTATGTAAAAGATCGGGCTGCCAGACTTTTTGTTTCTGTAAATGTATGTGACCTTGGAATAACAGTTACGCAGCTGTTCAAGCAGAAGGGAAACAAACACAGCTCAGTGCATCATGTCAGTTTTAAGTTCTTAATAGTCTGCTGACAGTAGAGACAAAGAATCTAATAAAGGTTTATGATGAATAATTTCACATTACAGAAATGGTGCTGCAGATAAAGATGGGCTGAAAACAAAACAAGCACAATCTGGATTTCCAGTCTGTGTGTGGCAGCTTTTTGGTTTTTCAATAAAGGAAGAAATCAGCAACAAGACAGCTTCCAAGCTGAAGACTGTGTGCAAGTACAGTAAGAGAAGAAAGGTTTACAGCAAACAACATGCTGTATTTGTGCCTTAAATCTAGTTTATAGGACAACACATTCTCACTCCGATCTCGTCACATATTGACGTGCTTGGTTATGGACTTTCCATGTCCACAAACAACGTGCAAGGTACCCTGGGTGCGTTGGTTGTTGGCATTCGTGGACACCATGTCAAGTTCTGCCTCTTATGTGCATTGTCATCTCTCAAGATACACATCTGTTTTTAAAGGAAATTTAACATTTACATACAGTCTCTTTCAAAATAAAAGCACTACGTCTGTTCAACACCACTAATTTACTTTTTTTTCCTTCAACAACAAAACGTGGTTAGGTTTAGGAAAAAAAACAGGGTTTGGCTTTAGAATCTTACGGAACATGAACACAGCACTCTTGGGTGAAAGTTGGTGTTTGTTGTACCTTCTGGCTCACCCCAGTCTGACTTTTGCTGCCTTAACTTTTGACTTTGTCCCGCCACGTTTCCCCCTGACGCCGTTAAACTATAATGGCAACCGGCCGCGTATCATGCCTACATTAAAGGACGCCTTTTTTTATTGGTGCCTGATGCCGCAGCTCACTGCCCAAGCGCTGTATTTCAATGACTTCAGAGTGAGAACAGGGTCTTTAGGAATTATAAAATTGCATTTATTTCTTTTTGCAGTGCTTATTGAGAAATTGTCCTGGTTTCACATCTGTGACCTTTACTTTGTTGGACTTAAATCGGCATCAGTGAGGTCTTGCAATGTGTAAAGCAGAACTTTCAGAAACTGAAGAGCTGCTTTTGTGATGGACACAAGATATAAAAGGGGACATTCTCTGATTTTAGATTTTGCTTCAAACATTGTGAGTCTTACAGCAGAACTCTAAAGTGACAGAGGTAAGGTAAAAACAATATAGCTGTCATTTCTGTTGGCCAGTGCATTAAATCATTCAACATTTGGGGGACAGGTGTCTCTTTCCCATTTGTGCATTTATCAATGATCCTTCCAATATTTTATTTTGTTTTTTAATGGGTGAAATATTGTGACAAAAAGGGTGGCACATGTACATAGAAGGTGAATAGGATGAATGTAACTGACAGACAGATAGACAATAACATAAAGCAGTTATGACGATGTCTGTGGTGATAGGATAAGAGTCCAGGGCAAGAGATTAGATTGTCTCAGGTATCCTTCCAATATTTTTAAAGATATCTTTAAATTTAGGTTTTGCAATAAATCCACAGTTTATTCTTTTAAAAAAAGGACAAAAAAACAAGTACAAGGTTTCTCTTGTTTACCCTGGAGTAGCACCTGGAGCACAGCTGTTTTGCCTCCGCACAGTGCTTATACCTTTGACACGTTTAGTATTCAGACGTCTTTTTGCTATCAATATATTATAATAAATTAATATGCTACAGCAGTTTGAAGAAAAGCATATTGCACATTTTTGCCTCCTCTCTTTATTAGGTTATCCCACTTTGCTTCCACTTTGCCTTTTTCCAGCTAGATTGATTTTTGCATCAAAAACATGAGCTTTTGTTTCCCTCTTTCTAGTCTTCATCTGCTTTTATCTCTTCCCCTTCATCTTTGATGCAGTACACTTTATTTTTAAGTATGTAGGCACTGTTATTCTATGACAGTGTATTAGGGCATTTATAGGTAAAAACAAAGTAATGATATGGAGCTACAGGAGGGAGGAAAAAAATAATAAGCCCATGTTAACTCATACAGGACACAAACCCCACTCCCCTGGGTGAAAGTCCTGTGCTTGATCCATGAGCCATGATTCTGTCACTATGTAGCTCTTTATAGTACATAACCTGACTTTCTGGCAGTAAATTTGTCACTGTTTTTCTTGTAAATGTATGACTTTAATCTCAGAAATTCTGAGTTTCTTCTCATGATATTACCGTCCTGCCCCAGCTGAGTATTTTTTTAAAACCTAAAATGGTGTTAATAGCTTTTGTAGTGCAACGTGACAGTAAACCTTTGCAAAATTATTCTACAACCTCAAGTTTGATCATTCTGGTTTCTCAAAAATGCAAATATGTTGTTCTATACCATAAAAAATAAATGTATGTTTGTCTATCCACACAAAATCAAGTAAAAGAGTAACAGCCTGACACTGGTGTGGGCTGCTGAATTTGTTGCAGTGTCCCATAATCCTTTCTCTGTAGAGCAATGTACAGGTTTTCCTGTCATGTTTGATTTGCAGTGATAGGATGAAATAAAACATTTATTTTTTATGTCTTTATTTTTCCCTCTTAACATTTCTTTTGCATCTCCCCCTCCCTCTCCAACCTCCCAACCATGGAGAAGCCTAGAAGCTATACCTCCTCTCAGGCGCAGTGGAAGCCATCTGACACGCTCCATTACGTTGTGCTTGTTCCAATTAAACCTGACACCATTTGCTGTCAAGAGCATGGTGATACCCTGCAGAAAGGTAACCCACCCCTGCTACACCCACTGCCCAGGAGGGGTTTAAGTGTTCCTGGATGTATATTGTGTTGTTAGAAGAAGATCTATACTGTCAGATGGCAATCCAAAGGTTGGATCTCCAAAGCTGTCCCCGAGGGAAAATGTGTGCTCAGTGCTCACAAATGACATTTGAGAAATTCAGGATTTGAAAGCAACTTTAAATGAATTACTAGCATGCAAAATGGTGGCACTTTTGCATGCTCAACAGTTCACTGTTTTATATAAAAAAATTTAAAAAAAAAAGAAGAAGAAAAATAGTTTTATCCCCAAATCAATGTCAAAACCAAGGAAACAAATCATCACAGTGAACTACAATCTTTATGTGGAAGGGCCAGCAGTCTGCCACATGCTGTGATCCCTCATAGGCTTCCCACTCATCAGATTGATGTTCTCTCTTCTTTAATTAATCAATAAGTAAAGACCCTACAAACAAAATAACTGTATATGTAATGGTAAGCTATCAGACAAAAGGCCCACTTTCATTACATATATATTTCATCCTAACTTGCACATTTCAAAACATTGAAAGAGAGGATATCTGGTCATGACTGAGGCAGTGGCATGAAGACTGAACTGCATAGAAACTTGAGCTGATTTTAACCAACACAAAGCATGTGACATATCTGCCCTCGATACTAATTTAGCACCGAAATCATTGTAATTAAAGAAATACTTTGCCAAGTTTTAACCAGCTCTGTATCATAACACTGAGGGTAGTATGTGTAAATGTACTGTGGTAAGGTACCCTCCATCTGACCAGTGTTGAGATTTCCCTGCTCTCCTTCCAGCGAAACTCCAGCAGATGTTACGTTTTGCTGGCTCTCCCAGATTGTTGCTCAAACCACAGGATGTACTTTTGTTTTTGTTTCTCTCCATATACACTCCTTACAGTGTGTAGTGGTAGCTGAGTGGGCACCAGAGAGCTTTTTACGCTTTTATATGATAACAGTACAGCGTGTTTCAGGGTTCATGTGACGTCAGATAACTTAGTATTAGTATTAGTTAAAAAAAAAATGTAAAAAATACATTTTGGTTTTCCTCCATTTGTGGTGCCCCCTGTGGATGACGCCACCCTTAGTATTCGCCTATGCTGCCACGGCCTGGCACTGAAACTAAGCAGCACTGATCAAATATAAAATAAGATTCCAAGGTTACTGTGTTGCCTATTTCTTACCTCAGATGTTCTCAGAAACATGTTTTAGCTCGCTGTTTAACTGTAATATTGTTAGCTGGCCGCCATTGGGTCAAATGGGCAAGTTTACATTACATCACCTACTAGCAGTACGTTTATTGGTCCGGTGAGGTGCAGTGCATTCTGGTAATTGTAGGTTGTCTACTTCTTGAGCAAAAGCGAATGTGACAGCCCTTCTTCTGTGTTTTCTCTGGTCATGTAGCACCAGTTTCAGTCATTGGTGTTTTTCTACTGCACAGACAGCCCAGTTTTATGAAAGACCATCTTTCCAGCAGTGAAATACTTCTTTAACAAGTGAATTCACACATACACAAACTACAGGAAGTTGTGTTTGAATATTGGCCTGAGAAAATTCCTGACTTTGACTTTTTGTCGCATCATGTGGGAGAACACTAGTGTGGAGGCCTCAAACAGCAGACTGACCAAGAGGAATCTGTTTGGCTCCCAAAGCTATGAGCAAAAGTTCATCCGCAGCCTCCTCCTTTGGCTAAAAATACAAAAACACTGAGTCAGCAAGCCAGACACTCAGCCTCTGTGTCCCATCTGAGCCCTTGATATTTAGACAAACAGAAAACCAAATGTAAACCCAAGTATTGTACTTTGCAAGCTTGTCATAGTATCAACTTTAGACCTTCTCGTGCGATGCTACTTTTAGAAAATGTATCTATCATGGCTGTTTACATGATTTGCTTTGACTGGAACTTTCCTCTGAACGTCTCATCAAGCAGAGTAATGTTAATGTACAGAATCAGGGGACAGTGGAGCCCCTGTGAAAACTATCTGTTGGGCACTCAAAGCAATGAGGCTGAGAGAAAGTTAATCAGAAGGCCCCTCCTTTGATGAAATGACCCCGAGTAAAGTTGTGGAGAAACTCAATATGTTTCCTCTGCAGCGGGCTGCAGTCCACCGACCACCCAGAACCAATCTGAGGCTTATGACGGCGGCAGGGGAGAAGATACATTAGGCCTCCCTCCAGTGGGTAATGAATGGAACTAATAGGAAGAGGCAATCCTGGTCCACACCACTAATATATGTAGAAAAATACGAGATGCAGCCTCTGTTGTTTGTTCCTAAAGCATGCTGTGATGGCACTTCTGAGCACCACCTTGTAGCCAACGTATCCACATGCAACTGTTCGTATGATATCTTAGGTTGGTAGAAGAAAATACAAATTAACCCCCCTGATGGTCAGATTAGGTTTCAGAAAAGAATGGTTGGGCACCGTCACATAACATACTTAACATAACATAACATTGTGAGGTTTACATGTGTTTTTGAGTGAGATGTCTCGACAACTATGGTTTGGATTGGCATTAAATTACATTCAGATATTCGTGTTGCTCTCAGGATAAATTGTTATAACTTTGGTGATCTTAACTTTTATGTGGCATCATCATCAGGTCATCATTTTAATTTGTCTAAACTAATGACTAAATTCCTGCAAAACTAATCAGATTTCTATCAGCTTCAGCTATACTTATTTTTTAGTTTATTATTATTATCACTGTGGTGTATCTACATTGATTTTCCAAACAGTACAGCAGTCACTGTTAAAGCTTTTAATCAGGAGAGACAGGAGAATGAAGTATAGATAATATTCAAAATAATAATAATAAATTACGAGTGTACAGATTAACAGATGATTTGTGTTGATTAAGATGTAACAGAAGTCTTTGGCGCTTTGACACCAGTGGGAGATATTTTGTAAACAAGGGACATGACTGGCAGCAGGATAAATCCCTCCATGCACTCTAGACACTGGTGGTTGTGGTGGCTGATGACTCTGAGGTTGCTGACTGGTGAGGCAGGTGAGGCTGATGAATCAGTAAAGAAAAGGCGGTGATGGGGAGGTGGAGGGTGAGAAGAGAACTACAGCAGAGAAAGAACCATATTTAAAATGGGGAGCAGTAAGATGATAGGCTGATGGAGAAGGTGTGTCGCTGTGCTATTGGTTGATTGTGAATCAGCTGATGACTCAATTGACATACAGCCTTACAGCCTGAGCATTAAAAGTATTGCCGTCCTGACTGAACTTTCACCAGAGCGTTATTTGTCTGGTCAGTCATTGATGCATGGAAGCAGCTTTTCCTTTTGTTTTGTTTAATAAATCAATGAAAATAATTTAAGAGAACAGTCTTAAAATATACCACTTTAAGTGCACCAGATATCTTTTCATATTAACAGCTTGTAACAGTAAATCAGGACTGGTTTAGATAAATTGGGAAAAAAGGAGCAAAATGAACATTAATATAAAAAATGTACTTCAAATTATTACTTTATGGTTTTTTATTCATCTCTGCCTGTGAGTTATAATGCAATAAAACACAAAATGTTGGCTTTGGTTCCATCTTATCACAGCACCTTGAATTTTTTACCTCAGAATTTGATTCTTTAGTTTACACAACATTTATTTTACATGATGTAGAATTAATTATGTATGTTGTCTCCATATTTGAAAAGTGTACACTCTCATCATCATTACATTTCAACACCTTCTCACGGAAATACATGGCCTAGACACAACCTCTAAACCAGTGGTTCCTAACTGGTGGGTCATGGTCCAAAAGTGGGTCACGAGTCCATTCTGAATCGAACGCTAGTCAAACATGTCAAGTTTGTATAAAATACACTTCATTTTGAAGTATATTGAATTTCTGGCACAGAGCTTTTATTTTGAAGTGCTGTTTCCTGCTGTAGAGTGACTATGGTATGACTAAGCGACAGCTCCTTGACAGAGACAGTAAACTACCTGCACGACATGGCAAAACACAAGTATGATGCTAACTATATTAAACTGTGTGGCCCTTGAACTAATGATAAAGAATAAATCTGGACCCCTTGGCCGGACCAGTTGGGAACCACTGCTCTAGACAATGCATTATGTGTGTTAAAATTACTTTCTGGCAACACAAAAACAGTGCCATTGCAAAGTCTATGATACAGAGTCCTCATTGTGAAACAGTTACAGTTTGGTTAGTTTTAAGAAAAGAAAAAGACTTGATTAGGTTTGATTAGCTTTACATAGTTATGGAAAGTCCATAAAGTCCAGTAACTATGCTGACATTGTGTCTACTTTATGTATTTCTACAAGACTGGGTTGTTACATTTATATTATGGTGTGCAGTATGTGTCTCCAACTTTAAGCTACAGCTATTTGCTGCACAGTTTAGTCCAAAATCCAAAAGATCTGTAGCATTAGTGCACACTTCACAGTTTTCTACCTAGTGGGTACACAGGCCATTGTATCAGATGGTATTTGGATAGATCATGTGAACAGTGCAGTATAGGATGGCATGGTAGTGCAGTGGTTGGCACTGTCCCCTCACAACAAGAGGGATCCAGGTTTAAAGCCAACTGGGCTTGAGTTTGCATGTTCTCCTTGTGTAAGCATGGGTTTTTTCCAGGTACTCCAGCTTTTTACTACAATCCAGAAACACACACGTTACCTTAATTGGTGACTCTAAATTGCCTTTAGGTGTGCATGTGAGCGTGAATGGTTGTCCGTATGTGTCAGCCTTGTAATAGTCTGGCAGTCTTTTCAGGTTGTACCCTGCCTCTCATCCAATAACAGCTGGGATAGGCTCCAGCACACCCGCGACCCTGTACCAGGATAGGCAGTTACGGAGAATGAATGAGTACGAACAGTATGGCTAAACTACATTTTGTTGAGTGAAGTCAGTGAATTCGACACATCAGATGAAGCTTCCACTAGGTAATTAATCCCACCCAGCTCTGGGTTGCGGTTTTGAAGCAGACCCCGACCTTAGACACTTCTGGAGGGGGGTTGGGAATGTGGGTGTATAAGATTAATACCCCACAGTAATCAATAAACTATCGCATTACTATAATTCAATGGGGCTCATGGGACTGGATCTGACTCAAACAACTAAAACAAAAGTCCGCATTGCAGAGCTGGCCATAAGTGATTTAATCAAACACTGACTCCTAAATCATTATTTTTAATCTTTAAACTGAATGTGATATTTTCATAATTGAATACTCTTTATGAATTTATTAACATGAGATTAATCCAACTGAAGTATTCTACCATATTTCAACATTTTTAAACAAAACTTTAAAGTGATTTGATTAACCCTGACACATTGATAAATTTCACTGGAAACCTTTTTCTACCTTGTGTAACAATTCAAAACAAGATTAAATTATTTGTGCTGATGAATATTTCCTCCAATGTGCAGCGTGAAACTCAGTTGCGTAATATACAGGCTCACTTCTGAGGCATTTCTTTTCCTAGGGCCATGGCTGCATGTCAGAGTGATGTAACAGATCTGTGTGTCAGGCAATTCAGTATCCACTATTTATGAAGGCTCATAAAAGGGAATGTAGAAGTGTCATTGACCATTTGCATAGATATTTTGATCGTCCGACTGAGCCTTTTGACAAATGTATTCATGAAGCTCTTACAAGAACAAAGTGCATGAACACAGCTAAGAGGAAAACAAGAAGATAAACAACGAGAGATTGACTCTATGTCAAATCTCTTGTAGCTTTTCTCTTTCAGGAGGGATCTTCTGACCATTGCAACAGTTAACGTCTAAAATTCGTAACCCTGAAAACACTTTAAAATATGAAACTTGTGAAAGTCTAGACTTGGAAGTATGCTTCTGAGTAAGACTTCTAAGGATACAAGGCCAGTCCATCCAAACTCACAGCTAATGAACTAGAAAGACTTAGGCACAATCCCAATACACCCTTTTGCCCTGCCCTCACCCCTCTGTTTTGCATGTTTGTGACCAGATGTAGGGTGTCCCGATTCTTGTTGGGATAGAGGGGTAGGGCAAAGTGTGGGGATTACATGGCCCTCCAAATGAATGAACAATCCTGCATTTTGACATATTTTAATGTTGCTTTCCCCCTATTTAACACCCAAAATTTAACTGAAGTCTGCAGCAATGTTGCTCAACTTATCACTCCTCTGATATAGGAGCACACTGGCAGGGTTGCAGTACGCGTTGCTAATATTAGCATACAGAGCACTGCAAGCGGTCTGGTAATGAAACTGCATTCTATTTTATTTGATTTCTTGTTTGATCGACTGATAGTGTGAAAGTTAAGTTATGAACAAACCGTAAGCATCCTAAAAACCGCGAAAGGTTGCCTGCAGAGAATGCAAGAGAAATCACCACTGCAGAAGACGGCATATTCACAATGTCTGGCAACATGCGTCAGATCTGCTTATATAAATGTCAGCATACCCATGACGTATCAGGGTCTTGATTTTATAGAAGTAGCCACATTGCTTTGTACCTCTGTTCTTAGGGGCAAGATGGCACTCAAAAACAAGGGGTAGGGGTAACAATGTGAACTGGGAATGAGCCTTAGGAGGAGTGCACTAGTATCAAAACTTTAGGTATTACACTGCCCATCACTACCACACAAATTACTAGGGCTGCCTCTGACTAAGAATTTTCCTAGTTGACCAATAGTCATCATTTAGGGCCATTAGTCGACTAGTCATCAGCAGGTTTACCATATTAATTTAATCATTAAAGTATATATTTTGGGCGGGGCAACACAATGGTTTGAGTTCAAGGTCTGAGAAAGAATAGTATCAGTAACATGTTAACACTGTGCTACATTACAGAGAAATACAAACCGTACTAATGAGCCTTCATTAATATAGGCCTATATTTTATCTACAAGTGCACGTCACACACTGAGCGAGCCGCCTGTTAATGACGCTGT
>JAPZEB010000021.1:13149794-13159974 GCA_029783705.1 Chaetodon striatus | reverse complement strand
TCTCCACATACGTCATGGGTCCGTATTCGACAATTTGTGGCACCCGTAAACGCCACGTTCGCAGCCTGTAAATTGTCAGAAACTGCCGAAAACGAGTGAGATTTCCGGGCGTTTACGGGGACGAAAATCCCACTTTTCATGCAGTGTAACTGCCCCACTTCGAGGGAATTTGACTGTAGGGTGAGGATGAGGTTTTTCAGGACTCCTCTTATCACTTTAAAATCTGGTGGCACCACTGGTGCTGGAGGGGCTGTGGACTGGTCCACACACACACATCTTTTGGGATTGCCCAAAACTTAAAGAATATTGGCAGAATATACAAAAAGAAATCAAAAAATGTTATATATAGATATATTATAGATATATAGATATATTACTGCCTTTAAAACCATATTATTTTATATTGGGAATCTTACCAGAAGATATAGACATTACCAACCACATATTATTACTGAGAGTCCTACTTTTAATTGCTAAAAAGATTATCACAGTCTCCTGTTCTAAACTGGGGGGCTGCTAGTTCGTTTAGTTCCAAGGGGTAAGGGATTGGCACCTATCCTACTTTTCCAGATGTATAAAGTGGATGTATGTTGTTTGTTTTTTTTGTCTTTCTTCTGTTGTTTTTTTTTGTTACATATTGAACTCTCTGTCGTTTGATGGCTCAGGCTAAGAGCTCACCATCCAGTGTGGGTGGAGATATTAGATATGTTACTTTAAACTGCAAGGGCCTAAATAATCCAATTAAGCGCAGTAAGGTGTTACACTATTTACACCACCTCGATGCTCATATATTTGCAGGAAACCCATTTAAAAGAGACAGATAATATCAGACTGAAGAAGAGCTGGATCTGGAAAATATACCATTACTCTTTTTCCAGTAAATCAAGAGGTGTTGCTATTCTTCTACATAGAGATATCCCTTTTGTTCATGTTAATACAATCTCTGACTCTGCCAGCAGGTTTATAATTATCATGGGACACATCTATGATGTAAAGGTGGCCCTTGCAAATATTTATGCTCCAAATTGAGACGATTAGTCCTTTTTCAGACAGAATTTCTCAATGCTTCCAGCCTTACCCATTTATGACTTAATCTTAGGCGGGGACTTTAACTGCTGGATGAATCCCTCTTTAGACCGTTCTTCCCCCACCTCAGCTGCTCAATCCAAATTGGCCAAAGTGATTCAAGCCTTTATGAATGGATTTAACGTTGATGACCCGTGCCGTTTTTTGAATCCGCATGAAAAGGAATATTCTTTTTTTTCAAGTAATCACCGTACCTATACACGTATTTACTTCTTTTTAGTGGACAACAAGTTGTTAACTTCCATTTGTTGTTGTAAATACGATTCAATTGTTGTGTCGGACCATGCTTCCGTTTCCATGTATGTGTATTTTCAGAAGTTTGTAAATACTAGACCACCATGGCGTCCAGATACACATTTGTGGTTAGATAACAACTTTGTCAAATTTGTTTCTAAGCAGTTAGATTTTTTTTTTTTCAAGTTAATAAAACTCCAGAGGTAAAAGCTTCTGGGCTGTGGGAAACAATCAAGGCTTTTATCAGGAGGGGGGATTATTTCTTATAAGGCTCATCAGAGGAAATCTAGAAGAAAGAAATTAGACAAGCTATCTCAACGCATTGCACTCTTAGATTCTCTATATGCAACCTCAAAATTGCCCGATACCTATAAGGAGTGTATGATCTTGCAAGCTGAATATGATCTTATCATGTCACAGTACACTACTGAACTTTTACTACATTCAAGATCCAAATTCTATGAACAGGGGGATAAGACTAGTAAACTCTTGGCTCATTGGCTACGTCAAATATCTGCATCTCAGTTAATCCCTCAAATTGAGACTGGTTCGGGTGTAACATCCGACCCATTGGAAATCAAAAAAACTTTTATGGAATTCTATAAATTGCTATATTCATCTGATTTTCCTCATGCCTCTGCGGATATGATCTCCTTCTTTGATAGGTTTAACACTCCCACTCTGGATTGGGTTGCAGCTGAGGAACTGGAATGTCCTATCGCAGCAGCGGAACTTGAGGCAGCAGTTAAAACTTTGCAAAGTGGTAAAAGTCCAGGCCCAGATGGCTTTCCAGCTGAGTTTTATAAAACATTCTGGAAGCAGCTGGCCCCACACCTATTAGAGATGTTCGCGGAGTGTTTTAACTCAGGTATACTTCCCCAACCCTAAACCAGGCTTGTATTTCTTTGCTTTAAAAGAAAACTAAAGACCCACTATCATGCAGCTCATACCGTCCCATTAGTCTGTTGAATGTCGACTTCAAATTATTGTCCAAGTTACTAGCCAGGTGCTTAGAAGTTGTTTTACCTTCAATTATATCTTTGGATCAAACCAGGTTTATTCGCAATAGACATTCCTTTTTTAATTGTAGGAGGGTGTTTAATGTGGTTTATAATCCTTCTCCAGTTGCTCTTCCAGAGGCCTTGATAGCTCTGAATGCTGAGAAGGCATATGACAGAGTAGAGTGGGATTATCTATTTTTCATTTTGGGGAAATTTGGTTTTTGGAAAAAAATTGTTTAATGGGTTAGTTTACTGTATGCTGCCCCACAGGCTACTGTCAGAACAAATGGCACAAACTCTGAATACTTTAGTTTATATCGTTCTACAAGGTAGGGTTGCCCTTCAAGTCCACTTTTATTTGTCATTGTGATGGAGCCTCTTTCAATTGCTCATCCTGATATTTGTGGTATAACCAGAAATGGCGTAGAACTTAAGGTGGCCCTATATGTGGATGATCTCTTTTTGCTTTTATCCAATCTGTTACATTCCATTCCTGCTGCCCTATCAGTCCTAGATGCATTTAGTAGATTCTCTGGATATAAACTAAATCTTAGCAAAAGTGAAATGTTTATTGTTAATGGAGAGCCAAATGGACATTTACTTCAAAGTTTACCATTCAAGATCTCAAACTCTGGCTTTGTTTATCTTGGAGTATATATAGCCAAGACACTGGTTATTTTGAGTGATGGTTCCTACAAAATCTTTCTGTGGCTGCCAGAATCAATGCAGTCAGAATGAACATTTTCCCCCGCTTTTTATATTTATTCCAATGCATTCAGATATTTCTTCCTCTTTCATATTTCCATAAAGTACAAGAAGACTCCCAGGTTACGTCGACAAGTTTTACAAAGGCCCAAAGCTGTGGGTGGAATGGCATTATCGAACTTCCTGTACTATTATTGCGCAGCAAACATAAGAAATTTGAACTACTGGGTTAAACATGGGGATATTGAGGTCCCTCCGTCATGGCTGTTCTTTGAGACAAATTCTATTCACCCGGTATCATTGAAAGCCTTAGTATACTCACCCTTGTATTCTTCTATTACTTATTATACTAAAAATATGATAGTGTTCTCCAGTATTAAAATATGGATTCAATTTAGACATCATTTTGGCCTGCAAACACTTTCTACTGGGGCTCCACTTGCGGCAAATCCTATTTTTCCTCCATCCGTAATGGACAGCACTTTCTCTATATGGGCTAGGCTGGGCATAAGAACCCTGAGAGACCTGAGTGTTGATTCTATTTTTGCTTCTTTTCAACAATTAGTAAATAAATTTTCACTCCCTAAGGGACATTTTTTCAGGTACCTTCAAGTTCGAAATTTTGTCTGTAGCTCATTCCAAGAATTCCCTGCTCTTCCTAATCCTTCGGATTTTGAGATATTTCTGAAGTCTCTCTCTTCATTAAAGGGGGCCATCTCCTCTATTCATTTAAATATTTATAACCTTTGTCCAGGCTTTTCTACTGTACTTAAGACTGTTTGGGAGACAGATCTGGGTGAGGTGATTCTGGATGATGTTTCGGAGGAGATTTTGAAGAGAGTACACAGGTCTTCAATTTGTGCTAGACATAGCTTTATGCAATGTCGAATCCTTCATCGAGCTCACAATAGTAAAGCTTGGCTAGCAAAAATATTTCATACAGTGTCTCCCTTATGTGAGTGATGCCAACAAGCCACAGCAAACTATTCACATATGTTTTGGAGCTGTCCCTCTCTGACTAGATTTTGGATTAAGATCTTTAACACATTATCCAAGGTAACTGGAAGGGAGGTGGTTCCTCATGCCTTAATTGCTCTGTTTGGTGTATGGCCTTTTCCACTTGCCCTTTCTCCTGCTAGAAAGGACTTAATAGCATTCACAACTCTGCTGGCCAGGAGGTTGATGCTGTTGGAAAATGGAAATCCTCTGTTCCACCTTGCTTTATTTTCTTAAATTGGAAAAAATTAGGCTGACCTTGATTGATAAAGCTGTTTCATTTGAGAAGACCTGGAATCCTTTCCTGATGTATGTTAATAGCACAAAATGTCTGATTACTGTGAACTGAGCAATGCTAGGCTGAGTTTGTGTTTTTATTTATTATTTTCATTTTTTTATGTATATGTTTATATATATTATATATCAGAGGCGATTTCTCTGAGACTGCAAGGGAAGGTCAGCTTCCCCTAAAATGTCAAAAATTGAATGGTCAAATATGTACGGTTGTGTTAACATTTCATTGACTACATTTGCCCGTAGAGGCTGAACGTCCATGCACTTCAATGGGACTGCAGGGAACAGTTTTTTCCATTGCCTCGAAACTCGACGGTCATTGGATAAATGCCACGATTTTGTCCCGCCCCCGGACGCTCAGTGTCTCAAACAACTTCACCTCACTGTCAATATCCTCGATGAATCATTCCACTCCAGGTTTCCTTTGCCACCACAGCACTTAAACAGCCCTCCTCAAAGTCACAAACAATCTTCTCCTCTCCTCTGATTCGGCAAACTAAACATCCTCAACCTATTTGACCTGAGCGCAGCATTTGGCACTATTAACCACTCTATCCTTCTCTCCTTCCCATCCTTCTTTCCTAATTTGATATTATAACAGAAGAGATTTAATAAACACATCTCTAAATACATCATATACTCTCATATACCTTCAAGAAATCCCTCAAAACACACCTTTATAAAACTGCCTTCTTCTCCCTCTCTGCATTGGTTCCCTTCCATATGGATAATTTCATATATTAATTTTTTTTTCTTTTGTTTTTGTTTTGTTGTTCTTTCTCTGTAAAGTGTATTTGAGTATCCAGAAAAGTGCTATACTAATCCCATGTATTATTATTATTATTATTATTATTATTATTATTATTATTATTATCATTGTTATTATTATTATTATTGTTATTCACTATCCACCATTTTATAGTGTCGTATTTGTGTCCGAATTCTGTGAGTGAAAATGTATCCCTGAAATTTTCCATACTAAAGAATACTGTGTTCATTAGCGGTTTAATACGATACTGTGGTGTCACTGTCCAGTACATTTTCAATGCAGTAAAAAAGTAGAAATATCAGAGAAATTGCCTTAATTTCTTAAATTTTAAATGTATCAAAACTAACATCATTTGGGCTTTTTTTTTTTTTTTGTACAAAGCAGGAATTACGGTCTGGCTGAAAGTTTTGGTAAAAAAAAGTCTAGAACCATTATACACGTTAGGAATTAGTTATTGAAAACATGCGAAAAGACTGGGAACTGTTTAGTACTGAATTCTTTGAGTTAGACCTGTTAGAACTGTTTCTCATCATTTCTGTGTCGAGGATTTGTTGGGTGAGGCTCAAAGCATGCTCGACGACACACTGGAGCCATCCTTAACATTACCCCTTACCAACTGTATAAAAACTCTGTTAATACTGACAGTAGAGTGCATAGCATCAGTCGTTTCTTTCACCCACTGTGTGTGTGAGCGATGTATGCGTGTGAATACTGACCTGAAAGCCTCGTGCCGAACAGTTCTATACAAATACATGTATTGTTAAACCCCTTGTTACCATGACATGTACACTACTTAATATAACAGTCCCACAATGCAATGCTCTAGATTTTATAGATGACAAAATGACAGTTGCACGTCTCTACATCTGTCAGTAATGATTGTGTCCAAAATCTCAATTTACTGTTCACTATATGTAGTAGTGAATGAGGGAGTCACTTCAGACACAGCCTTAGTATTAAGCAGATAATATTTGGGCATCTGAAGAATTCCCCTGTTTGTTTTTATCATTATTATTACTTTATTTAATAAGTGAAATCTGCTGTGTGCAGAGTGTTTTAAAAATTGATTAGGATTTAAAAAGTCACCTCAGCCTACTTCTGAGACAAATATTCATGGAAAGCTTTGTTGGCATTTTAGTGTATCAGCACACTTCTCTTACCAGATACAACAGATATTTATTAAAACTAACAACCTACACATTTTGGCCCACAAACAAGCCTTTATCCTCTGTGGGCTGCAAAGCGTTGGCTGTTTGCTTGAATAAGTAGTTGCTTTATCTGCAACTACTTTAGTGTCCTTTTATTGAACAATACAAGCTACTGTTGGGCCGCCCGTTCTTCTCATTTGTTTCTGCAAATAATTCTGAAATTTAATGTGTCATCCCATCCAGATATCTGCCAAACTAAAGTGTCTTCCTCTTCATAAAAATAAAACTGAGCACCCTGTGTGTGGTGTGTGAGCACAGTAGAAAGCGGAATTTCAGTAACGCACTCACCAGTCTGGCTCGGACTCTCTTGGGCAGTTCCTGGTCCAGCTGATGGATCTCTGAGTGTTTTAGTATCAGCTGACTCTGATCCAGAAACTCAACCTGGGGGAAGATATCATGGCACATTAAGAAACAAACGTGGAAGAGAGTAAAAACATACTATCTCAAACAACTCAGCTTTACCAATAGCAATTACTAAAGGCTTCATCAACTATATTGTTCGCATAGCAGAGAAAGACATCCGTGGGTAGTGAAGAGAAGAGTAGCAGGGTGGCTTAGTAAGCAGAAACACAAACTCATACTCAGAAAGTTACAGATGGGATCTCTACCATAACAAATGGTTCCATCAACAACCACCAAAATGTCCTTGACCGTCACTCTGAACCCTGAAGCGGATCGCTGACTGTACGAGAGCTTCAGCTGAACATTTAAACTTTAGCTCTGACACAGTGACCAGCTAGAGGCTTGTTTTTAATTCCTAATAACAGCGCTCCTCGTCTTTAACGGGACTCTCAGTGCTGCAGCCAGCGGGCTACACGAGGACATGAGTGGAGCGGAGGAAGATATGACACTGATTTACTTTCTGAAGAGGAACTCATTGGAAAAACAGACACAAGAAGTAAGTGTGTGGTGCATTACAGATACGCCATCTGGAGAAGCAAGATTGAGGAACCGAATAAATGTGTCCTTCTGAGCTCACCTGTATACTAAATGCAAAAAAAAACCCACTCCAGAAAGCTGGTGCAGAATTTTACACATTTAAATATTTAACTGATGTTTCTACACAGAGAGACTGCATGAGCCAGATGAGGTTCAATAGCTGATGTTTGGGATATGACGCAGCCTCCATAAAAACTACCCCTGCTCGGTGTGTGTGCATGTGTCAGAAAAACACCTCCAGATATGCACACAAAACCAGGGTCACGCAAAATTTAAGATAAACAACCTCACTTCAGCTCATCTGCTAATGCATTCCTGCATCTATGTACGTAAGTGACTTTCAAGATGGCCTCCCCTGACACCAGTCCCAGACTCATCTTTTTCAATTCTGCGTTTTCCACTTTGTAAGCACTCTGCATATTTGCTCCATAAATTCCCCACCATGCACCAGTGATGCTAAATCCCTCCACTTTATGTTTTAATGCCACACTGTATCAAAATGCTCAGCCATAATCTACAAGGGCAGCCAAGCTTTTCACACATTGATAAATACCAGATCAGGAAACCAAACCAGAGGATGGCAGAGAAATTATACAGAGCAGCCTGTTACCAAAAGTTCACAGGTTCAATCACTTCAGGTTGCTCTGCAGAAGAGCATCAGATAAAATGTGTTCTTGATGCTGCTGCACACAGGCTACTCGCCTGATGGGTTTTTTCTGTACCCCATCTTTGCAGAAATGTATAAGAGATGATTTCTAGAGCTGGGTTTAACTTGGAAGGTTTATGCATTTACACACTCTGCAGCTGGGAGCTACAAACACTGCTTTAAGACTTAAGAACAGCAGTCGTTCAGGACTGTGTCTGTTCTCTATTCCTATTTAAACTTACATTTACCTATCAATTATGTCATTCATAAATCTGATTTTCTACTGACTCATAAATATTTATGTAGGTCTGACTGTAAACGAGTGAGGCTATTATCTAGTAGTTGTGTTTTTCCTCACCTGGTAGAACTTGTGGGTGTGCTGTCTGACGAAGGAGGCGTTGACGACCTGACCCTCGGGCGTGCTGACCACAATCAACTCCCCCACCTCAGGAGGACCAGTACGCAGGCAGTCATGACTCTGAACAAGGAGGGTGAAAGAAAAACAATGTAGATGAAAAAAAGATGTAAACAAAAAGGATGAAGATGGCGAGGAACAAAGTGCGTGGAGACGGAGAGAAGAATGGCAGAAAATGACAACTGAGAGATCTGCTTGTGTCATTTTATGTAACTTGTCTTTTCAAATGCTCATGAACCCCTGATTTAAAAAGAGTTTTAGAAGAGCTTGTCCTGAGGCAGTGAACAGACAGATTCAATATGCAGAATAAAGAAGTAAAAAGATTTGTTGGCAGGATTTTCCCTGTTGTTCAATTAAGTTGAGGACTTTTCACCTTTATGATTGAAACTGCTTTAAAGTTTTGTTATTAGACATTATTAGACTCCTTGGAACAGTTCTTGCATGTTATTTCTGAGTTCAGACTCTTTATTAGTGAACTTAATTCTCTGAGGATTTAATGTTATAGTTATTTGAAAAATATGTTACAGTTGCTAGGATATTTCCTTGTGGCTTTAAAAAAGGGGATTATATTTGTTAAATGTATCTCTATAAATTGTACACAGGTGGGTATCTGAGCTGTCAGAACACTCACTAGTATGTTTTCTGGGTGCAGGTTGTCACAGTATGAGCCATCGTCAAAGTTGACTTCGTAGAACGTCTGCGTTGCCATGCCGATGATGGTGCAGTGGTAGTACCACCCGTCACTGTTGCGACCAATCACCTTCTGGCCCAGATTCAGAGGCTGCGGGCCTTTGGGGGCCGTCCGAGGCTGGGGGAAGAATAAACAGATAATTTGAGGTTAAGACAGGATCAATCCTCACAACAGTTCGTGTGTGCTCGTCCAGCACATACTGCAATCAGCAGTCGTACAGAAAGTCGTCTCTCGAGAGAAAAACTAAAAGGTTAACTTTTCATTCATCTGAAGTCAGTCTGGATGAGTTCAAACCCCAAATGACTAAAGTACAAATGAGAAAAGAGACACAAGCTTGCATTTACACAAAACAAGAGTGAGGCTGATAGGATTTTAGTTGTCAAGCAATACATATTCATGTGGGGAGGAGCTCTGAGAAACATTAAAATCATGTCTTTTATGTACTTTGTGCGGTTCCTGAGTAATTGTTTTCTATGGTCAGATACCTGATATCCATCTTTACTCTCTCAAAGTTCAAGAATGATATATCGAGTCACACCAGTCACTCTCTGTATTACATTTTGTTATGTTAGCTGATTATTTCGGCTGACTCTTTACACTTACCTTCTGAGGTACCCTTTTATGCTTGTGGCAGGTGACGGACACCACGTAGGGCCAGTCGGCAGGCGTCATCACTACTCCGGCGATTTGGGCGCAGGTGACGTGGAACGATGTGGCACAGTTCTCGTATGAGCACTGGATGCAGGCGCCGCGGTTCTGATTGGCAATCTTGCCATGGCAGAACACACACTTCTACAATAAAAACAGAAACCAAATAATTTAGTTCAGTCAGGAACACTTTAGTCAAAGAAAACTTTATTTCCATTTGCAGTGTTATATTTGGCGGTATGGCTCTGTTCTTGGGCCTACACAGAAAGCCTCTTCCACGCGCCTACATGGACAACATAAAGTGGAGAGAGCACACCTCTCTGCCCTTCCACGTGCAGATGAGGAAAGCCTGAGGCAGAGAGAGCAAATCTCCCTGCCCTTCCATGTGCCTACACGGAAAGCCTAAGGCGGAGAGAGAGACCCCCCCAGGAAAAGAATAGAGCATCAATGACAAGTCAGACACAGCATGAAAAGCAGGAGCTGGGGTGGGGGCGGGTTGCAAAGCCGCTTGCAGAGGAGGCAGCAACAGTAGGCAGGCCAGAGCAGTT
>JAPZEB010000021.1:13130257-13149694 GCA_029783705.1 Chaetodon striatus | reverse complement strand
AGATCAGCTGATGTAGCTGGGATGTGAGCTGAGCTTGACATCGTGTCCTGCCTGAACTAACACTATGCTCAATTTGGTGATTCAGGTCGGAGACTAATTCTTAGCTTATTTTTGTAACTGCACTGTCTTTCATGGAGATTTAAGGATCACAGGAGTGTTATTCTGGTGTTATTGTTCACACTGTTGCATATTAGTAGCAGCTTTAGGTTTCTTTTAATGACAATGAATGTGAAAGACTGAAAGGTACTGGTAGATTGGTTAACACTGGTGTTCACAATTACAGATCGTCCTCCAAAGCACATATTTTAGTCTTGTGTTTCTGTGAATTTGCTGCTGCCAAGGTGGAGATCATGTTAGGGCTTTCGTGACAAGAATGACAAGTCCTACTGAGGCTGTTCTAATATTCATAAGAACCACGAGAACCTTAAAAAAGTTAAAGTAATGATGAATTGTCAAAAGTCTGCACACAATGAGCATCAAATTGACAATGAATATTCTTTATAAAGAAAGTTAGTACCTGACCTCACTACAATTCATCTGCAAAAACCATTTCAATCTTTTACTCCAGCAAGTACTCAAATTGCAGGAATTGTAGGGCATCTTGTGAAACAGTGATGGTGGAGGAATCAACTGTGTAACCATTTTCTCCTCTCTCACATCTCTGATTCTGTCTGGCACTCTAACAGGTTTCTACTCATTAAAAATATAATGGATGTTTTCAGCTTAGCACAAGACATGCTTGTGCAGTCATCAGTGTCAATAGCGTGGTGAGATTCTCTTCCAGCCTCCACAGAAAAATGTCAACACTTTCTTTAAGAACAACTTGTTAATAACAGCTGCCTGAGCCGTCACTATGACATTCAAAACATTTTTTTTTTCATTTCCCTTTTTTTTCCGCTGCATCCTTTTTGGTGTCTTGCATCACTTGCTCAACTCCTACTCTTGCAAAATCATACAAGGAATTTGCTATTCCCCCCTTGAAGCACTTTCCTTTTAAAATCCCTTCATTCCATCCCCACATCCTGAGTGTGAAATTACCACCAGCCAACCAAATCTTTGCCTTTGGCCGGGAACCTGGTCTACTTTCCACTGAGACACTTTGACATGTGCCACCCTGCACGCGCAACCCCACAACATTCATTCTTCGTTTTCAATTCAATTTAAATCTTTCAGCCCTCCATGTCTACCACCCCTTGTCTCTGCTTTCTTTCCCCATCCCTTACTTGTTCCTCGATTCGGTTATAACAGAGAGAACAAGGGATAGAGAGATGAAAAAGAAAAGAGAACAGCAGTATGTGAAGAAACTACCCTGTCAAACTGAGTTATCTTCTCGATACACTAGGGTGGGTGTGTTTCAGAAATATTATCTCCTTTCAAAATCCTAATGAAAACAATTATCTATTAAGAAATCACCTGCCAAGAAATAAAATGGGTAGAAGAAAAGTGGAATTATGCTGTATATGTTTAACTGATTACATTATACTTTGGTCTAACACACAGACTCGACCTTTAACACCAACCAGCTTTAACAGATGCCTCAGCTGCCTCATGTTATGTGACTGGAATCTGTTTGTGTACTTGTTTTACTGTGATTATCTATCATCACCACTCTATGTCTCCACAGTCCCTCTCTTTCTCCCTTTTCCTTCCCTCTCCGTCCTCCTCCTTTTGACAAATCACACAGCGAGCAGCTGTAGCACAGTGCATGGCCGATCAATAAAAAATAAAAATTCTTTATTAAAGTGTCAATACTTCATTTTTGTAGTGGTGTAGGAAAAACAGCTCTTAACGGGGGCTGTACTGTGTGATACTTCACAGGCTGGTATGGTTTTATAGTTTTCACCGGCTGGGATACTTTTCCACTCCTGAAATCACAGGCAGGCGGTGACATGACACCAAGAGCAGCATGGGAAAAAGTCTAGCTCTGAGAAACATTAGCTGTATGTCCCTTATCCTCTTAAGGGTTGCAGGGTGTTGCAGCCTATCCCAGCTGGCATTGGGCAAGAGGCGGGGTACACCCTGGACAGGTAGCCAGACTATCACAAGGCTATCACACAGAGACAGACAACCATTCATGCTCACATTTACACCTGTGAGCAATTTTAAGTCACCAATTGACCTAGCTTGCATGTCTTTGAACTGTGGGAGGAAGCCGGAAAACCCAAAGACAAACAAACAGCTTCAAACCTTGAGCCTTGGTGCTGCGAAGGCACTGCACCACCGTTAATCTAATGAGTAATCTCAAATTCCAAATCAATGAAATTTTGAAAGAAACCAACAACATCTTCCATCTTCCATCAGTAGAATTTTAAAATGTCTGATTTTGGCCTCTGGTAGCATGAGGAGATGAAAACTCCATAATTAGAACAATATATTATGACAAATGATAAAATCGTTGTCATTGTGTTGGCCTGTGTGTTGCTGTATGTGCAAGGAGAGTGGACCTGGAATGGTAGGTGGAAAACAGTTTTAAAAATTGTATGATGATTTATTTAAGCGGCTTGCTTTTCCAAGCTTGAGGCTGTTTTCTTGCAAGAACAGAAATCGCAGTGCCTCCAGGCGCAAGACGCAACACTACCTTTGGGGAAGGTACATTTTTGAGGAATGCACAGTGTTACTGTGGCTGAGGAATTCTGAAACAACTGAGACAAAAGCAGCCAGTGTGAAATCTCTCTGTCCCTGAAAACTAAATGTTCAAAGATGGAGGGAAAACACAGATTGCTGAACACGGTGCAATATTAACTGGTTTCCAAGGGTGCGTATTCACATTTGATCAGCCCAGTCATCCGAATCATTAGACCGCAGAGCTTCTTCTCATGGCCTTTTAAGAAGAGACGGGAGGAAACCTGCTTTGACAGCACTCGGATGCAAATGTCACCCAGATTGTCTTTGATAGATTATTCAGAGAGAAGGGAGGGGTGACATTATTTGTAGATTTGTGATAATGCACCAGCAAGCACTGCCGGTGCCTGTGAAGTGGGATCATGTGAATGGAGGAAGAGCAGAGACTGGGAGGGAGGGGTGCAGAAAAAGAAAAAAGGGAGGGGACGGGTTGTGTTCAAAGGCGCGGCAGCAATGGGGAAATTGCCTCCTGCCCACGGGATCGATGCAGTTCATTTGGCGCAGTGAGAAATGACAGCTGATTATTCAGCCATTCCCCTCAGCACATATGTTTTACCCCATGTCCTCCACAGCTCCCAAAAACACAATCTATCCATCAACCAGGGAGGGAGGGAGGGTAACGGAGAGAGTGACAGACTCAGAGGCAGCGAGCAGAAAAGACAGGAATTCACTTAAATGTGGGAAAAGACCGTATGACTGAGAAAAAGAGAGAATTCCATAACGCTGAGGCGAGACAAAGAAATGAAACGTCTGCAGTGAGTAAGTTAGTGTGGTAGAAATTTCTTAGACATGAAGGATGGCTGCACTGTATGCATGATTTGTGCATTGTTTCCACAGTCTGATATTTTGAGAGGCCACAGAGTCCTTCACACTTAGTATGCTTTAGTGAGGAGGCTCTGGGTATCTGGAGGTCAAGAAAAGATGAAGACCTTGATGATGTTATTGATTTCCATGGTAAACAGTCTGGATGAAGAGTTACACAACATTGTTTTGCCTCCTCCCTGGTGCCGCGATTATACTTGATTCTGTATGATGTGGGAGATACTGTATAAAGCCGAGCGAATGCGATGGTACTTCAAGTTTTTGGCAGGCTTGTGTCCATGCATACACGCTGTACCAATATCTTCTCTGATATCAGATTCATGTTGTAATAAACTTAAATTAATCAAGTAAAGACAACTCAGGCTCAACGAGGAGGAAGACTGTGACTGGGATTAAATGTTGAACCTGCCTTTCTGACATCACACTGTACAATGAGAGATGAACTTACCAGATTCTTGCGTGTGTCTGGAACGGCACTGACGTCCACTGGCTCCCTCTTAACGGCGTTGACGAAACGAGCTTCAGCCACAGCGATGGCACAGATGACGTGGACCCACCTTTACAGAGAGAGAGACCATAAAAACTTCAGGCTTTTGAAGATCCAACAAAAGTTGCAGTGCTAAAAATACAAGGCGGAGAACTTCACTGAATGTGGTGGTCAATTATTGTTAACTGCTTGATTTACAAAGTCTGTTCCAAAAGCAATCTGCACTATGCCACTAACCTGTTGTCTGTGGTTATCTTCAAAGCTCCTCCCCGCAAGTTACAGAGACAACACTCCTGAAAAACACAATGCAAATGAGCATACATTTAGGCAGTGATAGGAACAGAAGACACTGTCACACAGATCTTCTGCGCTCTCAGACCTTGGCAATAAACAATAATTTGGTTTGGTTTTTCATATAGCTGCTGTAGAGCATCATCGACTAATCTTTGTAACAGCAAATTTTACTATATGCTGTGACGAAACAGAGGCTGCAGGTCCAGTAATCTCTGAGAACCTGTATCTTCAGATTCCTGTCCAATTATAATACTCCAGGAGAAGATCACACTGCTTTCTTAGACTTGTGTTGTGTTTTTTATTAAATTATTGCTGCTACTCACCACTATCCAGGCTCCTGCTGTACACCTGGAGCACATCCAGGAATCTTTCACAGAGTCTGGCTTTACACCGTAACAACCTATAAGAGAGGAGAGATTTATGGCTTCACATATCTTTCATATAACATTTAGCATTTAATGTTTCCAAAGCACCTTTTAGATGAAGTGCATTTATTTTAAGTAAGAATGGGCTCCATGGCAACTGAAGTCAGGCTCTAGCATTAACTCAATATCTAGTGAGTGCTTCTAAATTTTTATAATTGCTATGCGCTTGACATCAAATCTGCTTGTTAACCATTTTCTATGTAACTTGCACAGCCTCCTCGTCACCGTCTCCAATTTGAGCTTCTGGACCAAAAGGCTTGTACGTTCATGTCACACCTAGACAGGTCTGAATGATTTTTAGTTGAATGTCCGCTTCAAAACAATGAAGAGCAAAGAAATGGAGCGCAGAGCTGGGGTTTCTGACAGGAGTTCTTTCTGCTTCATGTCCTCTTATCAATAGCAGCGCTGCTTCCCCAGCTGAGTTCAGCTTATCCCTGGATGACTAATGAACTGGCCTTTTTGAAGGTGCACTCCAGCTTTAGGGATAATAAGAGCCCAGGAGGGTTGGTGTGTGTCTGTGTGTGTGTTACTGACTGAGTACATGTCCATGCTGTAATTCATCCGACTGTATGTGCTGCCTGACACAACACATCCACAAGTGTGCACATTTAAAACAGCATTGGTCTAATATTATATAAAACGTCACTAAATTAATAAACATTTTATAAAAACATGTTTTTTTTTTTGGTTTAGTCTAGATAACGGACGCTAACACTTGGCACAGAGCTCATTCACTCATACACAAAGTTAACAAGCTGCCCGTCCTTCCCCACTTTGCTTTGACAGACACCATATTCCCTTAAAAGTTGACTTCCTTTGTGAAAAATTATTAAGTGTGGAAAGCAGAGTAAATAAGAGCTGGGGAAGTTCATGGTGTGCTGCCTTCAGAGAGGCCTTTGCGTTGCACGAGCAGCCTCTTAGCTAGTTTAACCCGAGTCAAGGAGAGTTAAACTGGGAAGCCTGGCTGAGCGTGGCAACAGGGGGATTGAGCAGACAGATTGTTGACCTGCTGTAGTTCAGTCTCATCTTCTGTGCTTCCCATTTTTCCAACACTATTCTCAGGGGTCTGTGGATTTAAAAAAATGAAGAGGAGTAGCAAAATGCCCAGTAGAGTCTGTCCGCAAAGCTTGTCAGTCCATGTATGGGCTTGTAGCTGGCTGAGACCAAGAGTGCTATAAATCAAACACTGCAGTGTGCCCACAGCTGAGAGTCTCCCAGTTGAACAGAATCATAACACAACTTTTCCACAACAATGAACAGAGGGCAAATATCAATTCCTCCTTTTTTAAATCCACCACATATTGTTCCTATTCCTAAACAAAAGACATTAGATAAGCTGCCTGCTTATGTATGTACATCTTATAATGTTAACTACATAGTTGAGTCTTACAATTGTTTGTTTTTATTGTGTGTTTGCAGATGTAGCCCCCGCCCTTAAAAGTTCACATTTTTATAACTAATTTAATTAATATATGAACAAAATAAATGACATAAATAAAATGTCAAGACCAACTTCTAACATCCTTAAAAACCTTGGTAAACCTGAGGCTGCTCTCAGTGACTACACTCGCACTTCCTGGAGCTGCTCCAGTGTAAAAGCTGTAATCAAATTCTCTTTGCTGGAAAGCTTCCTGCAGCTGCAAGAGTGTTGACTTTTCATTAAGAGCGTATCTGTTGTGCTCAGATTTATTTTTACTGCTCATCTGGAAAAAAAAAAACATTTAGATTTGCAGGGAAAAGCCTTTTTAACTGGTGCGGCTGTCCCCAGGTGTTATTACTCCACTGCAAACCGAGCTGAACAAACTACATTTGGTTCCAGTGTTCCTCAAACACAGCCAGCATCCTTTCTTGCTGGAGTGAGGGTTTTATACTTACTGGCATGAACCTGCATGTGGCAAGATGAACAGCAGAGCAGAGGACTGGTGCCATCCTCTCCGATCTGATAGTTGGTGGGTGGAGGCTCGGTGTTGCCTGCACCAATGCTGAAACACATCTCTGGGACCAGGGGACGAGTCAGACGGGGAAGGGAGGCGCGCTGGTTGTCCTTTGTTAGAATAACATCTTTGTGTGCCTGAAGAGGCCAGAGGAAAGAAGATGACACAGTTAGCGGACTGTATCTATGCTGATTATTGGCCAGCCCTCTCAATGGCTGGGATGAAGTGAGGATCAACATTTCTTTGCTTTTATGGCCCACAGTTGTTGTAATCTGTAGCTCTGAGAGTTACCTGTACTGTCACAGTCCTCCCACTACTACAGCTACATCTAAACTACTGCTGCTGCTGAACTGCTTCAACTATCACTGCCATTACTCCTTCACTGACACATATGTGCTTCCGCTGCAGTGTGTGGCTGTACCTTTGTATAGGGGCAGAAGAGTGAACAGATCGCGCAGTATGGTTGGAGTGCTGCCACTGCAGCATTAAAGGCCTTCTCCGCCAGGAAGTTGGGCGAGTGATTCTGCCACAGGTGCTCCTGTTTCTTCATGTCGCTGTCCAGCGGCATGGGGGACGACAGCTCTGTGGGTTAAAAATAAAATGCATTAAAGGTGTGCTGCTCCAAAGGTAGACATCCACAACCTGCAGTAAGTTGCACACACTGAGGAGATGCTGGAAGATTCATTATTGGTAATGATTTTATTTTTGTCTGGAATGCATGTGAAGCATTTTTGGAAAAGCACAAGGATGTTTTTAAGAAGGGAGCCCTTGCCAAGAGACACAAATAGCACTTTCTGTTCCAGACAATAACAACACCACTACTGATATAATTGGCTGATGAACACAAATAGCACAGGCATCAACAACTCGCTGTTGTGGGTCTGGAATCAATTTTGCAGTGAAGCCCCTGAAGCTACTGATCCAGACCGTTTGTTAAACCTGGACAGAAGGCAGGAGGAACTCTTCACAAGCTTGCCATTTAACTCTCTCTTTTCTTCCTCTACCAGCTCTCTCTTTCTCCTTGTTTCCCATCCACCCTTCTGAAGGACAAGCCCTGAGTCAGGTGCCCTGCTGCCGACTTAAAGTGACTTTGAAAGCAGGTAATTGGAAGTCATGATCCCCGGATCAATAAGTGTCAGTCAGAAAATGAAAAGAAAAAAGACAGGAAGGGAGGGGAGGGAGGAGAGGCCTTGCAGTCTTGATTTCATTATCCCCACAGGGAGCTTTAGTCCTGCTTGTTTTTCTTTCCCCAGATCGATAATCAAAACAAAAATGGTGTCTTCTTCATTTTAAGTAGCGTGATGGAGAGGACAATGAGTGGGATGAATAATGAGGGGGACAGAGGGAAAAAGAAGGATGGCAATAACAGGGCTGGGACAGAAAAAAAAATCAGCTCTGGCATTTTGGCCCAAACAAAACAAGGACTGTTGTGTCGGCCCAAAAGCCACCTCAGCCCACAGGGAAAGTGTCCAGTATGCCAGATGGCCAGTTCAGCCCTGGGCGATAGATAAATAATGATCAGGTCAGGGTTCAGCTGACATGGGTCTCTTGCAAGTCATGTTTTTGGAAAATCTGCGTGAATAATCTCCATCTTTGAATGTAACCATTTCCATGGCAATTATTATTCTGCTACAATTCACTTGCTCTACCATATTTTTATTCATCTCTAGGAGAAATTCAGCAGCGCCTCACAGTGTATTTCTCAACTGTTTCCAGAGTTATCAAATTCTTTTAAGTGGGTTTGCAACTCATTAAAGAAGCGTGACACCCGTTTAACAGAATAAAAAAAGTGCTACTAAGAATACACTCAAGGTTAAAAAAATGTGCAATGACAGACACAAAGCCACACACCTTTGTCGCTGGCAGGGTCTTGCTTGAGGATGGACAGAGGGGAGCGCATGGGCGGCTTGCTGAGGGGGTGACGGCGGCTCTTCTTGACCTCTTTTGGCATCTTCACCTTGGAGTAGCACGCCTGGTAACACAAAAGATTGTTTCATATTGTCTTCTTTTATTATTCAGTGTTTTTAACCTTTCTATATGCAGCAGCAAATAAATGAAATATTTTCAATATATAAAAAGTTGATATTCCTTTTGTAAATTTGTTTTTTTGTTGGGAAGTACTCCATATAAATGTGTTATAAGTTTTTTCTACATTACATTGATGAAAGATATCTACATTCAGATTATGTCGACGGGCTTTACCTGCAACTATTGCAGGAAAAAATATCTGAATTGAAGGGTTCGACTCTTTCAGATCAGCAGTAAAATACCAACAACTGTAGCTTGAGGAATAATAAAGGTGTGATGCCCTGCTGGACACAATAACTTGTTACAAGTCAATGGACAAATCTAATCAACTTAAAGCTGAACAATCTAACCTGGGTGGCACTCACATCCAGCTTGTTATCTGCTGGGATGTCACTCTGTCTTGGAGTCAGAGGGTTCCCCGCCTCTGGGTGACTGATCGTGGCGTTCTTTGAATTCTTAATGCCGGATGTAGCAAACTGCTCAAATGCTGCCTCAAACCCAGTGATGGAGTTGTGGATATTTGACATCTTCTTTTGCTTTTTCTGCTTCTTTTTCTCAGTATCCTCTATTGGGATCTGCGGTTTGGCCTCGGGTTCTTCTGCTGGGAAAAAGAAATTAAGAAAAAACATCAGAACACTGGCGATGGCTGTCCGGGAAAACAGAAAATTTAAAGCAATTAAATACTCCAAAGGATTATTTATTGCTTGCAAACAAGAGCCTCCATGTACACCCAAGGAAGACACACATGAGAATATGAAAAATGGTTTTGATTGCAGCTTATACTTGAATATCATTCTTTGTTACAAACAGGTGCGTGCTTATCAGCAAGGTCAGAACAATGGCTACAGCGCTCCCTTTCCCCCTTTTCCTGGGTGCCGTTTGTCATAACATTCTCTCCTCCTCGATCTCTGCTCACCCGCCTTAACGTACTCACAGTCTTCACCTGGCAACAGTTGTCATGCAGTTGATATGCAAATTGGATACTTTTACACAGACACACTGGGAGGTGTCTAATTGTCACTTACAGACACACAGAGACACAGAGAGAAGCCTAATACTTCTCCAGGCTTTTATCATTACCCCTATCATTACAATTTCTCTACAGTCACTCCTCGGTTATACTTCATTGTGCATATACTTCGTTATGTTTTGACAGCTACAAGCACGTAAGCATTTTAACACAACAATCCCCTTAACAGTGGTGATGGCTAATCAAAATGTAGAGGAGGCTGAAAATGTAAGGTGCTGAGATTATTACGGGGGTGGGGGCTGAGCTGAGACATGATGGGTTATGAATATAAAGGGGTCCATCTTAAATGTTTTTTAATTGAGTTAAGTTTGATGCTGTAGCTGCAGAAACTCTGCAGCTGTGGTGGTTTTGTTCATATCCACATTATCCTGGTGCTCTGGAATAAAACCTTTGTAACTACCTGTTTCACATGTTTACACAAACAAACTGCCCATGTCATCCTCACCCTCTACAACTGGATTCTCTGCTGCTCTAGCAGCGGCCTCGGCAGCCTCCTGCTCCTCACGCTCCATGGCCTCCAGAGTCATCATGGCCTCCTTGGCTAGACGCTCCTCTCTCTCCTGCCTCCGCTGGGCCTCGCGCTCCTCCACCTGACGCTGGTACTCGGTAGCATTCAGCTCAATGCCTTCCTGCGCCAGCACCTTCACCTCCTCCAGTTTTAGACGACGGACCTGTTTCATCTTCTGCATGGCCCTGGTTTGTGGCCCAAATACCGATAAATAACAAAATTCATACACTATCTATAAAATGTGTCCATTTGAGGGCAGAAGAAGGAGAAGTTTCATCACTCACCTTCGCAGGACATTTGCTCGGTGGTTTACACGATGCTCCCTCCAGCGCTCTAGTTCGGGGCTGCTGAGCACAGTGGCCTTAAGGTGGTCCAGCACTGTGATGTCTTTGCCCTGCTTCCACAGTTCGTAGCGATCAGGCTGCAGGCAGCGCACAAACACGTCCATGGAGATCTTCACCATGTCTTTACGACAGGTACACTGGAGAAAAACAAGTGGATATGGAAGAGGTGACTTAAGAGCAGAGAATAGCTGCAGGTAAGGCATGATGCAAACTCTATGCTCCTCTGTAAACAAACAAGCCTTCTCCTCCACAGTGGTAGAACACTGGTGTTTGTCTGCACATGGAGCAGCTGCTTCTTTTAGTTACACTTTACAGATTTCTGACTAACAAAATCTGCAGTGAGTGATCAAAAAAAGGAGGTAACTGTATTGGCTTTTTTAACCTTTTAACCTTACCCACTTAGGATTCTGTCAGACAGCCAAAGGAGCAGCATTTCTCTGTTCCCTTGTGCATGTCTTAAACCACCCTATCACAGCAAAATGTTATCAGAACCAAGTCTTGGGATTCAACCTACGTCTCTTGGTTCCCAGTAAACATACGCAGCAAAAGAAACAGTCTACACATAAGGTTGTGAATGTTGAGACAAAACAATGTGTGTGGTTATTAAAAGACACCTGCTAAGAGGAGAGCTAGGGATGTTTTTGACGCACACCTGTCTGTACAAGTACCTTCCTCTGAACTTCTTTCAGTAACTTTGCCAGCCTGACAAACTGGGAGATCTGCATTCGCAAATGTGAACTCTGTATATTGCAATAAAACTCCGAAAAGACAGATGCTCTCTGTTGATTCATTTTTATTTATTTTATTAAGAGGAAAACTTCCACAACAATTTTGGCATTGTCGGCAGGATCCCAACAGAGATGAACACTGGGTGAGTAAAGAGGAAATTATTTTCCTCTATCTTACCCTGTGTGCCGCCTGACAGGATCATAGAGGAAGAGAAAATTGTACCAAAATGAATATTTGAATAATAATGACACAAGTAAATTTGGATCAACTAAGTGTTGTTGAGCAAATTATTAGGCAATGATTTACTGGAGCATCACAGGATTAATAAGAAGTGAGCAGTGACGACCACACTTTTAAAACCGTTAACCTTGTTAACTGCATGTGGCAATCTGATACAGTAGACAAAAATAAGGAGTTGGAAGAGGATGGTTAAGAACGGCATTGCAACAGAAATAACACTTTACACAGACATGGGTCTTGAACTTAATATTTTATGTATTAACGTTAAGAATTTGTTTTTTATAATTATTTCATCACTAAATTCATATGTATGACAAGTCTTTTATGCACTCCACCAAGAACGTCTCTTAACTCTGCCTCCTGTCCAGGTTTCACTCTGTGCATGTAAGAAGTACACATCATCTATACGCACCAATTCTGCATTTGAAGTGCCATGTGTGCAAATCGCATTAATTATGATACACCTGACAGACCTTGGTTTCATCTTAATTAGAGACGCAGTATTGAGGAAGATACATTACCAAGGCTACGTGTATGCAGCCAGTGTACCGGCTTGACAATCACTTTTACAAATGATGGTTATTTTTCAATGATATTGTACTCAATTTGCAGTGTGGAGTGACAATAGCACTGTGTATAAGAATAAGTAAGATTCAGGATTGCTAATCTGAGCCTAAGACAACTCCTGCAGCCATATAGACAGTTATGCAACTGTTGCAGTCATAGACTGTATTCAAAGATGGACAATGCGTCTCCACTGAACAAAAAAGCCAAAATATCCTGGATACAACCGCTGCCATCTTGTGCTTGTGACAATATTTGGAGCCAGAGTCTGTGCAGTAGCAATCCCTGCAGTATTGAGTTTAACCCATACAGGGAGTCTCAACAATCACAAGCAGGGCCATTGATCGCGAGCACACCAACTGGCACACGTAGCTGTCAATCATTACAGCATCAAATAACTTATAAAAAACCAAGTTATGAGTAAAAAAACAAGAGAAAGATGACAGAAACCATCTTTAGAAAAAAATGTATTTGAGGAGTACTTTGATCCTTCAGTTCGGCCCATGTCTCATCCACTAACATGGATGGGGGTGGGGTTTTTGACCTACGCTGCAGTCAGCCACCAGGGTGCAATTGAAAGGACTTGGTTTCACTTTTTAACAGCTGTGATGTCATCCATCTTCATTATACAGTACGTGGTTTTGATGTTTTTACCAGAATTTAGCATTGAAACAGCATCATGTGCTAAGTTTAGAGTGCTTCATCTGGTCTCTTCTTTGCAAAAAGCTGATGAAGACAACTTGTCTAGACACATAGTAACTAGGATGGAAAGGTTTGGATGACACCACATTCTCATCTCCATCTTTGTGATGCCATAAGTGCACATTGAAGTGGCCAATAATTGGTGTCCCATGGGGTTGTAAATTTGCATCAAGCTAAAATATGGTTGTGAGTAAAATATGGCAGGTAATAAGACTTTGGTAAATGTGGTACTGTGTAGATGGTAAATGTGCCACTGTGCAGATAGTTCAGAGGTAAATGAGAGTGATAGCTGCAGCCTATAACCACTCACACCTCAAGGTGCCTCAGCAAACCTTCATAACGGGTCAATGAATCATTCTGCTGACTAGAGAAGGTGGGAGCTGTAAAATGAAACCACAGTGCAGAATATAATGGCAGGTACAGCAGAAAGAAGTTTGGGAATGAAGTAAACAAAAGATGAAACAAACCGAGGGGGGAGGAGAGAGTGAGAGAGAGAGATGAAAATATTTTCTTTTGTGCCTTGCTTGCTGTATTACATTCTGGCCCTATTATTTCCTGAGCTGTACTGAGAACCTTATGTTCAATTACTGGAAACATAGCGGCTCACCCTCCCCAGCAAAACAATATCCAGCCTACATCTCATCTAGACACCGCATGACAGATAGAAACATTAAAATATGATGTCAAGTGGAGGGTGTTGGAGTGGAAAGTGGGAGGGCAGAGGGGGGCAAGGGAGAATGGTTACAGCTGATTGTTACCATCACGAAACCTTTAGCGAAAACAGCAACATGCCAGGAAACTACAAACGCAAATCAACACAAGATAAACATTTCTCTTACACTGACTGTATCTGGCGAAATGTGCTATTTTCATTTGTAAAAGCATAGTCTCATTTTATTTTTATGAAACTATTAAGAGGTTATGGAGATTGTTGCCATCGTCAAGGGCTTGAGGATGAGTTACACTTTATTATCATATAAAAACTTAATTAGAAGAGGGAAACAGATTTGGAGATGCACAAGATCTGGGAAAACAAAAACTCGCCTTGAGGCAGGCAGTCAATGAGCCCTGAAGTATACTTGGGCTCCTAATGAAGCTAAATTGTTGGAGCCACAGAAAACCTAGAGCCTGGGGACTCTCTATGGATCACTGGACACAGTGGATGTGCCAAGTACTAATAACAAAACAGAGTTTTAGTCTGACCTGCCTGACCTGACCAACAGTGGCTGGGAAAATCTGATCACTCAAAATTCATCATGTTTGCTTTGGTCACACGATCACTGATGCGGACACAAATAAACAGAAATTAAGAAGAATAACTGATAAATAAATAAATAGATAGATAAGATGCAAAATGCAGAATATACTGCGCAGCAGGGCTGTAAATCACTCTGCTGCTCATTCTGTTAAAACCTACTGTGAAATAAGACGATAAATTTCTCTGAAGCCTTAGTTGCTTGTGTCTGTCCATCAAACGTATCAGGATCATTTATCCCACCCTCCCACTTATTTCATCCTCTTCTTAATCTCCTAATATACACCCCTACTCAACAACAGCTGCTTAATAAACTTAATAAGATGGGGTAGATTTAAATAAACATTTAGCAATGGAGAAATGTTAATTAGCAAGCGGTGTATGGCTTTCACAACTGTAAAAATCAGTGTGCATAACAAACAGTATATACAGCACTGTACTGCTGCATCTGTCAGGCTTATGTTTATGTTGCACCAAGCTTTCTGTTGTAAATGTCAGTAATATTTCATCTGTGATGAAACACTGCCCACTAATCTCGCTGTGTGGCCAGAAGTCTCTGTCCTTCATTACAATATGGCTGCCCTCTAATGGCAGTGAATGGTGGCAGGGTGGACTGGGTATTACATAGCTTGCCTTGAAACTGAAGCATCAGATAATATTTTCATGGTCTTCATCAATTATATAAAAAAAAAAACCTAGTTTGCTGGTGAAATATTGAACAGAGCTTGTTTCTGCGGACACATTTTGTCCTGGGCACTGTGCAGTGTTTGCTACAGAACCAATCATCCTGTTTTATCCTTTTAATAATGCAGTAAGCCTACCGCACAACTAAAAGAATGCATTTCCTTTATTGGTTATCGTGGACATAGGCTGCACATAAACAAGGTCTAATACAAATTCAGTATGTCCAATCACAGCATGTTCGGGTTTGCCAAAACAAGACAAGTCTGCAAACAGATATAAAAAAGACAGAGTGAGTCCTCTGCAATTCACTTTCAAGATGAAAAAGTGATGTGATTTAGTCTGGGAACTGGGAGGATGATTTCTGCTCCTCTCCCAGACAGAAAAATCACAGTGGAAGCCTGGGGGAACAGCAGCAAAGTGTGACTGAGCACCAAACGAACGCAAAGAGGCTTTCATTGAGAATACTACAGACCCGGAACACAGAAACTGTTAACATTCAGCAACATGATGGTGCGGCAGACATTACTATTTTCAGAAATAATCTGTACGGTCCTTTTTGCCATCTTCAGTGGGCTCATTGCTGAGCTGTTTTCTAACAAACTTTCCAAAAACATTGCATGTGCAGTATGCAATGGCTTTCCTCTTGATTTCTGTGGTAAATTACATTCCTGTTTATTTCTAACGAACTGGTTTAACCTTTTCTCAGCACTGGATGTCACTTGGTGACCTCAACAAAAGGGGTGAAAAAAATTTTGGTTCAAATTAAACAGGGGACTTGCGTGCCTGGCATCTATTGTGAATGTGATGTTATGTGGACAAATGTTGTAATGATGCCTCGTATGATATTTTGATTTTTATAAGCTGATCCCTGCAGCTTCTCTGTCTGAAGCAATCTAAGATGCTGAACCCCTGAAATCCCTCAAAAAAAAAAAAAAAAATAAAAGAAATTGAAGTGGCTCATACCTAATGCATATTCAGTAAGGCTGAAGAGAAGGTTAATTAAGACCGCAATGTCCGAAATAATAGAAGTATAAGTAGATGCACACACAGCACGCAAGGAGTGCTGACAGTACGCCTGCTTTGACCGCAGGTGTGTGTTCGCTTGGTAAGTCAGACAGATGGGTCAGCAGTTGGGGAGCTTGTATTTAAGAAGACTGAGACATGAAGCACGCCCAAGCTCACTCTCTCCTTCTCTCTGTCGTGTGCTGGCAGCCCCCAAACGGTGACAAATTCGATCCCGAGCCCCATCGTTCACTGTCCTGTTTGGTGCTGACAGAATAAGGCTCAGTGGGGAGAGGGCGGGAGAGGGAGGGGAGACAGCCAAACGAGTTAACAGATGACTGCTTGAGCTTAAGACAGAGAGAGGAAGATGGGGGGAGTTGGAAAGACTGAGAGAGAATGAGAGATTTCATTGTTGCCAGGCAAGTGGATGACATGGGCGAGCTATATAAAACTATTGTATATAAATAACAAATTACTCAAATAAAATTGGCAGAACTTACTTTCTAATCTCTCACTGAAAATGCAGTGCAGTATTTAAGACTCTATATATGAGCAGTAGGGGTGTCACTCGGTTTCGGTTACTTTCGCTTTCCATGGCCAAAAACCCATTCATCGGTGGCTCACTGGTTATTTTCAAGAAAAATAAAAAGCAAAATGACGTGAAATGCAAGAGCCCTTTCCTTTAAGGCTGGCGCTCCACTGACTCAGTGAAATTCAGTGGCACATTTTAAGGCACTATCTATTTAGAGGAGGTGAAATTGTAATGTTGTGTGATGTAAATATCTTCACTTTTATTTTATTTTCTGTTAGCTTTACTGACAGACAGACAGCTTAGCCGCGTCAACATGTGAAAACATAGTGCCCACTGTCTACCCTCTGGTCTCAACTGGTTAGCTAACGATGGCTTTGCCTGCTCTGCTATGCACACCACTCAGATCATGTGGTAGCTAGCTAGCAGTTTCACGATTATCGCTGGTAGTGCCAAAAGGGACGGCACTGCTGCTGAAACATTGTGCCAACCTTTCGGTCTCGTCCCAGGTAGCTCCAGTGAACAGTTGAGCCACAATGTCCCTTTAACATTGTTAGCAAACATACACTGCACCACTAGCTGTGCTGACACTGCTAACAATGCTAACAGAGCTGACATGGGCCTAGTTAACAATGCTAAAGGGGGTTTGCAGCTAAAATTATGTCACTTACTCATCGGGGCAACCGGGAGAGACGAGAGGGTGGCACAATGTTTCAGAGCAACAGTGTTGGGTCAGGATGGCGTTACAAGCAGTATTCGCAAATAATTACCCCACTAGCTAGCTCCTACTAGACCCAGGCGGTGTGCAGTGCAGTAAACTGAAAAGTAGCAAAATTAACCTAAACTGACACGTGTAACCCGTCAAAAATATTTGCGGTGGTTAAAAGATTAACAGTTAACCACTGACACTGACAATTACCCAAATTACAAGACAGCATAATGGTGAATGATAAAACATAGAGTAGCACTGGGTGTACTCAACTGACCAAGGTTTCGTTTTATTACTCAGAAATTCAGCTTTACATTTGCAAGAATAAGGTGTTATTTCTGCTCTCAACATTTACATGGTCTCACTTTATGAGCTGACTTGTACATAAAGTTGTATTTAAAAACTGGACTTTCAAGGCCTTACAAACAGGTGGTTTGGTTTATGTGTCCAGGATCTGCAGGCATTTGGAATTTTAAAAAATCAAAACAAAGGTAACTAACTCCAGTCAATATATTGACATTTTCTACCGACCAATAAACTACTGCAATGTGTGTGTAGTAACTGTTCTAACTGCACTCTTGAGAAGTAAAACCACAGCCAACAAGAGTCACTTTAAGTTGCTGAGTTGGCAAATGTTGCCGCCTTCAGCTAATGAGCACATACAGGAGGGCCAAAGCGAGCCAAAAACCAGATAACTTAGTGTGATTTGTTTTTCACTATTAGTTTTTTGTATGGTAGTCAAGAAAAAGGCTTTGGTTGCTGCCAAAAAATAATTCCAAAGGACTCAAGACATTTATGTTACTTTAAAGGGCCCACTTATTAATGAGGCTGAGAAGAACACGACAAAGGCAGGGAGAGTAATTTCACAGGTCATGTGCCATTTTTGACAGCCACTGAAGAGGAGTTGAGCCTACCTTCTTACTCAGAATGATTCATGACTGAGGGAGCCTGAATGTGTTCAAGGTCCTGCTTGAGGACATACAGTACTACCGCTGTTGGGACTGAATTTAAGCAGCTCTAGTTAGGGGACAATCTCTATAACCACTATGCTACCGCACCGCCCCAGGAGAATAAAAATGTCTGTGTGAAAGACGAAGAGAAAGAGGTGGACTGGCAGAAAGAGCCTGTCTCATTGGCCAAGCTGTTCTCTTTCATATTCCTCCGACTGTGTGTGGTGCTGCGCTGTCGATTTCTCGACTCGGCTTAGCAGTGCAGAGTGGACCACTCTTCTTTATCGCACTGAGACAAGTGTAGTGGGGATGCTCCCTTGAGCACTGGGCTGGGTGGAGGGAAGACTGCTGGAGCCTGGACTACTGGTTCTTAAATTACAAGTGGCCACATGGGTAAAGTAGGAAGGCCGAAAATGAGAAAGAGGGAGAGGAGAGGGGGATGTAGTTCTGAAAACTGGCACCTCATAAATCTGACATGCAGCCAAGTAGAGAGAAAGCTGGGTAAAGGGACACACACATACACATATGTGGGCACTCACACATGAGGAAAGAGAGGGGGAACTGAACAGGAAAATGAAGTGGATGTATAGAAAAGAGACAAGAGGGGAGGTTTTTCCAGAGGACATTGTAGTTGGGCTCCCGTCCACAACCAACCCATGCCCTGTCAATTTCATGCTCAGCAGCCCACAGGCAAGGAGGCAGCTTGCGTCAATGGAAGGATGCGAGGGTACGGTTAGTGTCGGTAACAGATGGTGTGCAGCAAAGAACCAGACGCTGCTTTTATATTTCGATATGATCTATTACTTCATTCCTTCAGAGAATCAAACAGCCAAAGCAGGAAGGCTGCAAAGTCGCTGCTGAATCACACATCAGATCAAACCTCTTCAAGTGGAGTCTCTACATTTGCCTACAGGGTGTTCGTGTGATGATGATGATATCGGTGGAGGGTTCCATATGTTTTCTTTCACTTCAAGATTTAAATAGCCAAAAATGTACAATTTCCAATCATTGCTGAGACTTTCTTTTGGTTGTCCAGATTTTACTGAGTGGAATTAAGCACTGTATTCTCTTTAACTGTTAACACTGATTTAATGTCATTTGCTTCAGGTCTGATTTTACGCCCTGTAAGTCTGTCTTATCTTACCTGGGTTGCCATTTTTCCGTAGTCTACCCAGCGCAGGGTGGCAAAGTTTGTGGACTCTGCGCAGTTGAAGCCATGGTTGAAGCCAGCATGGTAGCCATAAGGAAAGGTGACCATAAACTCCCCTTCATTCTGAGTTATCTGTTCACACAGAGAAAAAAAATTAGTAAAAGACATAACAAATCATAACAAAAAAAACTTAATGTGTGTATGTTTACAAAGTAAATTACAAAGACATTGCTTACATTGCCAACCCTATTTTGTAAATCTAATTCCAGCTGAGTCCCCATCAAATTTGTCTAAAGATAAAGAAAATCCCTGGCTGCACTTACTACACTGAAGCGTCAAGTCCAATGAAGACAACTATGCATCTCATAAAGTAGCTGGCTAAATAAAAACTAATTAGGTCTCTCATCAAGGACACTATTAAAAACAGAT
>JAPZEB010000021.1:13092269-13105071 GCA_029783705.1 Chaetodon striatus | reverse complement strand
ACAATAAATTGTGAAGACAATAAAGCCTCCACAAAAATATCATTTTAAGTCTTGTGTGTGATTCATGAGTAGAGGAAATCTCTGCTAGTCGCTAGGCTGATTTATACAATTTAAAATGCCATAGGCCGGTGCTAATAACGTTAGCGTCTTATATTTGCTTGAAAAACGTATTTAGTATAAGACAGTTAACACTTAATGGGGAGTCAGCTGCAGAATAGCAGCAGAAAGCAGCACTGAAGTTCTGGACTGGGAGCCAACTTACTTTTTACTGTTGGCGAGCTTGCGATACTCGCTCACAGTCATGGACTTCTTCTGGATGTTGTACTGCGTGAACAGACCTGACTGTCCGGTCACCACCTGCATGATGGGAGCCGGAATCACCATGTCCTCGATGGTGTCATAGGACCTTCGCGGCTTCCAGCCCTCTGGTGGAATCACCTGGCGAAGATTGTTAGCATTTATATTTACATTCAAAAAGGTGACACTGATATTGAAGGTTTCAAAATGACCTGCAGCCACATGCAGCTATTTTTATAACAATCAACAGCCCATCCAAATCTTAGTTTAATAGTTTGTCCTCACCTTTGCCAGGCCAGCACGGTGAGCTCCTTGACTCTCCATGTAGACAATGTATTTGGCGAAGTCTTTGAACTCCTCCATGGTGGGCCGGAAGGTCATGATTTTGCAGCTGGGGTTCTTGGCGCTGGCTGGCGGCAGAGGGGCCGGAGGCTGCTCAACCTTTGGAGCAACATCTGGGGCCACACCTAGGGCCACATCTGGGTTTTCAGGCAGAGCTGGGGGAAGATCTGGAACAGCATCATTTTCTGAGGAAGTTGCTGTTGTGCCTGTGATTTCACCATTGGCTGGCTCCTGGGTGGTAGTCTGGTCTTGTGCTGCACTGGTGCTGAGAGCAGGATTAGAGGCCAGGGCAGGGTCAGGGGGTGAGGCTGGGGCAGGCTGGGGAGCTGGCACCGTGTCAATGGGCATGTCGGTAGCCATGGGTCTTTTAAGGGTTGCAGGTAAACCTGGAGGGGAGAGCATTGCAATGAGGGCATTTTCAGTCTATTTCAGTTACTTTCAAACTGCCAGGACCTTTTTACAAATGGGGACCAGCTGCAAGGTTGACGACACGTAGCCCTACTTTTTTTTTTCTTCTTACTTTTATCATACTTGTGAAAGAATGCATGAACACCCTACATGAACATACCTCTTACAGTAAAATTAGGGAGGTAAAAAACCACTGTGAGAACCAAAACCTTAAATTTCCACCTGTGTTTCCAATAGCTACAGGCAGGATAATAGTTGGCTATGATCCCAACAACTGACAACACCTGTGCTTATCTGTAAAAGCCCAAATGCACTAAAACCGCGTTACACGCAGTACACCTGGAGTACACCTATTGTTTTAAATAGCTGAACACACACCAAAAGCAATAAGGGGTGTGTCGAACTGCCTTGACGCCCCTGCTCCGACCTTGTTTCAATTTTGGAGCATCGTATGTGTTTTATTTTGCAGCTGCAGTACCCGTTTGGATAGAGCTAAACGGCTCTGCGGAAGGTCAAGCAGTTTGTTTTGTCATTTGAAATCAAAAAATAAACAAAAACACACAAAAACAGGGCTGTTTTCTGAATTGAAGAATGAAGAAAGGCAGCTGAACCAGAAATAAAAGTAGATATATCAAGACAAAAGCTTCCACATTACATAGCCTACACGGCAACCTCAATTCTTGGATTTATCAGTCCTAAGCCATGACACATGGTGGACTAATCAATCTGCCAAAGCAGTATTGATCAGTATCATATAGATAAGCAGGAGTTAGCGTTTCTGGGCTTTTATTCAATCACTAACAGCAAAATAATAACTACACATAATATCTTTTAAAATCTTTTGCGCATTAATAACCTTCATTTTATGAAGTGGGGTTGTGTGAGGTACTTATCCATCGTCTATGTGTTACCTGCAGTAGATGACAGTCGGCACAACCCCCGTTTAGAGAAGCAGGCAAGAGTACTGACACAGAGGCTGAGCTATGCACTGCTGGAGCCAGCAATAAAATGTATTTTAGCCACCTTAACCACTTTACCTTTCTCTCAGAAGAAAATTTCTGACAGGCAACTGAGGCCATTATACTGTTTTTTTTTTTGTTTTTTTTCCCCAAGACTCCATTGAGACTTCACTGTTACTGTATGACTGTGATATTTAAAAGGGTTTGTTCAGATTCAGCAAGGTCACAAAATAACTCAAACTAACCACCTGATGGGGCAATGATAGTACAGCAGCTCCTGCCCTACTGTGACAGAGAATTACTATTTTTGTCAATGGAGCCTGGTGGCTTTGAAGAAAGCGCTGATGTAAAACTGAACCTGTGAACGGCTTCTGCAATGAAACGGGCTGTCTGATGGAGAGGTAAAGCGGTGAAAACACTCTCAGTATCGCGTACACTTAATCTGATATAGATTTTATTTAGGTGGCTGAAACACATTTTGCTGCTGACCCCCATCCACATCAATACATTGCATACCCTCCATTCCGGCACTTCTGCTGCTTCTCTAAACTGGGGCCGTACTGACAGACATATACTGTAGATAATACACTGACTATGGATAAGTCCCTCATACATTGCCACTTCAAAAAATCTTCACTTTCCCTTTAACTGACAAGTGAATATGAAATATATATAAAATAGCAATTACTCAAAAATAATAATTTGTTAATTTGTCTGGCAATGTCACATAAAACAGCTATTTCGATGTTGAAATAAAAACATGACTAATGAGCACCCTGAAGGCACTAAAGATCAGCCAGTCAGCACCATGGGCAGGAATAACACCGATGTCAAGCTGCTGTCAAATGACTGTTGTCAAGTGCATTGTGCTGGAACCAATGGTGAGCGCTATAGAGAAGACAGACCCTGCCGCTGAGACTGTTCTAAATCGAGACGTGTTTTTTATATTGCCCACCACTGTAGTTTTTCTTTCCACACTCCACTCCTCTCTTAAAACCCGGCAAAACCGGTATGTTGGCACGGCTACGCATTAGTGTGGATATAAAATGGCGTTAGATAGAGGCGGACACATTGGTGCCCACAGAAATCAGTCAGAGTGGAAACTATGTCAGATTTAAGATTGAAACATAGTATAACAAGTTGACACTTCTGTCTGATATTAGGCATTGTGGGTTGTCACTCTAACTTTAATGTATTTATGCCTTGTGTTACATTGTAGGCTGCTCAACTGGTGATGTAGAGACAATGAATGGAGAGTATATGTAAATAGCAACTTTTTACTAAAATGCGACTGCTTCTCTGGTGTTTGCATTACAAATCTGTGGCCTGCAGTGCATCATAGAAGCATCAATTGACACACATCAATTATCACTTCAATGTGTCTGGGCCATATTACTACTGAAAAGATATCCAAATGCTAACTTCTTGTCATATATCGAAAAACTGTAAATGCATCTCTTGCTCCAAGCTGCATTTAACCTTCACTAATGCATATTGTTATGCTTTTTTGTTATACAATACCAATAATCATAGGATGGCTAGCTTTAATTGTTTTTCTGCCCTCAAGTCCCCAAAAATGTTTGCCTGATATTCAGACAGAATTATGAACTCATAACACTCTGTTTCTAGTCAACTCTGTTGAGTGGGCAGATTCTAGGGTGTGGACTTTGGGGCTGTACATATGCCACGCTTTTTTGTGCAGGAGTGTTCAAATGCCACACAACGCAGTCACATTGCCCACGTGTTTTTGAGCGCCCATTTCTTAGGGCGCGAGAGCTGCATGCTGAGATAAACCAAGCTCAAATTTAGTAACGCAGCAGTGTGCACCACATCATGTGACTAGCAACAACCAATCACAGCCGACATATCTTTTCCTTCATCCATAAATTTCAGTCATAAATTTCAAAGTTGATCAGTTTAAAGCAGGTCTGCAAAAGCGTTTTTATCTGTCCACCAGCACCTGGAGGAAGATCAGCTCTATATTCAGGATTTCAGGTAAACAGGCTAAGATATTGTGCTTGTTAAGGTTGTTTAGCAACTTCGGACACAACTTGCCGCCATGCTCTTGAAAGCTGGCTCAAAAAAGGCATAGAAGTAGCACCCAGTGCCCAGCCTCGCGCTTTCCAGGTGGTTAAAGACACGGCACGTGTACAGCCCCTTAGGCAACCAAAAAAAAGAGTTAAGCTTAGACAAATTAACTGCTAAAAGGTAGTTAGTTGTTTAGAAAAACAGAGACTTACTGCCATACGCTGTGGTTTACTGCTGCATGACTGTGATGTCTGCTTGATTATTTTAATGGAATTGTTTTGTAGGTACGTCTATTTGTTTTTTCATTCAAGCAAACAGCTAATAAATTACAATTTGTTTCTCTCACCTCACTTGTAACTGCCGCTCTCCCCCCTCTCGTTCTCTCCGTCATCTACAGAATACCTTCCTTTATCTCACTCTTTTTAGCAGGAAGGCTTTTACCTAACTTTGTTTTACAGAGCATTTCCACCCCTAGTCCTAATATTGATACTACTGGCAACTTGTGCTTGCTTACTGTGTAAATGAAAGTTCACACAGACTGGAGCTGCCCTGAGGCTTGTGTTTGACAAACCAGCGACCCCAGGTACAGCAAACCCCGGCAGCTCCAAGGACACCTGAGAGAGCTACCTCTTAAGTGCAGACTTCTCTAGGGCATTAATCTAGAGCTGAAACAATTGGTCGGTTGATCTTTTATTCAATCAAAAAAAAAATAAAAATAATTCCTCTATTTTACATTATAGCAAACTGAATATCTTTGGATTTTGGTCTGTTGGTGTAACACATAAAGCAATAAGAACTTGTTACACTGGGCTCTGGGAACTTGTGACAGGTGTTTTCACTACCCTCTAATGTTGTTTCCTGTTTTGCCAGTCCGGTGTGGTGTAAGAACTTACAACAGGTTAATTTTATGCAAACCACCACCATGAAGATCAGGTTTCAGTAGAGGTGGGAGGGAGGACCAGTGGCACACGTTATGTGTGTTAACTAGAAAGCTCATGCATTTTTCGGGGTGACCAGAGCAGACATGTCAGAGGTATGGCGTGTTCGTAAATGCATTTTGATGTTCTATACTAAAGTGAGAGTGCCGTTGTTCGAAATAATGGTGGTTTTTGTTTCTACATGAGTTAACAAACACTTCATTTAATCACACACTCACTTCGCTTGGTGCTCTACTGCTCTGTATCCCTGAACAGGGTGCCCAGAGTATGCTCTGCTGCTCCCAGGTGTCCTGAATAACTGATTGGTTCATTTCTAAAGCGCTCTGTATTTGCGCTCCGGCACTTGGAGGTACTATTTCCAAATCACCCTTAGTCTCTCAATAAAACTAAAACTGCACCAATATGACATTATTTTGGACCTGAGGCTGACAAAAGAGGTGTCCCATCTGGCCACGGGCAACACTGTACACTGTTCTAAGCTGCACTTTTATCAGATGGATGCCCAGTTTCTGTTTATTTCTGTCACGCCCACTGAAATAACATGAACAGAGGGAGATTACCGGAGAGCTGTAAGTGTCTGGTAAGGTAAATTACCATCACCAGTAACAACCTAGGCTTAGGCTACCTGCTGTTGGCTATATTGTTTGTCATTTCCAGTAAATACCGAAATATAAAGTGTGTATTTTTTGTTTAAAACGTAACACTACAAACATACAAAATAGCAAGTAGGCTAATCACCCATCCTTTCAGCGGTTACGTCTCCAGTATGATCCTGAGTGCAAAGCAGATATTTACCTGGTTTGTCTACGTGATGTAATAAATGCGTATATATAATGGATTCAGTGTGGACTGAGCTCTTAAGTTCAGTGATGCAATATAAAGTCTGTTGGGACACGGTATCATGTTCCACTCAGGAGCAGCTGCTGTGTGAAGCGCAATATCTAGTGGTAAAATATGGTATACCAGTCTGCTGTTAAACTCAGTATCAAACCGGTTTGAACATTTTTACACTGACCCCACCCTACCACCCTCTGACATTTTGTAGACTGAACAATTAGGCTAACTGTAATAAATAATTGATAGCTGTAGCCTCACATATTTAAGACTGGTTTAAACATAAGTAGAGTACCAATGCTCCTGGAAAAATTACTGCAGGTGAAAAACACTGAGACATCTGTCTAGAAGTGATAGCATTATGAAGAGTCAATGATCTTGGAGAAAAACTGTGTATTTTGGATTGTAATTGGAGAGGAAGAAAATGGAAATCAATTTAGCAGACTGCATTTTGAAAAACTCACTTCACAGGTGTGCCATTTTAACACCTGTGCTTCTCTGTTTGACATCTGAATCAGCAGGTTGTTTTTCTGCTTACCCTGGATGGAAACATTTCATGTGACTCACCTCTTGAATGTATATTTTCTTCAACATACAATGCATATAACTGTGCATATTTCTTATGTTTACTTTTATTGTATTCTCGTTTTATTCTATGGTGTGTATTCTGTAGTTAAATCTTCACACTGACAGCCTCAGCACAATGTCAAAGTATGTTTTATTTTAATATTTTTGATATCTTGAGTACTAGTGTTAAACACTGTTGCACAATACACATTTTATTTTTATTTTCAATGCACATTTCCAATGCCATTTTATTTCATTGCTTTATATAAACATACTTTTATTTCATACTCTTATTCTTACTTTTTTTAATTCTCTATTTTTTTTTACATCAGAGCAGCTGTACTGAATCACAATTTATACTCTGTGATCAATAAAGTATTTCGGATTCTGATTTCAAATAAAGTACTGTCACTGAGATATTTTCTTCTTTTATGACACACCATACACACAATGGTTCTCATCTGACTTCCACTCTACTTCATGAAATAAAAAAAGGCCATTTAATTTATAAATCACAACTTAGCCTGCTGCAATGACTGTAAAAACACAATGACTGCTGATTGTGTAAGATATATACTCAGAACGTGCATGTAAAGCTAAATTAAGATGTCCAAATTAAAGACATTTGACACAAATTAACCCCATCACCACACAAGCAGATGGCATAAAATTAAGTTATCTATTTGAAGATGAACTTAAATGACACTGACCCTGTCAACCACACAAATAACTAAAACATTTTCTCAATGACTGTCCCTAACTGCAGGAAACAAGCCACTTTTAGTGTTTCATCACATTTGATAATATACAATGACAAAGATAGATAGATTTATCAAATTAATTTAGCTTTAGGATTAGCATGCCACAACAGAACTTAAAATTTTAATAAACTATTCAAATTGTTTGGATAGTGCCATGTACTATTTCTGACCTCAAAATGAACACACACACACACACACACACACACACACACACACACAAACACACACACAAAACAGCACATAATTACATCTATAAATATGGACTACGTGCTGCTTCCAATGCACAACTTGACACAGGCGTTCATACTACAAGGCAAATAAGAGACAATTCAACAAGTCATTTGCATCAAGCAAAACACCCCGCAGACCCGGAAACATGGCGTGAGCTTGAAGCGCCATTGCTTTCAAGCCAGAATGAGATACTTTTGATTAATTTAACATATGGCATGTATAAATAAACCCCGCTTCAGAACAGCAAGCATTCCTGCACAGTGACTGATAAAGGCATATGATACAGATAACTGCCAGCTCATACCCCGACAATTTACAACATGTTTCACTTTCACAATTCATACTTACTCATCCCATTTTTTTTTAACGCTGTCTCGCAAGTAAGGGCCTTCTTACTAACCGGGACTGACCTATTCAGTGGATCATGGCAGGCCACATGACCCCCAGCTGTCTAACCACAACAAAAAGGGGCCTACACAGCCCCTTTAACCCTATCTGGGCCTGAAACTTGTCTCAATATTGCAGCATACTGCCCCCTTCACTGAGTGCTGCGATGCTAGTAACGTTACTCATGAGCAGCATTTTCCCCTGTAAGTGAATTAATTATCTCTGACTGGGGTAGAGTAAGACGACGGTGCTTATTTGGTGACAGGTATAGGCAGTTACAGGCTGCTGCTGCTGCTGCTGCTGCTGCTAAGGGCGACGATGGCTCTGCACAACTAACATTACATGTTAGCATTATCTTGAGAAAACAGCGAACAAAAAAACGTAGCCGAAGCGCTTCAAAATGAGTTAAATGTGAAAATCGCATTAACCTTCAGTGCAGTCTAGTGAAGCTGTGCATGTGCGCGAGTTCAACCGTTGTATTTAACCACTCTTCACCGCGTCCTAACGTTTATGTATTTATAGCTAACGCTAGCTTCTAGCTAGGGTAGCTACTTCCATATCTGCATTTAGAAAAAACAAAACACCGCGACGGCAGACGCTACACAACACCATTACACGAGAACACGGCCTTCGTGGTTGGATAAAATTAATACAATTTGATGAATATTACCTCCTGCGGCAAAGTATAGTCCTCTCCTTGGTTTGTTCAATCGATTTGGTTTCGTTTTGTAAAAATTCCTTGGATGGATTTTCCTCTAGCGTTAGGGGTTAGCTAGCTGAAGCTATTACGGGGTCACGCCCACCTCAGAAACTACGCTTTGCGATTGGTTGCATCACCCGGATGACAGATCTCCCTAATTCAGAAGCCCGGTGATGTGATTGGTCTATTCTGTAATTGTCATACATGTCAGCCAATGAAAACAGACACTCACTACTGCTCCTCCTCCATGATCGTATGTGCACGCCACGCACGTAGCCGACACTGCCGGGTCGCCATAGCTAAAGGCTTCCATGCTCCGTTGACCGTGAGAAAAATAAAATACCCTCATTGCAAATGAACACTTTGTTTAACCTGTATTAGTCTGACGCCTGCAGGCGTTAGTGTTTGTCCATAACCCTGAACTCCATGTTGTATTGGGCAAGGTTCCCCATCTAGTTTCTCTGAACCATGGTATGTTAGTGACTGTCGACCTTTAAAATAAGAATGAAGTTTACATTACGTAAAATGTATCATTATAAAACTTGTTATCCTTGTCAGAGCTAAAGACTATACCAGTTAATTCAAGGTAATGGCTCAGTGAATCAATTTTAATCATTACCAAGTCCTCCTCCCAAAAAAAAAAAAAAAGCAACACAGAATACATCATTTTCACTTTTTATTGAATAACACTGAAAATGTATTGACAATTTTTTGCACCAAACGTGTGCAAGCCATTCTAAAACTACATATCAAAACTAAAATGAACTAAAAAAAAATTATACAATTTCAGAAAATATACATTTCCCAGACTATGCAAATCTTTGTCTCTCCGTCAAAACTCAAAGTGCTGGCATGTGGATGGACATTATCACACACTGCTGTTTATGTTAACACCAGATATTCATCAGTGACAAAAGGCAACGGTACGAAGTAGTCGATAACAAATTCAGATAGCTGATTCAATATCAAATTTCAGGAGCAGTGTGTGAAATTTAACATTTCATCTTAATGCAAGCATTTTCTGTTTATTTCAATGTGGTCAGGTATAACAAGCGACCACAGGAGACACAAAAATCTGACTCAACAACATACCCCCCCCTCACAGATGGCAGTAATAGATTATAAAAGATGAAAAAGTACAAATTTTAATTTTAGCAAGAAATACAAATAAAGTTTCTAGACTCAATTAGGTTTGAGTGACAGGGGCAATGTCTAAAGAGCTAGATAAATGGGAGACCTACATTACACACTTGGTTAAGTAGTTAAGTTTCTTTGGACTTTATCAAAAGTGAACTGGGGAAATTCAAATCTTCACCGCAGTATATAAGGGTCTTAAGAATATATCATGTTTAGCTAATTGTATCAAATTCATAGTAACTTTAAACCAGATCTCACAAGCCTCAAATACAAATATAAAATTACGGTATGAAAATATTTAAGGAAGCAATACACAGACTGTCCAACCACATTTGATGACACCAGTCCCTGACACGACACTTCCTCTCAGACTGCCGAGCAGAAAAACAAACAAAAAAAAAAGTAACTGGTTCAGTTTGTGCTTTCAGCTAAGGTATCATCTACGCATTATGGAGCAGCTCTGATCACTTGTCATGTTACTGCAATTGAAATCATCTGATCTTGTCAGCACAAACGGAAAGTGTCACATTTGGAAGTTGCTGACTGATGGATTCCAAAATCTACTGGCCACAATTGGTTTTTTTGGCTGGTGAGTGACGCGATTCTGGTGGCCACTTGCATATTTAACCAGCATTTGGCAGATGGCTGGTGCTAATTTCCAACCCTGACTATGTCGATGGTTTGTCTACTTTTATCTAGTTCGTCAACTGAACCCTAAAGCGGGTATTTAAAAATTAAAGTATAGACATAGCTACAGGAGTCACATAACGGAGCCTTCCAGATCAGATGATGGTCAGACAGTTAACCGCCCCAACATTATCAGATTTTTAAAAATTGCACCAAAATGACGACTAACCACAGCCAAACTAACGGCACACCAGATAAGATCCAGATTCTAATAAAAGCCTCGTACAAAACAACCTCCAAACAACTTGGGCAAACGGCTACACCACTTATGACTCAACGTTCTCTTAAGGAGTGCTAAAAATGGAGGGATTTAGTTAAAGGTAACAAACATTTTACAATATGGAACATTAGCATTAGTTAATGGTACAAAATGAAAACACTGGGAGTAAAATCACGGTGTAAAGTATTAACGGGAGTAATGGTACAATTAAAAAGGAATTTTCAATTTATCTTTAACTACACATCATGGCAGATCCAAGGTGAAAAATGGTAGCATTGAAGTCCACAAAAATTGTAGTTTTATAAATCATAAAAATATATTAAGAGAAACTGATTCTTTATTGCCTCTACTGAAAATTCCCCTTACAGTTTACATCGCGTTTCCTCGAGGGCTGAGTAGACAGAGCCAATGATCATCGCCCGCTGCTGTACCCTGGGAAAAACTGATTTAGAATATCTTGCAGGGATTTGTTGACGGTCATGGAGTAGTTTTTGCCCAGGTCGTGCCTGCAGGCCGGGCAGGTGTACACGTCTGCTTTGAAGGACCGCTGAAGGCATTCCTGAGGTAAAGAGAAACAACTTTCAATTTCAGGAACCACTGTAACAGGTCACTCATGTACTGTTAGATATCAGTTTAGACTGAGTTGAGTTATTTCTTTTTGACTGTTTTTCATTAGACTACATTACATTGGACTGTGTAAGAAGATCAAAAACTACTACAGCTACCCCGATGTTTAAGATAACCATTATAACCCTAACACTACTGCAACACTAAAGATTAATAATTTAATGTTTTAGGTCATATTTTTTAACAAAAACCTCTTTCATCTGTTTAAGAGGTATGATTAAGTAACTGCATACAAACAAGACATATTCAAAAAGAATGGCTTCCTAATGTTTTCCCTGCTCTTTGTATTTCAAAGATGTCCATGTATGTGTAAGCTGAAAGCTATGGATGTCAACAGTTAATCCATTCCAACCTAACAGTGTTGCTGTGGAAACATTTTTCCCAACCTCCACTCCTCCCAGGTTGCCTTGGCAAGTAAGTGGCTCTATTTTTTATCCCAAACTCCCATTAGCAGTGCAGATCTGTTAGCACAGTTAGCAATGTCAGCGTGGTAGTGGTGCTGATATAGTTTACAATGCCAAAGGGTGTTTGCTGCTTAAAATTAAACTCACCAGGGCTACCTGGAGGCAGATTGGACGCTGCAGCAATGCTGTCCCACCACTAGGACAGCATTACCAGCAGTAATGAGCAGCGCCGGTAGCTAGCTTCCGCAAGACCGAGGTAGTGAAGGGTGCATACTACCCAAGGCTAACGCTCGCTCATCAGTGGGGACTGTAGTGTGGGAAGGGGACTTAATGTTTCCACATGCTAACACAGCTAGCCGACTGTCTGTCAGCTAAGCCAAAAGAAAATATAATTTAAAAAGGCAAGACATTTACATCATGAAACATTAAAGGTTTACTCTCTCTAAAATGCAGCAATAAAACTCACTGAGTCACTGGAGCGCCATACTAAAAGTAAAGGCCGTTTCACGTCATTTTGCATTTTGTTTTCTTAAAAACTTACTGGTTAGCAGGGTTGGGAAGGTTACAGTTTACAAGTTACCCTGTTAAAACTGTAATGAGTTATGTAACTACTGTAACACTGAAGAAATGTAACTTATTACGTTTGATTACTTTTCTAGCAAATGTTTTAAACTTGGCAATAAAGCTCAAAAATGTCTTGCAATAGGCTTTGCCAAAATAAATCGTTTGTGCATGGCTACAAGATGCAAAGAAACAGAATGAATGTTATACTCTACATCTGAACGTTCTTCCAAAAAGAATATAGTCAAATGCATCCCCTTTGTAAATCACCAACATTTTGATTAGTAACTGTAATTTAATTACATATTTTTTCTTAGTAACTGTTACAATTCCGACTGAAATGGACATCCCTACTGAAAGCTCATCTATTTAAGTGCAATGCATTGCAACAACAGTGGAGTCTTGTTTACCACTGTTTTTGCACCTGCTATTAAGTTGTCACTCTGGATTCCAAAGTTTTTACAAAGATAGTTTCTTACCCTGCAGACATTGTGTTGGCACTCTGTGGTTATGGGCATATAGACCACTTCTTGGCAGCAAATGCAGAGGAAAACTTCTTCGACTTTGTTCAAGAATTTCTGTAGAAGCAAGTCAAACGTGTGAGAAGAGGTTACAAACAGTTGTATCCCTGGACTGTCCAGAGCAGGAGGTTTAAAGCAGGTCTCAGTAGCTGTTTTTTTTTTTTTTTTTTTTTTTTTAATTATCAGACTTATC
>JAPZEB010000021.1:13081133-13092169 GCA_029783705.1 Chaetodon striatus | reverse complement strand
AGAAATGCACCTCTGGTGTGAACGGGTTCATCATCTGACGCATCAGGGTGCTTCCTTATCCAGTGTGGCTATGGCATAGCAGCAAAATGCAGCGCTGACAAACAGTCACACAAACCAAACTTTTCATTCATAGAAGGCATTTAAGCTTGGAAATAAATCCACTGTAAGTACAGACATCTTGTCAGTTTAACTTTGACTACAACAGCACTGTTGCAATTTCTTGTTAAAAGTTAGGTTAGGCTAGTCATAGTGGGACCATGCAATGCTGGCAACATGATATTTCTTGATTTCCAAGGTACAAGGTGTTGGACAGACTTTGCTTTTTCCAATTTAAATCACAACAATGTGACTGTGCCATTTATTCATTACCACAAAGCATTAACACCTCAGTCTCACTGAATCTAGGTGCTGATATGGTTTGGAAATATAAGCTCGATTTTCCGCTTCTTTGCCCTCATTCACATGCATAACAAACACACCCCCAGTTTCTCTAAAACTTTAGCTTAATCATTTAGAAACTCTGCCGGTGACTCCACCGAATACACGGCCATGCTTACCGGTCCAAGTGACAGTGACTCCTTGGCTTCATCCCACAGCTTCTTGTTTGGTGTGTCACCCTTGATAAGAGCTTTCTGCTCCTGGGTAAGCTTGTACACTTCTACCTTTATTTTCTTGGGAGTCTTTGCTGGTGAGGTCTTGGGGGATTCTGACAGAAAGAAACATTTTAATTTCACTACAGAGTCGTGGACTGTAAGGTGGGTGGCTATACCTGGGGTTCTATACAGAAACAAAGAAAACAACATAAAGAACCTACATTTCCCGTCAGTGAGGCGGTCCACCACAACAAAGCCAGTGCACAGCTCAGGGGTGATTCACAGCCGTTGAATACTAGGGAAACATTACACCCCCACAAACACACAGAAAACTTACCACTGGCCTGAGATTTTCTCTTCCTCTTTGACTTGCTGGGTGTTGCTGCCTCCTCCTCCACTTCGTTTTTGTTCTCTTTCTCTTTCTGGTAGCCAGCAGGATACTGGAACAACATTGAGACCATTTCATTGAAGTTACGCAATCACTACTAATCAGCTCAAAGCACAGAAAATGTTTGCGTCTTAACATTTACTACGTAACAATTAAATATGAACATGCTTGTACTTTAACATGCTAAATGCGAGGGTAATTAATGTTTGTTTTGTGTAACGTTGACAAACCATGCTAGCATTAGCATGTTGGAACGTTTGCGCTGGTGTAAGCACTTGTTAAACACCTTTACAAAACATTTTTATAGGAGATATTTAAAAATTTGTGTGTGAAGTTAAACATCTGCTAGTAAAAACAAAGCAGTTGTTTTTATTTATTTAACAATCTACTTTTGCATTCTACACAAAAAAATGTAAAATTTTGAAAAATGAGAGAACATAAGACTTAGGAGCTGTTCACATCTTAAGGACCCTGACACACCAAGCCGATGGTTGGCTATTGATCAATGCCGGGCCATTGGTGACCATCTGTTGCCCTAGTTTTGGCTGGGTGTCCCGCACCTTAGGCCTTTATCAGCCCTCATCACCTGTTTTTCAGGCGATTCAGCATGTTTAATCTGCGTCAGACACAGCAGAGCCCATCAGTGACTAAAATCACTGTTTGGCAGTTTAACTCAGGGCACAAGAAGAGAAACAGAAGTGAGGAAAGCAAACAAATGACAAAAGTCAAGAGAGAGTGAGATTGAAACAAACTCATTAGGCAAATTTTTTTTTTAGCCATTGAGCTCTTAGACACAATTCATAATGGTATGGGTTATTGGTCACTGGTGCATGTTAAATATCCTGTGTTCTTTCAACACCAGGTTGTGTTGGTCATGTGCTTACTGGCTAGTGTCTGAATACATCTTGGTGTGTTCAGGTGCAACTTTTTGGCCAAGACACGGTTTACATGAGGCGAAGAAACACTCAGCTCCAACGCAACTAGTTTTTTGATGTCGGCTTGTTATGTCTGGCCTTAACACCGCTGCAGACCAAAGAAATGGGACTTTTTGTATAGAAAAACCCTCTTGGTGTAAAGCAGTCTGAATGATCATCTCTACCTGCATGGTGAGACCAAGCTTCTTGATGCGTTCCTTGCCGTCTCTGGTCCACGGTGCTGGCTCATCATCATCACGCTTGAGCAGATAACGCCAGACCAAGAAGCCAGACTTGCCTTTGGCTGGCCAGTACTTCACCACCTGAAGGAAGTCAATGAGAAAGTCAAGTAAAACTACAAATAGATGCTTAAAGATGAGCTCATTAGTGATGAGTTCATTGTCACACCTCATGAATAGTAACAATTGTACACATCAGCCAGTTTGACATCTTCAGAGGACATACAGAAACCTGTCCTTACCTTATATATCCAATCATATCTGTTTCCTTCCTAGGGGGAGTATTTACTGTGCTTGCGACCTTTGCAGCTGCGCACAACTCTGACTGGCTTGCCTTCTTTCCAGTTCTTTGCCTCAGCTCCGTTTTTGTCATTGACGGGGACGTTGCAGTTAAGAGCCAGCGCCCTAGTGAGAGAAAGTAATCAGAGAAAGTAATCTATATGTGCAAAAATAAAATGAAGCAAAAAGTGACAACTCAAAAATTAAAAGCAAGTTATAACATGTTAGGTCCACTAGCGCCATACCGGTTCATGTGGGTAAGTGTCTGATCACATGACTGCTCAGCGGTCCTCTTGTTTCCAGAAAGATCTCGCCCTCCAGAGCCAGTGTAAGTGAATTCATTTCCATCATCCTACAATGCAAGACATACTAAATATTACACATTTAAGACAGAGGTTTGGCAGTAGATTTTCACATTACAGTGACACACCTATTCTGATAACATTACTTAAAATATTTTAAATAAAAAAGGGGCTCAAGACAGAAAAGGGAAAAAAAAGAAAACGGCATACCACATCATCCTCATATCCTCCTGCCAGTACCAGAGAGTAGGCACCATCATTGCTCCTGCCATGAATGCCAGCTACGTGAGGCCTGTGGACGCCAGATTCACTAACCTAGATAAGCCAGAGAAATTCAATATTATTGGAGGCCCGTGGGGACAAAGCACAACAAAACCATGGTACTGTTTATAAACTACATTTGTTGCAACAGTTCAACAGCACTAATTAAACTCCTGAGTTGCATGGGCTGACCTGCACTCTGAACTTCCACAGGGAGCCAACAGGGATGCTGGGGATTGGGCCGTAGTGGTTGGACGGGACGATGGTGCACTGCTTGGTTCGACCAACACAAGCCATTCCCTGGGAGGGTGAGGAGTAATCAGTATTTGAAACCTTTGGTGTTTATCCACAAGGACACTGAGCATGTAATTTGTATTCTTATTTCTCACAACATACTGTATGTACTGTCACCAGTGCCAACATCTTTGACAAATCAGTTGGTGTAAAATATTAATTGCTGGTCAATTCAACACTGATAAAACCAAAACTATTTCTAAAAATGATCAAAATCTGAATAACAAGCGCCGTCTGTCAGCAGCACTCACCTTGCCCCAGTCCCTCTGGCTGGAGGAGCTGGCAGACGCCATCTTGGCTTTCTTCTTGCTCTCCTTCAGCTTCTCTCCAGCCAACACAACCTCACTGGCATCATTACGGCAACCTGGGCAATACCTGAGACAGTATGACAAGCAGAGGTGAAGTCAAGCACAACGTATCAATAGCACAAATAATGACGCCATGTCACAGAGATGTCAGGATATCTGTTTGATTCAATTAACAGAGTTCTGCACATGATCCTACTGACCAGTCCTCGTCGTCAGGGATGGAGGTGAGTGGAGGGTTCAGGCAGTAAGTGTGATAGGCCATGTCACATTCATCACACAGCAGCTGTTTGTCAGGATCCTGCTTGATGCCGCAGATATGGCAGTTACACCACTGACAGTTTTTCTTGGGGTCATCCTTACAATGCTTGCATTCAGGTCCATTTGACCCTGGAGAAGACAGACATTTCAGTAAGGTGGGGCGAGTTTCATTTGTACCAATTAACATCAACTGCTCACACGGATGACTCACAAGTCACAATTTCTTACAATGACTACATTTACATGTGCAGAATATTCTGAAATATAGAATATATCTGAGTAGAATATTTTTTAAACCTACTTTTTAGTGGACTCTCAGATCCAGCTGGGGCGTCACTCAGAGAACCAGGCTCCTCGATTTTGTAGATTTCAGTCAGGAACATGATCCGGCAGTCATTAAGAGAGTCACCAGCATCACTGTAAGCAAAGACACAAACTGTCAGAGTGTCTGTCATGGTAGAAATATAGTAGTACATTCTCTTCTTTCATTATTTTATATAAATCATTTGAAAAGTTAAGAACAGCAAACACAAGAAACTTAGCAGGGACAATGGAAAGCTGCAGACACACAAACACAGCAGTGTGTATAACAAATACATAAAAAAATAAGACATTACACTTTTTCTACTATCATCAAAGGAGTCAAATGTACTTCTTTTCTCAAGGTGTAAATGAGATCCAGATCAGCATAGGGGTTTATAGCCAAACTTCTTAAAGCATTACCAACACAAAATACCATAATATGAAATCTACTCTGATAGCACAGCAGGAAACCTCTTCCCACCTGCTTCTGTGGCATCCAAAACCCAACAACTTTGATATACAGATAATAATGGGACCACAAGATGATCACCTGCCACTTGGTTGAATTAAAAAATTGACTTGTGGTTGTTCCCCCTGTTCTGTATACTGCTACACAACACTGCATCAAAACTTTGACATTCAACAAAGCCCTTACCCAAGGATAATCTTAGCATAGATCTCTCGCACGGTGCGCGTCTCCCTCTTCCTCTGGATCTCAGCATCGTACCAGTAGCCACGCTCCTTGGGGTCATCTGGGTTGTAGTTGACCATGACGACCATTTGTGGCTCCAGCTGGTGCCACTGGTACACTGTACGGGCTCGCGGACGAACATCCTTGGCCAGCAACTGAATCACCCCGTTTTCTGGGTAGCTGGGATAGTAAATGTGACATCACATCAGTTTGCAGTTTGGGGGCAAGCCACACACCACCACAGGTGCTTCCTACACAGTGCAGAGTGTAGCTGAAGGTATAAAATTAAGTTTGAGTGGCGAGGATCAACTGCTAGTGCTGCAATGGTACAACACTTGGATGAATGCATCAACTGTTGGAGCTGCCAACTCCTCCAACCTTAAATTTTAGCTCAATGTCAATTCCCTTCTCACAAGGATTTACATAGCAGTGCCACTGTCTTTTAAATCATTTCAGTCTCTTTGTTATGTTCACTAACTGCTGATAGGGTTTAAATTAGTGCTGTGCCTTCCAATCTATCAAGCCTCTATCAAGCAATGCCTTTCTTCAAATATTTACACAGTTTACGAGGGGAGAGAAAACCGTTTGATTGTAAAGTCATGTCTCACTGAGCAAGTGTAGTATTACAGCAAACAAACTAACCTTGGGCTTAACACTGCCTCTGCAGTCAACATGGTGACCTCCAGAGCAGATTAATCTGGTTATCATGCCCTTATGTAAAAAGATATCGCCTCTGCGGAACTGACATTATATTACAACTTTAAGGTTGAATATTAAAATGCACTGACTGACGGACTATCAAGATAACATATTGAACAAAAAATATCCCTCAAATGAATTACTCACTGTGCTTGAAAAATGAGAAACTGATATACTAATTTATTGAAACATGCTTATATGAACTTCAGGGTTCCTACAATTTCCATTTTCAAATTCCATACTCTTCCACACCCAGATTTCCAGGATTCTCTTGAGCACATATTTGACATGCGAGTACAAAGTTGGAATAGGATGAAAAAGTTAATTAAATAAATCTTCATGGCGTCTGTGCAGCCTTGTTTATTCACTGTGTCTATTCAAACAATGGTGAACACATCCAAAGTGCTGCATTCACATGGAATCAGGGGGACAATAGACATTTTAGTGGAGGAGAGCAGGACAGTAAAATTAAGTGAGGCAGCGACAGTAACTGTGAACAGCACTGCCAATAATAGTTAAAATATTTTATTTGCCGTCCTTAATGTTGGAATTTAAAAACAGATGCTACATAGCCCCTTGAATAAGGTGAACACACGAGATCTCAAGAATTGCTTGAAAATCTATGTAAAAAAAAAAAAAAAAAAAAAAAAACTATTTCATGTGTTTTATTCCATTCTTTGTGAACAATGCGGCATCACCATCGCAGCATATCATCATGCATGTTTTGTTTTACTGTCCCGCCATTTCATCTGAGTGTTTTTGATTCTCGTGCTGCTCAGAAGCTGTTTTCCATCTGCCTGATTCCCAATAAAGTTTTCGTTTTCTTGCACGGAAAAGATACTTACTCTACTCTCCTGACAATTACATCACTGCACGACTCATAAATGTTCAGACAAGTTTAATATTTGGTTGTTTGTGATTCTGTGTAAACATGCAATTCAAAGATATTTCCTCACTTTCTTTAAATCTAATCTGGTCACCAATCTACAGATCCAGAGCTGTTTTGCAGGCTATGCCATACAGGAACAGAGACTGCTCTGCATACGAGTGTGCATTCATTCCCGTGCCATACTTCTTGCCTTGCTTTTGACAACATCAAGCTCACTCTGGCCCGCGCTCTCACACACACTGCCTTGGCTGCCTGCTCCATGAAAAACACTCCACTTGTAGGATTAATTTATGTTTTAGAAATTCTGAATCCAATATTTTAGAAAGCAGAATAAGGGCAATGCCTGTAGCCAGGAAATGCAATTATTTTTCCATATTTATCCAGACCTGGAAAATACTAAAAATCAAATTCCGTAATTTTTACTACGTAGGAACCCCGAAACCTAATCTGCATGTTTCCCTTTAGTCCTCTTCAGCTTTGATGCACATCAACAACTGTCTTTGTTTCACTATTTGGTTGATACTTTGATCTTGTGACTTTAATCTTAAGAGAACAGTGTTTTATTGTGCTCCATCTCCTTCCTGTAGTTTACAGATAGTCAACATAATCCCACCACCATTTATTATCAATTTTACTGCTTATGTAATTCAGTTGTGCGCTTTTAGTCTTTAACATTCTCTCTGCTAAAAACAAGTTGTTTTGCCTTCTGCGACTATAAAATAATATCTACATTGCAGACGGCTGGCAATTTGTTATAAAAAGAAAAAAAACAACCTTTATGTTAATACACAGATAATTGACAAATCTTGGCGTGACAGAGTGATGTTAATTGGGCTCAACATATGGAATTAATGACTGTTGATTGACAGTCAAAATCTTTGGGGGAAAAAAAAAAACAGTGATTAAGTATGAGTAATAGAAAAGGATTCTTACTCTTCATATTTAACATGGTACAGTATCTCCTCCTCTGCTGGCTCCGCCTCAGCCCCCTCTTCTTTAGGCGTCTTTGTTGTCTTCGTAACATTCAATATCTGGGCCTCAAACCACGCCCCCATGTTCAAATCCCTTGCATCAACTAGCTCATTGATCTTAAAAACACAGAAAAGAAAAAGGTTGTCAGACTTTTACAGCAGAGACGTTTTAAAAGCTGTGGTGATTGTTTTCAGCGTAATTACTAACAACCAAAAAAATCTGTCAATGTTCCAAAAAAACAAGATCCAAATCCGCAGCTCAAAATTTATGGGAGTGGGTTTCTGAAGTTATTCAACCATCCCACATGTAAATCTGAAGAAATATACTAGCAGCTGAAGTTTTCATATTGGTGGATGTTTCCTGCTTATAATGGAGGGTGGCTGGTGCCCCCCACAGTATTCCTGTTTATTTACACCCTCCCAAAGAGTGGCCTACACAACTGCCACCTTAACTGCATATGGAGAAACACACATTTTATTGAAATGAACACAATTGTCAGGAGGTTTCACTGGCAGACAGCTGTTGTTAGAGGCAGCAAGAAAAATAACTTATCAAATCACCCCAAAATGAAACATGTAAAAAGTACAGGAAACATCCAGGTTGCAGTCCAGCTCCATTAAACCAGCAGTGGTGACTGATCTAATTAGGTCAACGTGTTATTTGAACACGCTTGATGACCTCTTCTAACCAGAGCTGAATGCAGGTCATACACCACAGCTTTTCACTGCATATCCTTAACAGATATAATCAATTTCCCCTTCCCCACAAGGCAGAAATAACCTGTAAAGATTTTCAATAGAAAAACCCAATGTTATCCCAACTACCAGCTTTACATACGCACCTTGTAAAATCCAAACCCCGGATCGATGAGCTCTGGGGTGTTTGTCTGGGCAGACGTGCCGGCGGTCTGACCCTCGACCTCACCGTGAGTTGAGCTCTTGTCAGACTCACTCTGGGTTGAGCCACAACCAGAATCAGAGTCGGAGAGCTCGGCTTCTTTGTCCTTGCTTTTGACGACATCAATGGGCGGCATCTTCTGCCTAACAAGCAGCTGCACTATGTCGTTGAGGCCCACGTTGTAGTCAAATATGGTATGGCCATCCTCCATCTGATGTAAAACAAATACACGACTTGATTAAAAACGAGAAAAGCATCACTTATAGTTTTTGTTTGTGTCAGTGGCCTCTCAGTTTTTCCTTGTTGTGTATGCGCACTAACAGGGGGCATGTTTTCATGAGTTTATTTTAAGGCATGTTTTGTATATTATGCCTTGTTTTTTCATGGGAATGTTAAAGCAGAAGTCATGACAACCATCATCCATATCCTTCCTGTACAGAAAACTTTATTATTACGATTATGATTATTACTATTATCACATAAGTATTGAAACCTTATTTTGGGAAGCTTTTATTAAGGTACTAGGACGCAAATGCCGTGATCATCATCAAAGACATGTCTCTGAGCAAAATTTTAACCATGCTGCCTCACCTGCTTGCCGCGGTAGAACAACCTCTGCCTTTCTGGCTCCACCTTGAAGATATCACTGATTTTGAGACGCAGCTCATCCACCTTGGTGAGTTTGGACAGGGAATCGACCCGGTGGGTTTCCTTCCCATCCATTGTGCGCACTTGAATCCACATTGCAGCTGCCCTGTGTCAACAGCAACACCATAATAAATTACAGCCACAATAGTCATTGCAATTACTTTACTAGATACTGTAATCAGCCTTGTTTAATGGATTAACTGATCGTTTACACCCTCAACTCCAGCACAGCGATCGGAAGTGAGGCAGTTTTGGTAGACGATCCATAACTTGGCCATTGTTTGCTATTCATTTGTATTTGTTCCACTGCATATACATTATTAAATCAAAGTAATACATGAAATAAAACATGCAGGTCAAGCCAAATAAACATCACTATGGTCTTGTCTGATAAAATATGATTTGGTCTGTGCATCAATTCTAATTTTTGTTTTTAACATTTGCCTCTAGAGGCAACACTGTACTGAAGATTACTTTAAAGGTCACTCTGTTATACAAATAAACAAACATTTGTTTCTCTGCTCACTGCTTTAATTAAAGCTACAGATAAAAACTTTTAGTAAAGTAATTTTGTGTCCTATTTGTGGAAACCCTCCTCCGCTTCCTACTGCCTCTAACGGGATTCGCTAAAAATCAGATTGTCTCACGACAGCAACCAATCAGAGCTGAGGAACTGCTAACGCAGCTATACTCCATTTTAACTGCATCCAACATGGCGGACAGGTCAAAAACTCTCATTTTAAAGCTTAACAGGACACTGCGATGCATTTCTGGAAGCATTTATGGCACAGAATAGGCAAAGCTGTAACCGAATCTTGATTCATATTTGATAAGCGCTGGCTAGTTTAACAGTTTGACCGCAGTTCCGGGGCCATAATTGAGAGCCGAGACTCTTTGGCTCTGACTGGATGTTTTCGTTCACATGCAGTAAGATCATTAGAAATGCCCCAAGGCAACAGAGTCGGCAGAGGAGGAGGATTTTTTTTCCCACAGACAATCTGACTGATTTAGTGCTGTGTGAATGTAGACAGTTTCAGCAATATAAAACTTGTTTTTTATAAAAGTTACCAATTGTAGTTCGAATAGAGGAATATTAATACACACAGCGATTATTGTTGGTCTCATTTTTAACCAGAATCCATGGCAAGTATTTGCATATAAATACATGCTATGAATTAACTTAGATTCACTGATTCTGAACCTGCAACTTTGATTATTCGGCCCATGTCCACACTGAGCTGGCCATTTTAAACCTGGATTGTTGCTTATTGAAAGCACCATGTGGACAATGCGAAGGCATTAAGTTCCTGCAAATTCCATCATTTGGAATTGATTTTAATGTCCTTTTTTTCCTGCCTTTTCTCATATCATAGACTCCACATCATTTTATCTCTTTCCATGAACCCTAAGCTCCTCCACAGTTTCTTTTCTTTTTTTTTAACTGTTTCTAAAATCACGACAAAAAACTTTGAGGATACCCCAAAAATTTGGAACGCGCTGCCTTTTAATACTGGGGGATGCAGCCTTTGTCAATTACACCCAAAGCTATGGAACACACTACCTATAAGTATCTGGGAAGCTAACTCTCTAATATTTTAAACAGAAAGTTAAAAACGTATCTGTTCACTTTAGCCTTTAACTCCCTGACTTTCCTGATAAGATCTGAAGCTCTTTCTTTTTACACTTTTACTTTCTATTTACGCTCCCCGCTGCTGCAACTCCTTTAAAATCTTACTCGATTTTATGATTCAGTTTTACAACTCTGATTTCAGTTAATCAGTGTTTTTAACTGTTTTAAATGTCCTTTAATAATGAATTGCCTTGTCTGCTTTATGTCCATTGTGTCTATTTTTATGCAGAGCACTCAGTGCATATAATGCCCTTATTCTCAAGCACTTTGTGCTGCACTTCTTGTAAAGAATGTGCTATATCAATAAAGTTTTTAATCACTGTCAGGCTTGCTGGCTCACTGGACAGCTTTACATGACAACTCAAAACATATCTTTTCAATATTGCCTATCACTAGTAGGGCTGCAACTAACGATTATTTTCATTGTCGACTAATCTGTCGATTATTTCTTCGATTAGTCGACTAGTCATT
>JAPZEB010000021.1:13070008-13081033 GCA_029783705.1 Chaetodon striatus | reverse complement strand
TACACGAAACTGCTCACAACAAGGTCTGTGGATTATCTTGGGTAACCGCGTCATGGAAAGACACATTGCTGTTGAGGTTTTTAAAATGTATTTTTGGCACTTTTAGTACACAAACCAAGTGCCATCTAGTTTCACTATATTGGAAATAAGGCAGACATCTCTATGGCCGATATTTCTGACACTTAGCAACTCACAGCAAAACAATCTAGGTTGATAAATGGCACTACAGGTGAGAGAAAGAATATGTATTTTTGATTACAGGGGCAACTGTCCCTTTAAGTGATAACTAAATGCACAAACTTGGACAACTGATAGATATTTATTTGTCAGAATAAATTGTACTACTTGTACAGTAGGACTCTTGCATGAGAACATATCTGTGTTCTTTATCCACCTCACTTCGTGATACTGGAAGGTTATTAGAAAAAAAATCTGCCGGATAAAACAGATCAAAGTGTGTGAAATATGCCATATTGTATTTTACTGTGTCAAATCCTTCAGATGCAGACGGGGTGATGATCTCAGTGACGTTCACTACTCAGACTTATTGTGCAACAATCCATTTACAGCTTTGCCACTTTCAGCTAAGATCCCATTTGCTGCTGACCTTTCCAAAAATCAGAGCAGGAGATGGAGGCGAAATGCTTCCTCTTTACATCTGTTTAAAAATATTTTGATAGTGTGGGTCAGTTTAATGTGGTGTGTAAACATTACATAACAGAATCATCTTTACTGTGACTCTGCAGCTCTGCCTGTGTCCCCATGATGGATTTCATAATAAACCCTGATCATAATATGAGAGAAATAAACCAAAGACTCCAGATATTATTAATAAATACTGGATAACTTCTGCACATTCATTCGCCCCATAAGTGCTATCTCACTCTCACACACACTCAGGGGAGGAGTCACTGGCCACAATGTAATTTCCTTCCATCATTACCCTTTGCAGCTATAGGGCTCTCTCTCTGTCTCGCTGAGTTGGACTTAATGGTCTGACGCACACACACACAAACACACACACACACACACTCACGGGCAGACAGATAGATGAGCTTGGCTGTGGCTCACTGTATTGTCTGGCGCAGATGACCCTAGGTGTGTGTGCACTGGGGTGAGATGGAGGTTATGAGATGAAGGTGTGTATGTGTGTGTTTTGGTTTATTCGTATGAATCTTCCTTTGCTGTCAGTTAGTTTCGTTTTCTCGTGCCGCCTTTGCTCAGCAGCTGTATGTCAAACAGCCTTGGCCAGCTAAAGCCAAATGGAGACATTAGATGGCGTGAAGGTCAGATAAGTGTCTGAGCTGCTGACTGGCAGATGACCAGCTCGCTCTCTGTCTACCTGTCAGGCTCCATGCATCCATATGACAGCTCTGGTTGATGTGTTTGGTGTCACGGTCATATTAAACGCTGCTCTGCAGCTGCTGGATGTTGTGACAGACTGAGAGAGGAGCTGAGAGGACACTGGTTACCGCAGTTGTTGCAGCTATCAGAGGACATTGCTTGAGTTAGATCTTGACTTTGCGGGAAAAAAAGATTCAGCTGCAATTTGCAGAAGCTTTGCAGTGAGGATATGGTGCTGTGTTAACCCATTCTAGGGACTAAAGAAAGGATAGCTTAGTTCCTGCTGCACTGACTGTGACCACTCTTAATTAATCTCTCTCTTATGAGTCCCGCAAGTTCACTTCAGCACTCTTACACAATGGCCGAAAACAGACTTGCTTGCAATTGTTTTTTAACACCTTGAGATAACAATGCTTGTTTTCTTGTGGTGTCAATCTCAAGAAAACAAAAAGCGGATAACGAGATAATTTATCAGGAGAAAACAAAAACTAATTTAAGCCGGACAGGTTCACTGTCATGACTGTCTGGGAGGACTCTCCTTAAGTGATGAGAGCTGTCTGACAGAAAGACTAGACAATTTAGGGCTGCACAGTTAATTGAAATATAATAGAAATTGCAGTTAAGTTAAAATATGTTGCAACATACCATTATAAATGAAGCATTGTGGTGCTACAGAGATGCCCTAGCCTACAAATATTTTTCCAGATGTTAAGGGATAGGGCTGCAACTAACGATTATTTTCATTGTCGACTAATCTGTCGATTATTTCTTCGATTAGTCGACTAGTCATTTTATCGAAAACAGTGTTAGAATGTTGGAAAATGTCGATCTGTCTCTCCCAAACCCCAAAATTATGTAATCTAATGTCTTGTTTCGTACTCACGCCAACCGTCATGGGAGGGTGTGGAAAGCTGCCAATATTTGAACGTAAGAAGCTGCAATAACAGTATTTTGGGGTACTTTTATATGACTCAAACCGATTAGTCAACTACTAAAATAGTCACCGATTATTTTAATAGTCGATTAGTCATCGATAAGTCGACTTATCGTTGCAGCCCTAATCACTAGCAGTCGTCTGTTTCAATATTGTATGATTTTCTCTCATTCCTCATTGCATGAGTGTAATTGTGTGGTTTTATCCCTTTGCTGTATTTGTGTATGATGCTGAATGGTAAAGCACTTTGTGTTGCATTCTGTGTGTGAGGGGTGCTGTATGAATAAAGTATTCATTCACTGATATGTTGCATTTTGGTCTAAATGAAATTAATTTTAGTCAAAGAAAGAATTAAAAGTTTCTCAGCAGATTTATGCCAGTTGTTGGTAGGTGTATTGTGCTGCTGTCAGCACTGGGCTGTCACTTCAACAGAATATCAGAAAGGGAGGGAACAAGCTGATTTAAATACAGTGCGGGAAACTGAGCTGTAGGCAACTCCCAGTTCTTTTAAAAGCAGGCACATCCGGACGGGAGGGAGCGCTAGCAAACAATGTGCCTTCGGTCTGTGACAATAAAACACACCGAAATACTACATTATATGCAGTTTGTGAGCGATTTTCACAATAATAAACCGCTAATTTCCCCGCACACACCGTGCTTTGTTCTCACTGAGCGGTGAGCTGCGGGCTCGACGGCTGCTTGTCTTTTACTTTTACGGTCTCAGCTGAGGTGTTGTTCGCTCTGCTGGCTCGAAATAAACCAACACCAGTGAACAAAACACGAGTGGGAACATCGAAAACAAACTACTTACTAACACCTTTGATGCACCATTTCATCAAAACCATTCATTTAATTCAAAATACAGACGAAAAACACGAGCTAGTTCACCAGGAGCCAACACGGAAAAAGAGGAAAATAAGCATGCAGTTTGAGGTTAGCGTGTTTGTTTTTGCTTCATGGGAAGCGGTTAGGTGGCAAAGCTAGTTTTAATCTTGGCATGTGTTACACACTGTGTGGCTATACTACAGATAAACAACACAAGATAACAGCTCGTGGTAGTCAAGTTCATCACCACCCATCAATGCATGAAGCAACCCACGTTACAACTTATTGTTAGAGAGCTTCCAACTGGTCACTGTGTGATAGCAAATAGAGGTCAGAGCACATTCACCAGCATGAAAACTGTCCCGGTAATTAAATATTTTGATTCATTTTGAGTTTTCCAGTTGGCTGGCTGGGGAACTTGGTGAGTTTAGCCAAACAGAAACGAGGCTGGACTAAAGTCAAGTTAGCTAACCATAGTGTGCTAGCTTCTGAGTGAAGATATCAATGAACACAATTTTAAAAGTTACTACAACATGAGAAAAAAAACGCTTTACCTGTTTGTTCGTCCAAGTGAAACCAAGAAATTGACGTTAACGGAGTAACGCGCACGTTTTCCGCAAATAACTTCTGTGTATGGTTTGCACGACCAACTCTTGCCTTGTTGGAGATTGATCAATGAGTTATTCTTCAAGACTTTCATACCCCGCCTGCTCTAAAAACTCTGTTTCGCCATTGGCTGGCTATCTCTAAGCAGCTCGATCCTATTGGCTGGCAGAGCTGTCAATCTGGAGTGTGACTGGAGCTTAGCCTCAGCGCGCGAAACGACATTCTCGTGGGTGCAGCTCGCCATTACCTCGACATTTATCGCGAGATTACGGAGCGCCGAGTAAACCGGCAACCTGAAAAGACAGATGGTGGCTCTGGTAAACAACCCCGCTGGTGGAGCTGTTTATCATGTCTGAGGCGTGACTGCGTCGTTGTTTGGTTTCGCAGCGAGTTTCCGCTTCAAACTGATTGTCTAAATATGATAAAGTTTAATGTGGAGCCCCTCAATTGACTCATTAATGATGCTGTTTAATTAATTATGTGCAATTACCTCCGGTTCAGTTTGGCGGGAGCTGAAAAGTGAATGAGGCCAACTCAGATCAAACTAGAGCACTGGAAATAAGAAGCAGGTGTAGGATGTGTGAGAGGAGGATCTGTGTTTGGGTAAATTGGTGTGTGTGTGTTGGCTCGGAAAACACTACAACCACACAGTGCAATACTGTGTGCATCTCTCATCTGCTCCTGATACAGCCTATCTGTGTTTCTATTTGTTTCATGAGTACTAGGTTACATGATGAACTTGTGGAAGGGGTGTCCCACTGATGCATGTGACCACAGCATCCCCAGCTCAAGTCTGTTCTTCCATTGTTTCATGTCACTCTGTTGTGTCAACTATCACCTTAAAGGTCAAGTGTGTGTGTGATTTGGGGGCCCCTGTTGGCAGGAATAGTATACAATATCCATAGCTATGTTTTTATTAGTTTATCATCACCTGAAGATAACAATCGTTGCGTTTTCGCTCCCTCAGAATGAGCCGTTTATATCTATCTATCTACACACGGAGCAGGTCCATTTTTTGTACAGTAGCCCAGAACAGACAAACACTGGCTCTAGAAGGGACCATTTGTGTTTTCGCGTTTCTGCATCAGCCACCACAGTTCTCCTACACGCTTGGCCCACAGGAGAAGTTCAAATTCTGCAACCAGGAAAAATAATAGTTAAAACTTGTCAATTTGCCCTGTTGGTGCAGGATTAGGACAGCCTATTGATCTCCTGAGACACGGCTTTTCTACCTGACAAATAAACCTAGATCTCTCTGTAATACAATTTATTTTATGTAATGCTAGCCTTCTTTCCAAGAGAGGTGACTTTACTCAGGAGTCCTGCCAAGCCTACCATAAAAAGACCTATGACATTGATCTGGGGTGAAAAAATGACTTTATTACCAGTGACTGTCTTAAAAGAAGTCGTGTAGCTGCTACACAAGTTAAAACTTTTAAACTATAGCAAATAATACACTGTTGTGTGTTAATGTTGTGAAACAAAGGAAGATTTCAGAGATATAAATTATATTCACAATTTATTAAACATAATTTGACTTTATTTCTATGGCACATTTTTTATTATTTTTTTGTTTACATCTTAAAGGTTAGGGGCATCTATTGGCAAAAATGGTATATAACAGTCACAACTATGTTGTAGTTGGTTTAAAATCTCCTGAAACTAAGAATCATTGTGTTTCTGTTACCTTTGAATGAACAGTTTATATCTACATACGGAGCAGGTCCTCTTCCACGGAGTACACCATGTTGTTTCTACAGTAGCCCAGAACGGACAAATCAGACACTGGCACTAGATAGGGCCATTTGCGTTGTTGTGTCAGCCAGCATAGTTCTCCAACACGCTTGGCACACAGGGGAAGTTTCAGTTATGCAACTTCACTGCTACGATGCCCCTAAATACTACACACCCAACCTTTAAAAAGATACTGCTACACAGGAAAGCGTTGCAAGAAGCTTGCTAGGTCTTACATAAGCACAAAAAATGAGAAAAACAAGGATGTGAGTGAAGACAATGAACAAGAGTATTTAGGTGGCTCTGAAACAATTGAGATGTTTAATAAATGTTTTAATGTCAGGCAGCTGATCTAAAGTCTAGGTTCCCTCAGTGCAACATTTTTCCCCCTCTAGTCTGGTATTTAGCAAAATCATAGCAGTTACGTCTGACTATCTGAGACCACGCTTCCCACAAGCCTTTAACAGCTCTGAAATCTTAGCTGGCACCAGACCGTTATTGCTTTGAAACAAATCGTAAACATATCTATGCCTAGCCACCTTTCTCTAACGGGGGACCCCAACAACTCTTGGATGCATGGGAACAGAGCCTTCATCATCTTCACTGCCAGTTCAGCATGGGAACCAAACAGTGACGACAAGCCCACCCCTGAGATGATCATTATTAATTAGTAATCAAAGCTGCTATTCCTAATCTTTTAAGAACCTTTTCCAGTTCTATAATATTAGATTTTTAAGAAATAAATATAGCAACATAGTGGATTGGTGAGCAAAAACAAGAAAGGTTTAACCAGATGAGGTCTGTGAGCTCAGAAAAATACGAAAGAAAAATCTCTTCTTATTTATTCAATTGCTTAGGAATGAGCTCAGTTCGGCTGTAGAAGATAAACTGTATTTTAGTGAATGGATTTTATTGACAACGACAGTGATATTGTAATTCCCCATAAAGCTATAACTTACAAATCATCTTCCTGTGTGGATCTCTGGGGTGAGATAAAATGAGGCTCTATGGACTGATGTTTGTGTGTTTGTATCTGAAAACCCAGCTGCTGGGTTATGTGTGAAACTTTGAGAGGAGGAAATGAAGGAATAATGCTCTTCACTTCCCTTCCAAGACTGAGGCACTTCCCTTCTCACCGGAGCGGAAGCTGTAACTCCCAGGGGTGAAAGTGTGTAACTGTATGAATGTGTAGCAGAGTGCAACTTTAAAAAAACAGCGTGTGCATGTTGAGAAAACCCTTCCCAGTGTGAAAAAAAGGTTGCAGACTAAGAAGAAAACCACTGAGTGAGGCCTACGAGCTGTACGGTGTCTCTGGTGTGGCGGGTCCTTGACAGAGCTGCCTGGCAGGGACCGAACAGCACTCGGAGCTCAGGGAGGATGACAGGAAGTGGACACGACAGGCCAAGTCGTCCAGGAAATCCTTTTGTAGCTTTGTTATTGCTTGAGAAAGCACAACGGGCAGCGACTGCACGCTGAGAAGGATGGAGTCCAGTTTCTCTTCCAGAGCTGCAATCCTCCTGTCCAGCTCCTCGCTGCGATGCTGCAGCTCCGACACCAGATCGTACATCATGCTCTGAGTCTGGAAATTAACGGGGGAGCACAGTTCATACATCTGACTTTACAGCATGTTGTGGTGCATTTGAAGAGACAGCAGGGTAAGTGGAGCGGGGAACCTCTCTCCCACATTGTGACATATTTCTACATATAAATGCAGAAAAAGTTGCCATTTTATCTGCTGGTTGCAGTGACTAAAAATACTGGACATTTTGTAAACAGGTTCCATGAAGTTCTTCATAATGTGGTGTGTTTACAGTAGTAAAGCTGTAGGCCCATTCCATACAGTAGAGCAGTGATTCCCAACTGGTTGGACATAGCCCGAAACTCGCAATCGTGTCAAGTTTGTTAAAAAACACTTTATTTTGAAGAACAGTGAATTTCTTGCACAGATTTATTTTTAAGTGCTGTTTCCTGCTGTAGAGTGAGTAAATCACAGACAGCTGGTACTCTAATGTTTATTCCCTGTTGAATTAACGTCATACACCATGGCTGATTTTAAAAGATGAATCAATGTTGTTTCATAAACCTTAAATTGTTTCATCTTTGAAACAGACCTTTCTGAACTTTCAGTGTTGATTTATGAGAAATTTGTTAACCTTTTTACAACCATCACAATTACACATTGTTTTAGTGTTGAAACAACATCATTTCAGCCGCATTTTAACGTTGAAGGTCAGTCGATTTCTCTGTGCTCATGTAACACTGTATCCTAGATAAGCCTCATAAACAGGTTATTCATGTGCATTTAATCACAACAAGTGACATCACTGCAATATCCATTGTCAGTATATGTGCACAGGAGGCTTCAAGTTTCCAGATTTGTGTGAGATGCATGCTGGACCATGACTGACTTCAAAACTAGTTGTGATATAACAAAATACCATCATGCATACATATGTTCAGCTCAGATTTCAGTGGAGCACAGAGATACTTTCTCCTGTCAGCAGAGGAATATGAAAACAGCCTTCTAGTGTAACACTGCACATACACTAAGAATTCAAGTGAAGTAACAATAAGAAAAACACTTTTTTTGAGGAGGGCTTTCATTTTTTTTTCTGTCGATGATCTGCAAATGTTGTGAAAGGTGCTGCTTTTACAAACCTTGGCAAGGTCAGCAACTGTATTGGCCTGATCGGTGAGTTTCCTTTGCTCCATTTTGACTGTTCGCAGTCTAAAATTGAAAACCAGAAACAAAGTCACGTTGGTGCCAAGTAAAATAAATGCATAGTTCAGTCTGACTTGATAACTACTAAAGACCTCTCTGTTGTCTTAACTCTGCAGTCTCTGGTGATGACACATTTAATACCTACTGGTGGATGGCTTGCAGGAATTTGCGCTGATGGTGGCGCACTCTGGCACGGTCAATCTTTTTGACCAGCTTGGTGTTTTTGTAGATGAGCCACGTCTCCCTCAACACATTAGCCGCTGTGTTTTTTACCTGTTGAGGATAGAATATCATGCAGATGAAACAGCAGTATAGAATGTAAAGAATTGTTTCCAGTAGCATTTACATAAAGCAATGTTTGTATCATGTGATTTGCTCTGTTTATTATTTCATTTTGCTGGTGTACTGTATCACATCATGTTGTTGATTAGGTTCCTCTGCAAAGCTCTATGAGACATGAATCAAACAAAACATAAACTGACCCAATGTGGTCAGTAAAATGATTATTGTAGTCATGTTCAGACACTTTAACTGTGAATATTAATAATCATGTACAATACATGTGCATGCCTATGTGTATATGAGACCTTTTTATACAGCTGAGTATCCATCATGAAGTTATGGACGTGCTTCTCAGCTCGGGTGAGTTCTGACTTTCGTGCAACAACGGCGACCACTAAGGCTGTACAGCCCGCTCCCTGAGGAGAAGAGCAGTGGTTAGTGGCACGGTGGCTCAGAACATTACTATCATCTATACCGTCACCAATTTTACAGTCTGCTTTATATAAGTGACATTGTTATAAAAGTTGTTATAAAAGCAGAAATGAACAAAACTTTGCAACTACAATTATCATGTATAACAGAGAGATGTTAGGTTAAGTGTATTAAAAACACAGCAAAGCTATGTATACACATCCTCCAGTCATGTAATAATGTATTGCATATTAAAAGAAGTATTGTTATGTGTAGAGATGCAGGATGATAACGGTGTAAGGGTTTTAAAATGAAATATCCTTATCAGCCTGAGAAGAACATTCCTGCTGACGTGACAGACCGATATGATAATGCTTTAATTATGCAACTTTAATTAGTCCAAACAGGTCAAAGCTGCCCTGGTTGTGGCTATTGTCAGAGTTGTTTCAGGGAGAAGATTATCCAAGCCTGGTAAAGTAGGATGGATTTTACAGTTTTGTTTAAAATGTTACATAAAAAATAATATGGCATGTTTTATATTTAACCTAAGGCCATTAATGATAATAAGGGTGGGGTTAATAATATGTTAATTTCACTACAGGAGAGACTTGATGTTCTCTGCAATTAGGTGGACAAAAATCTGTGCATGTATCGTCATTGGCAATCAGCCAAAATGAGTTGGAAAATAATGGTATATCAGATATCAGCAAGAATCCAATATTATGCATGCCTAATTACGTGTATATTGCTTTATTAAATTTTCAAATTAAAAGGGTTACTGTAAAATTGAAGGACAAATAAATGTTGCCATGCTGCAGTATGTAACTTGTCTATAGTTTGACTGCTGAGTCTGGTTGTACTGTGTTTGTACAAATCTCACCATGATTCCTGTCAGCAGGCAAACCCCCTTCCCACAGTAGGTGTGAGGGACCATGTCGCCATAGCCAATGGACAGGAAGGTGATGGAGATCAGCCACATTGCTCCAAGGAAGGTACTGGTCACCTCCTGTGCGTCGTGATACCTGTAGAGACATGGCACCTGGGCGTAAAGGCTGAGAGACACTGAGTGTTTGTTCAGATGTTTTTACAGGTAGACTAACACAGATTTTAGTTTCTCAAAATAATATTCATCATTTGAACAACATGGAAAACACACACACCTATGATACTGAAGTAATGCGATTGGTTACCAGTGCTCAGATCTTTTACCTAAAGAAATACTGCACCAAGTGACCACTTGTTTCTTGTTTTTCACTAATGTCTTCACAAAGAATGGAGAATCCAAAAAGCCGAACAGTCTTCATGAACTGAAGTAAACAGGGACCACGTTCAACAACAGCAAAACCATACTGAAACATTTAAGTCTCATTTATTCAGTCATATGTGCAATACTCCCCAAAGGCATGCATTATTGCTAAAACCTTACTATTCAAAACACATCAGTACAAACAGTCTCATAGACCGTAGAGTAGCGTGCCTGTGCACATGCATCCATTTGAACTAGGAACACTGAGGACGTGCTAAATCATAATGCTTTAGGTAAAATGCATGTGTTTGGGTAGAAATGAGCAGACCTCTGAATGAATGAGACTTCAATTATACTGCACAAGTTGTGTGAGAGTTTGTAAACAGATGTTTTGATATAGTTTTGCTGTTGTTAAAGATTTACTATGCAGGATTTCCTAAAAAATGCACAAACCACACAGAAGTAATCCCTCTCAGTCATCACTTATGACTCACTGAAAGTGTATAGTGGTGTATTTTTTTCAGATACTCTGCCCTCTTCCTGTAATTTCTTAAATTATTCTTATTTTCTGTGTTTTGGATGTTTATAGGCGTGTACCCCCACAGCACTCGGGTGAGGTGGTGACCTTATAAAAAGGTAGCGACCAGGTGTCAGATCGTAAGCAGCAGGCATCCAAGAGACACAGCACCAAAAAAATGAAGCAAAACAGGAAACGAGAGTGAATCTGGGGTTGGCTTTTACTTTTACTTGCCCTGGCGAGCATGTTTACAAACTGTAGCTGAGAATCCTGCATAGGATAGCTTTAAATGTGGTCCCCAATGATTGAAATTCATCAAGAATGTTTGCCTTTTTGGATTTTCCGTTCACCAATGAGGCATGTGACGAAAAACAAAATTTTCTTCACAAATTCAAGGTAACATG
>JAPZEB010000021.1:13043296-13058049 GCA_029783705.1 Chaetodon striatus | reverse complement strand
AACATCCATTAATTATATTATGGGTCAGGTTCAGCAGCTCTTTTGAAACAGCGTTAGATGAGAAAGTATCAAACGTTTCCTTAATTAATATTATGTAACCTGTAAATAAAGTAACAGAAGACCATAATTCTTATTAGGTAGCCACCATAACTGAGCATCATTTATAAAAAATATTGATTAGCAAACACACAGAACAGTTGTTGGCAGATAAGGAGGTTAACTGCGCCATAACTGAAGTCCCTAACTTACACAAACGACTGCAGTTTTGCTTGTCAGTGTAACGTTAGCTAGTTAGCTACGGCTAGCTGATGCTAGTCTCACAAACAAGACTGGATTGCTTGTCAACGAGTCAACCATTCCTTATTTTAATTTAGCCTAAATTTAGCTAAGATGATAATGATCTCAACACACAAAGCGAAACTATGGTTTCATACCAGTATGAGAGGAAAAACAGGTCGCAAGCAGACGACTGTTGAGAGTTGTTTCGAAGAGGCATCTGTCTGCCACCTCCTCTGTGGAACCACCGCGCGCACTGATGACGTAGGTCTCCTATGGTTACGGGACTACATGAAATCTTTCATATGTCCTTTTATCGCATACCGAAATATTTCTCACGCACTGTTGGTTTCATACGAAGGTTTCCGAGATAAAAAAATAAAAAAAAACTCAGTTTTTAGCGTACTAAATAGACGATAATGGAATTTCGGACACAACCACATTTCAGAATAAAACACCTTACTTATGACCACAGACGGTAAAAAGAAGAAAAGAAATGATACATAAAATAATAAATAAATAAAAAACAGATATGCTTTTACTCAGCTATAGCTTTTTAATAAACACTTCTTAGTTTTCGAGTGTATGTATCTTGCAGAACATGTGAACATGCATTTAAAATTCATCTTCCTATTTGTGAAAACATTTTGCCTCACTGTCCTAAATTATTACGTTGATTAGGGACTGTTCCTTATTTATGAGGAGGGAGGGGCTGCTGCAAAACGAGGGAGACATGTCAAATAACTGGGGAGGGACTTGTGTTTTTTTTATTTATTTTTTTTTATTTTGGCTTAGGGGAGGGACATACAACTTTAAATGGTTGTATTTTGCATTTATTTTAAATACCCCATTTCATATACAATTTGAAACCCCCCAGCAGGTTTAAAAGATATGATTTCTTTAAATTCACCAAAATTACATAATTTATCATATCGAGAAACTGTCGAAACAGACATTATCTCTGGATTTTCAAATTTCAGACTGTCCATGAACATACCATGTGCATCAATGCTTCTGTCAGAGAAAAAAAAATCTTAACCAAAGTTTTAAATAGTGATATGTTACCCAAATCACTTTGTCTCTATGTCTTATTGAAAATTTTGCCAAAAATAAATTGTAGAGGCAGGGTCATGAATCTTCCTCAGTCATTCAGGGCATCAAGACAAAACATTTGTAGCTTTGGGAAGGATCAAGATAAAAACAAATAACAAACACACCCCAGCAGGTTACTTCATCTGATAAACAAAGAACACTCCCTTAATTTCAGAGAACACCAGTTCAATGAACCTTATGTTCTCCTATTAAGAACAGATTGGTACTGACCAGATATTGCTTCAAATCTTCCAAATTCCCTGTTCAGTTTGTTAGTCTTTATGTTTGTCCATTTCAAATGTTATTTTTTCATACATTGTCTCCTAAGTATCAAAGAAAATATCTCATTTATCTCAAGTAGTATTTATCTAAAAAGTATGGTGCTGTCCTCTAAAATGTAGTGTATAAACCAGTGGTGGAATGTAACTAAGTATTTTACTTAAGTACAAATTAAAGGTATTTGTACCTTATTTAGTCTGTTCTTTTAATGTCACTTTATACTCCTACTTCACTACATTTCAGGGGGAAATGTTGCACTTTTTACTTTACTACATTCATCTGAAAGCTTTAGTGACTTGTTACTTTACATGTGAAGATTTTTGCATAAAGAAAACATAATAAAGTTTATAAAATATGTTTTGTCATAGATTAAACAACCCAACGGTTAATACAAGTACAGCTGAAACAATTTGTCAATAAATCAATTAGCAGCTATTTTTGCTAAACATTTAAGTCATTTTATAAGTCATTTAAAATAATTTTTTTAGGTTTAGGTTTATTCCTAGATTTTTCTGGATGTGGTATTTTTACTTTTTGCACTATCAATACATGTTCCTGATTATACTTAATTGGTCTCTCTTAAGTTATATTGTTAATGCAGAACTTGTACTTGTAAAAGAGTAATTTTACTGTGTGGTTTTGATACGTCTACTTTAATATAGGATCTGAATATTTCCTCCACCACTGGTATAAACTATAAAATTGCATAAAAATAAAAATACTCAGCCTTAATATGTGACTGAATGACTCTTAGCACAAGAACATTTTATGCTGCTGTCGTACTTGAGTCATGGGACACAGAAGAGACATTAAATAGTTAATATTTTATTCAGGTAAACAGTTTACACATATTAAAAAATAGGAACTATATTAATTCTTTATGATGTAAAAACAACATCATGATATATAATGTATGCATTTCTCTCAGAAGTAATTAGATGGTCTAATCTGGAATCAGAGGCAGCTGGAGCTCGTCAGTATTTATTTAGAAGTCATTGTCGCTCTCCTCCAGCAGAGGCTGTCTCATGCCTCCCTTGGAAGGGTGAGCCCCCCTGGACACTGGGCCCTCCAGACTGTCATCCTCCAAATCCTTGCTCTCCTCCTCCTCGCCTTCATCATCTTCCTCATCATCCTCGTCCACATCGATCTCACTGTCTTCACTCTGAAACAGCAGGCAAGCAGAGACACACAATAACTACAACGATTACAAAAAGCTCTCCGAAGTTTTCTCAGAGTCCAGCCAAATGATTCAGGGACAATTATTCAACACACAACGTTAAACTACAACAGGGGTGGACATGTTATCATTCTAACTAAACACTGAACCAGCTAATGTCTCACAAAACTTCAATCAGACAGATCTAACCACAGAATCACCTCCTTGGCTGTTATGAAAACAAGACCAGTGTAGAGCTGATTTAACAGGGACATGTCCACCTGGAGCCAGATCACTAAAAGGACCAGTTAAATTTACCTAATTTAAAGGAAAAATCCATTCTACACACCTCAACACTGTTAAAAACAACTGTGCCGACGTAAGAAAAAATATACATATACAGGCCAAAATGCATAGTGGAAAAGACAGACATACCAGTTTCTACACCTATAGATGGATCAGTGGAGCAAAATGCGATAAGGCAATAATCACTTTCTCTAGTTGTGCTGTCTTCTTTTCATACTTGTCAGCAACAGTAACACAAGTGGTGAGTTTTATACTATACAAAAAAAATTGTAAATGTTATCTGTGAGCTTTAGACAGTGTGCCAAAACCTGGGCGTACATCTCCTTCACTTTGTTACTTGTACACTCCTGATACAGGCTATGCTGTGCAACCGACAAGGTCCCATTCCTTGGCCTGGGTGAAAAACCTCTACTCTGTCAGAGAATTTAAGAATGGATTTTTCCTTTAAATACACATAGGAAGAGGGAGTGAACTAGATCCTGGTCCTGCACAAACCTTTCCTTTCCGTTGTTTTTTGGCACGAAGCTTTGACCTTCTGGAAGCAGCTAAAGAGGGCTTTTAAAATACAAGTGAAAGGTAAAAGGTACAAAATGGAAACCCAAAGAGATGTGAAACTGATCAGACCAGGTGCACGGGATACTACAGCTGTAAATGACAAAAAAAAGTAAAGAGCATGGTGTCATTCTGTAGTGAGAGAAAGCACAGAGAGTGCCATCTGAGGCCACTGGAAGCAAAATCGGGAAAAAATTGTAACACGCAAAATGAAGAGCTGCTTTCTAAATCATGCTTAATTCATATTGATGTTGCTATGACAGTACTAACCTCATCACTGTCACCACCCTGCATGTTCCCGATGAATCGAGCTCCTCTTCCTGTGATGCAAAAAAAGGCAACTCTCAGTTTAAGTGACAGGAAACTGATAGGTTATGTTAAGTTTAGTGGATTAGGCATTTATCTTTAACAGATATCAAACCAATTAGAGTTCTAGAAAGTAACAGTGAAGATCATTTTGAATTTATAACAAGACTATATCCTTCATCTGTGTACCTGCCATGATGCCATTCCGTGTGGGCCGTGGCTTTGAGGGTCGACTCTCTTCCATGTCGCTGTCTGAACCTTCGTCCTCTGGAACGTCCATGTCAGAGTCCTCATCTTTCACTGCAGGAAACATAATTCATAAAACAAGCGTGTGAGACCATGAAAGGGGGTTGAGATTACGTGACTAATGCTTTGCTTTCACAGCGTGTGACTGGTTGTCTCACAAGAACTCCTCGTCAGATCCCTCTCCTCCTCCTCCCTCAATACGCTCTGCATCATCCTCAGTGTTTGTTCAGCCTCCTGCAGTGGAAAGTAAAGAACAAGAAACATTATAGCCAGCATAAAGAGCGTATTGTCCTCTATCCACTGCATTCAGAAGATGAGTTACTCCCAGTTATGCTCACACGGTTCGTTGGGTGTGTATCGAATGTCTAGAGATGCCTTAGTGTGGTAGTATAACCGTGATTTAGGATGTTTAAAACATGAGAGAATAATGTATCAGTCTCTCATTCTACTAAATAGTGAGAATAAGGGGATGTAAGATCATTATTTTTTCCATTCACAGGAAAACTCATTAGTTTCCATATTTTTTTATAATTTTCAGTTTTTTTTTTTTAAACTCATATTTGCAGAATACATGTCTCTGGGTTATGTTGAGCATCACTGAGACAAAGTGGTGATATGTTTAAAGTGTTAGTTACCCTGCATTCATGTGGTGTCAGAACAAACAGAAAAAAATAGTTCCCGACTGGCAAATGCACGTGAATGTTCCCTTCAAGTCGGAACAACTCAGAAAGTCTGCAAAAATTTTGGCATGAGTTGTCAAGCTGACATCCTATATGTGTGAAGACAGCAGATGAAAATAAATGTCTGGTTGATGGTAATAAATTTTGTATTAATTCATAACCTGCATGTTATTTTTTGCTCACATTCTCTAGTGTTCTCTTTTGGGGATGTGTGATTAGGTATGTCTGTGCAGGTGGGTGGGCTGGGGATGAATTACTCTCAAGACCTAATTTGTTTTCATTCATACATGTTGTAAGTAAAAACACATTGAGATTACTTTGTATGAAATGTGCTATATAAGTAAAATGTGATTGATTGATGTAATTTCTACTATGTTATTAGGTTGTAACCCTTAGTTGCCGTCCATGTTGAGTGACCTACATTAGTTAGAAAAGTTATTTACTAGCAGTCAGGTAAAGCCACATTTTAGTAGTTTTAGGGACGCACTGTTGCAGCGACAAGCCTGGGACAAAATCACTTTGTAATATAAAGCTTCAAACTGTTATCAATGTGATGCTTAAATTCTCTGAGCATTAAAATACAACACTTCTTCTTTGTAACTTTCATGTTGTTTCCACATTGCAACTTGAAGCTCATGAACACACCAAAGTCAGCAGAGCGACTTCTCAACTCCAGAAATGGGACTACCCGAGGAACACGTGAATGCAGCATTACATACAACAGTACCATAGAAGGTACTTGCAAAAACATCTGAAAATCGGTGTTCTATGTTTCATACACACACACCTCAAATCTGTCTTGTTCCAGTCTATGGTATTCATCCAGCTGAGACTCGAGGAAGCAGAGGTTCCTAAACTTCTCCACATAAGTTTCATATTGCTTCTGTAGATCTTCCTCAATCTTTTCATATTCATCCATGAAGGCTGGCCTAAAAAATGAGAGAGGAACAAAAAGACAAGCGTTTAGAAAAGGGGTGAGCACAGATACTCATTTGTCAGTCAGATTTGCTTTAAGACTCAGTGTAAGTCAAAGAAAGAAAGTTTTGAGCAAAGACTGTAAATAATTCAACTCAAAATGAAGGTCACTCTCTTTCACCCTGTGCTTTGTTTTTAATTTACTCCAGCACTGGGGAATCCTTCCTGTCATTTAGCCTGTCTACTACCTGTCAGGTTGTGTACTGACCTGACACTCTGCAGTGTCTGGAGCCTTTTCCGATTCCTCTCCAGCTCCTGCTTCTTCTTTTCTATCTTAGCGTCCAGACTGGTTTCATCAGAGACAACGTTACTCAACATGTCTTTGGTCTTCTCCACACTTTCCTTCAAGTGAACACAAAGACATGGTGGCAGATTCAGTGGCATTTCATTGAGAGTTTTTAAAAATGAGGATCACATTAGGATGAATACATACCAAAACTTCCTTGATAGCAGCTCTCAGGGCCTTTTCAGTCTCATTGATCTCCAGAGGTCTGGCAATGGCCGCAGTTCTCATCTCCTGTGGAGATATTGAAAACAACGACAGTAAAGTGATCACCTTCAAACAATAAAACATTCTGTCTGGCCTGGGTCTAATGTATGAAGAGATATCTTTCACTGTCAAGGATTGTGAGCACTCAAGATTAAGGTAAATGGAAACCAGTGTGCATGTTTGTCTGTTAATGTGTGTTTTCCCTCACCCTTAGGTCCACTTCTTTTCCCAGTAAATCATACAGAGATGCTCCTTTAGATGTGACCTCGGATGCCAGCTGTCGAGCTGCTTTAAGATCTGATATCTAAAGTGAAGACACAGTGAGACCTAATCAGCAACAGTTTTCTCTTGTATTCCCAATCTGAGAAAATATAGATTTTAAAAAGGGGAAAGGCCAACAGGAGAAGGAATAGAAATCTACAAAAAACTAATGATAAAAAAAGGAAAAAATACAAAGCTATTAAGTACCATGGGGTGTTCAGTCAAACATATTGCATTCACATAGTTATTAAGAGTAGAAATAACTAAGGATAGAGAAGCAAAGACATTACTCCATGTAAAACTTGCATCTCACCCGTGAGCCTAAGTCAAACTTGAACTTGCTGTTGTCCTCCTCCGTTCGGTCTCCCAGGGCCATCTGCTTGGTCTTCATAGCACTGTACAGCACTGAGGTGATTTTCAGCATCTCTTTCACTGCGTAACCATCGGCCTGGTAGAGACGTTTGGTGTTCAACTTGATGTGAGCCTTAGTTGCCTACAACCGAGTGAAACACTGGTTAAGACGGACTGAATAACAGCAGGCCTTCAATGGCCAAAAGTAATGTGTACATTCTGTATAAACTTAAGAAAATAGGTCACCATAAACTGGGCCACGGCCTTGATGAAGAATATTCTGTCTGACTCTGTATCTACATCAGTGGGAATATCCATCTGAGGCTCGTATCTACATGTAATGGAGAAAGAGAGGGATAGGATGTCACAGTATCCTCCATTACATACATGATTTCAGTACATAGTTTTGACAGGCAGAAGTTATTAAATGCTTCCAGAAAACAATGTTAAGTGGTTACTTCTCAAAGGATCAGTGGGTGTCAAATAAACAAATAATCATCACAGATTTATGGACTGGATTCTTTAAGCTTGAAGCATGTGTCATTTGTGAATCTGGAGCATACCTCTTTACGAGCCATATTAGGATTTCTGCCACTAAGGTGAAGTTTGGTGTTCTGAAGTTCTCCATAGATATCAGCCGAGGGTAGCCCAAGGCCCTCATCATTTCTGTGAAATCTGTCAAATGAAATGCAACTCAAATTACCAACACATATAGAGGCATAACACACCAACTTCCGGTTGAGTGATATAATGATAATCACACACACTCACTTACTTCTCAAGTCTCCGAAGGACATTTTGACCTGCCAGCACTGAACAGCAGAGGATGTTCTGGTTCCTCCTCTGGCAGCAAAGGAGACAGGGTGTATTTAGAAACAACCAAGCTACTTAACTCTGTACAGTTTGTTTACAGAAAAGGATCGAGCGTGCTTTAAATTATGTTGACCAGACTGTAAAGTCCTCTGAGAAATAAGTATGATTTGGGCATACCATTATTTGAATATATTTGACTTGACTATACTTTAAGTCCATCACCATTTTAGACTTGTGGGAACTAAAAAAAATAACAGAATCTGTAATGATTTTAAGCTAAGTGAATTATCAATATTAGATGGTGTGTGTGTTTAACCAGCAACCCAGCGTGTAAAGATAACGCCAGTTTAACTACTGTGTTAGCAGACTGTAATAGCCTAGCTAGTTTATGGCTGAGCTTAGCTAGTTAGCATGAAGCTAATGCTAACGCTTGATGTTTCCAGTTATTGACGGCAGTTCAACCTGTGACAAGATATTATTTTCTAAAACACCTCATTAGCGACTACCAAACGTAACATATCGTGTTTACAGGTCTGATAATGTTTTGTTACCTGTCGTTGTTATGGCTAGGCTAGGTGCTTGTTCTCCTCCACCATAGATGGTCTCTATGGAAACAAAGTCTTGTTCTACGGAAGCTCTACGCAGTCAAAAAGACTAGCGCGGACTTTTTAAGTCAACTCAAGTCAACTTTATTTCTATAGCACATTTCATACGACAAGCGTAAACACATTGTGCTTAAGTTACATCATACATGACAAATATAAACTATCGTATAAGATAATAAAGTATTACATATATAAAAACATGCAGGACATGATAAAACAAACAAATTAGAGGTGAAATTACTTTTACCATTATTCCTAAAAGAGGAAGATAATAGCAATGATAATAATACTAATTCCTAAAACAAATTAAAAAAAATACACTAAAGGCGTTTAATACAATACTTGATAGATTCCCCAAGCATTTACAAGGTTTACATTGAAATGTGTGCATGTTATTACTGTTCCTCTTTTTTCTAAATGAAGATAGTTTATTTTTCTTTTATTAAAAAGGGTATTTAGTTGTAATAATGTACATCTTTATATCTTTTATGTTTTTTTATTGTGTTGTTGTTTGGCTGTAACTTTGTTGTATGCTGCTGTCTTGGCCACGTCCCCCTTGTAAAAGAGATTGTTGATCTCAACCGAACTTACCTGGTTAAATATGGGTTACATAAATAAATAATGTTATTAATATTAGTACTAATATAATAATACAGACAATGTTTGAGGGTGACTACATAAATTTAGTGTTATTTAATGTTAGTACATTTAGTATCAAGTATGTTCCTACTGTAAGTATAAGTTTGAAGTAGTTGTAGTTCACTTGTTTCATTTAAAGGTTCTTTTATTCTCACAAATAGGCTACATTTACATTAGTCCCACAGTCAGCTGTGTAACGAGTACTTCTACCTTTAAGTATTGTTGAAATTAGAACTTAGATCTTTTACTTAATAAAAAAAGAAGCAGCACCACAGTGTAAAAATTAAAGTTACAAGAAAAAGCCCTGCATTCAAAACTTTACTAATTATATATTTGTGGGACTTTAGGTATTACCTAATGGCTTAATCCATAAATATGCATCAAAATGTATGAGTTTATTATATTAATAACCTGTTGGCAAAGTGCAGGCTAACTAAAGTTGTTGAAAAATGTAGTAGAGTGAAAAAAATGCAATTTTATTTATTTATCTATTGAGACTGAAAAATTACAGATTGAAAATCTCTTTTACAAGAGAGACCTGGCCGAGGTAGCAGCCAATCAAAACACATTTAACATGCAACAAATACAACATATAATAAAGAAATCCACAATAAAACAACAACTATTCAAACATATTGGCCTCTCAACAAAAACAAGCACAGGAGAATGCATGTTTCCCCTGGTCTGTTAAAACCCGGGGTACATTTAAAAGCAACCACTTGGAGGAGCATAGCTGGTAACTGAAAGTAAAACAAGACTTATTTCTAAAATAAAAGCCGATCTTTACTTTAAGCTTCTGACTAGAACAGCCATATGCACATTAAATGAAAGCTTTTCATGTATCCATATACCCAAGTACTTATATGAGGACACTCTGTCAATTAATACTTGCCTCTAAAATGCACTGGATTAGAAGTAAAAATGGAAATACTCACTCAAGTACAAGGACCTTAAAACTGCACTTAAGCACAGTCCTTGAGTATGTGCACAGTTAGACCCCACTACTGCTTAAAGTAGCCTATTATGCTGCTTATACTTTTGTACTTCTACTAAGGTGACGTGTTGCATGCAGGACTTATAGAGGTAATGGGGCACTTGGGAATGAGTAAATTGTGGTACTGTGAGTAAAGGAATATTGTCACGGAATACTTGTCTTTATTAAATATTTTATTTTAGGTTTTCTAATTTAGCATGAACATCACAACCTATTCCCTCCAAAAAGAAAAAAAAAATCAATATAAAGGCACATCAAACAAAAACAGAGAGTGAAAAAAACCCAAATAAACCACAAAAAACTATTATGTGACTCTCTTGTCACTAAGATATCTCAACCATTGTACCTGGGCTTTACTATTAGCTCACAACACACACACACAGTTGACAAGGTAATGTTTCTATATACTCAGTGAAAGTAGAAGCATTCAAATCATCATTTCTGATGTCCACTTTGATACAGAGAGGGGGGAATCTGACTTCCAGGTTAATGCAATACACTTCCTGGAATCAGGAAGAGCTATATCAATACGTTTTCTGGAGCTTTGATTTGGTTTCAAATGTGTAACATTTCCTTGGGGAAACTCCTGGATCTAATGGAATTGGTGTGTCACACAAATCATACCAAAATGTAACTTAAATGCAGTGCTATGTGCAGCGTAGCATAGAGCCCTGTGTAATGCCACATCTGAAACAGATATTTGAAATTGTAGGATTATGCAGGTGTTATTTTTGAGGAGTTGATGGAGAAAATTGTGGGTGACCAATCCAAATCTGGCATTTACAGTGGCGAACAAACTGTTCTGACCTAAGTCAGACCATAAATCTTCACTGAATACTTCACTATCACTTCCTCGAGCAGAGCGCTGCAGTGTGCATGCTGCAGTGATACCAGCGGCCGCAGGGAGGCGACACTTCTCAGTGTGCGCCGCAGAAGCCTTTCAGATCTGTGGGCTGCACTCCTGACGCAGAGCATGATGGAGCAAACTGGTGAGCCACCTCACAACAACAACAACGCGACTGGAAATGAACCTCCCGCCTGCGGCCTCCACAGCAAACGCCTCAAAGAGCTGGAGAATGCCGCCCTGCAGACCACTTTAATATCACGGATGGAGACGGAATCTGGGGCGGACGCCGGGAGCTGGACGGAGCAGCAGCCCGGGGAGGACGAGCAGTCGAACGGCTTGCCCTTGAACCACCGGTCGGCCCCTCCGCAGCTCAGCAGCGCGGACACCGAGGCGGAAGAAGCGGAGTCGGATGGAAATGTCGCCAAGGAGCGGGTCGAAGAGGAAAGGACCCTGACGGACCATTTAAACAAAAGGCTGCTCTCCTCGTTTCTGGAGAAGCTTAACGAAAGGGACCTGGCGCTTCCTGGTGTTCAGCGCCTGGACTGTGCTGTAGCGGACGAGGACTCTAACAGGGCCGCGGATGAGTGGTGAAGCAGCGGGCTGAAGACAAGCAGCAGCAGCAGCAACATGGAGGTGGTTGAGGGATTCAGGACCAATGTGCACTGAAGCACAATCCCACAACATTCAAGAAAGACTCTCAGTTAGGCCTACCAATTTATTCTGGAGGATGGAGTGTCTGGAAATGTTATGCTTACTTTTGTATAGTGAGAATGGGTGAAAGATTAAGAACATGCAATAAATGACCATCATGCTATATGAAGTGCTCTTGTACTCATTAGTTTCATGTATCTGGCAGCCATAATGGCTGTGTGGCAGCCATGTGTGCAAGTCTGAATTCTGAAGTGACATTCAGTCATCAGCAGGTGTCAGTATACACCTAAACAATATATTAATGGCTGGATATTATCACACAGTTTGTTATCAGTCCTAATTGTTGAGGGAATTAAAATAGAAACTGAATGAAGAAGTGGTAAAAGAGACATAGCACTACTCTAGTAGAAGGATGCTTATTTTCCTAATATATAACAAAAGATGTAGTAAATAAACCTGCATTAAAAAGCACCAATGGGTTAGAGATACTGTTTTAAAGCTTATTTTTAAAAAAATCAGTGGTCATAATCTTTTTAACATACATTAAGTAAGTTATGACATCTAAATTTGTGACCATCTCTTCATCGTCTGAAAGAGTCTAGCTATCACAACTCTTAAAGGAAAAAGACAAAACATAAAATAAGCACATGTATAAGCACAAGAAAAAGCTATATATTAATAGCAATAAGAATTTTTAGTCTTCACCTGTTTCAATATGACGTACCCAGTATAGCCTACTGTATTTTTGGTCTTATCGTTTACCTAAAAATCCCCAAACATTTAGCTTAAAATTTAGTGTAAAAAAAATAGTTAAAGGCACAGTTCATCCCAAAGTCAAACATACATTCTTTTCCTTATTACTTGTCGAGATATTTATCCATCCAGATTGTTTCAGTGTGAGTTGCCGAGTCTTTGAGGTATTGGCTGTAGAGATGTCTCCCCCACATTTGAAAAACTCAACAGCAATGTCTCTTTCCAGAAATCATGACCTGGTTACTCAAGTTAATCCACAGACCTTGTTGTGAGCAGTTTCATGTAGGAACTGTTTTCTTGCTACTGAACTACACCCACCAACTGAATCACCATGCAGAAGGAAGCGTGCATCTACTGATGCTTTTGGTGTTTTATGTAAACCACTTCGAATTGCCTTGTTTCTGAAGTGTGCTATATGAATAAACTTACCTTGCCTTGCCTTACTGCTATGTCACCCAGCATCACTGAGCAACAGCTAACATTACAGCTCAACCAAGGAGGAAGTGACTGATGTTTACATCTCGCGCTGTCATAAGCACACACCTCTCATCCATGCATGCTTCTTTCTGCACAGTGATATTGGTGGGTGTAGTTTGATAGACAGAAAATAGTTTCTACATGAAACTGCTCACAACAAGATCTGTGGATTTTCTTGAGTGACCTGGAAAGAGATGCTGCTGTCGAGTTTTTCAAATGTATTTTTTGCTGCTTTGAGCTCCACAAGCCAAGTGTCATCTAGCTTCATTATATTAGAGACAAGGCAGACATGTCTATGGCCGATATCTCCAACACTTGGCAACTCACACCAAAACAATCTAGACTGGTAAATAGCACTACAGGTAAGAGGAAATATATGTAGTTTTGATTTGGGGAGAACTGTCCCTTTAAAATATATGAGGCACCACATTTACATGGCAAAACCCCATTAAAACGTAAAGAACATGAAAGCTTCATTAAATAAAACTGGAATGTAAATGATGCAGAAACATCCATGAAGCAATCTTGAAATAAAGTATTCATTTAGAGTTAAATCACCAAGTAGCCATCATATACATGATCGACCATTTTATGCTGCAAAGTAAAAATTTACATTTAAAAGCAGGATCTTGTTTATAAAACCAGGTTCTTTAATTTAGGACACTTGTGACCTAAATAAAAGTATTGTGACATGGATAACAATTTTACAAAAACGGTACCCTCCCCCACAGATAACAAACCTGAACTAACACTTAACAGTTATCTTGATGAGCTGTCTGCCTGTGAAAGTGTCCATAACGCCTTCACAGGCCTTTGACGGTCAGACAGTGACGTTTCAACCGGCTATCTCAGTAGCCACAACTATTTCACCAGACACACTCACAGGAAATGCTTTATGACTCAGTGTATTCCTCACATGAGACAATTTCCAGCACACAGGGGTCTTTAAGCATCTTTAAGCTTTAGTCAAAGACAGAAAAAACTTGAATACATTTTATTTTTAGTTGGTACAAAAGTTCTACATCAAGTATAGGCCTATACCGTAAAACCTACTCAGAGATACAGTAATGATATTGAAAACTTCTAATACCACTGACATTGTACTGAGGGATGTACATTAGTTTAACCTTAAACTTTTCCTGCATGGGATCTGGTAAAGATGGTAAGATTTTAGGGAGATATACAGCTGAGTTGTGAATGAAAGCAGTAACACTGCAGGGACAAGCATGTAAAGAGTTAAGTCTTTCTGACCAAAGATGGATTCATGAGGAGCAAGCAGACAAATCAGAAGACTCTGCTGATGATTAAAAATCTGTGACTTGTTTACTTGCATTACTTGTGTTGCAAACATCTTCTCTTTCTGTTAAGTCTTATGGCAATTAGCATCCATTAAGTGTTGCATGAGTGCCATCTGCTGGACTGCTCCCTACCTGATCTATTCCAGCACTGTCATGGCATGTGTGAAAAGGCATAGGACTTTATAGCATAAATTATTGGGATAATCTTTTAGGCAACTCTGTTTTTACACATGCACTGGAACATTAAGAATTATGTTGCTATGCTTATTCCTGTCTGACAGGTACTAATGCCGGCTGTGTATGGACTGGATGAGTAGTAACCTATGAACTATTATTCTTTTAATATCTTTTGTGGCTGAAAATAGTTCTGATAGCTTTACAGTGTTTTCTGCAGTTTGCATTAATGTAGAACGCCACACAAGGAGATCCTCTACTTATATCTGGAACTGTAGGCATCTTTTTAAGCGAGATGGACTTTCCCTAAATAGGTCAGTAGTCAGACTGTTTGCTTCCAATCTATCCTTCTCCCTGCATCACCAATCTGCTCCCTCCGCCGAGGACAAGAGACAAGAAGAACCAAAACAGACAGGAGATAAAACTCAACACAAATAAGAGATGGATGTGCAAAGGAACTCATGAATATTCTGGATAACTTTGGACTTTCTCAACATGTAACAGATTCAACACATAACAAGGGGCATATATT
>JAPZEB010000021.1:12990558-13003227 GCA_029783705.1 Chaetodon striatus | reverse complement strand
CCCCACACCTAGCAGCACCCCCCCCTACACACACACACACACACACACACACACACACTGCATTCCCTTCACTAGATGTATGTGGACAGATGCATGTAGCTGCATAAGAACAAACTTGCAGAGCTGAATGCAGATATGTGATGAGCTGCTATCTGAGTGACCATCATCCTGACAAACTGCAGGCCAGAAACCATGTCAGCTGCAAATACAGCAGAGATGTAAAAGAACAGAACCAAGCAAACATTTGATGGAGAGTGATATTTAAGAGTGTTACACTGCTAAGGCTTATGTCTTAGCCCAATAATATAGTATAAACTGCTATGGCAATTATAACTTACATAATAGAAATATTTACTGACAGTTGACCACAACCACGTCAATTGATATTATAACAATTTAAACTAGACAACCATGGGAAAGCTGATAATGTCCGGTATTTGACCAGATTTTGGGCAGCAGAAGAAGAAAATGGAGCTGCAACTAAGTGGTGCATGAGAAATTATTTTAGCTTTTGATTAGGGATGCATCACACAGCAAAGTCATGCAATCAGACAAAAATGAAACAAGATTATGCAACATGTTCTTACTCCAATGAGTTAAATACAGACACTTGATCAGTGGCCCTACACACCAAAATATGGCTGGTGCATCCCATACTACCACCAAGAATGCCTCTGTGCATCAGTATCTGATGCAGAGAGCCACTGACCTGGTGTCAGTATTTGAAGAAAAGGGAGTGAGACTGGGTTGGATTGTACAACAATTAATGAGCATAATGCACACTGGAACAGAGTCCTGCAATTTGTAGGGTATCTGCAGGTACCTGACGGGTAACCTGCAAATATATGAATTCACAGGTATGGTCACAGGTAAAAATGAACTATACAGAATAAAACAAATGAAAAAAAGGGTGGCAAGATAGTGCAATGGTCAGCATTGTCACCTTACAGCAAGAGGCTTCTTGGTTTGAAGCCAGGGTTCAGAAGCCCTTCTCTGCAGAGTTTGAATGTTTCCCCGTGTCAGGGTGGGTTTTCTCTGGGTACTCTGGCTTCCTCCCATGGTTCAAAGTAATGTACATTAATTGGTGATTCTAAATTGCCTGTAAGTGTGAACATAAGCATGAATGGCTGTGTCTGTGTCAGCCATGTGATAGTCTGGCAACATGTTAAGGGTGTACCCTGCCACACCCAGTGTCAGCTGGAGACAGGCTCCAGCCCCCCGTGACCCTCAAGAGGATATGCAGTTCAAGGAAAATAAATGAATGAATGAACAAATGAAAAAGATGTGCAGTATTTGTGTAATATTTTGACATCTAAATCACTATTATCAAGCCACAATTCCTTTTATTTTGAAAGTCAGTACACAAGTCAAACCTTTTACCATTTGTCACATTCATCACTGACGTGGAGGACTCCAGTGATGAAACTTTGCAGCCTGAGGATGAGGTGGCAGTCCACACTGAGTTCAAGACAACCAAGCAGGATCCTTTTTAGGTGTTATGGTGGTGGATGGAGCATGCTAAAATGTTTCCTAACCTGGCAGTGACTCCTGGCATCGAGTGCAGCCAGTGAAGCAGACTTTTCCTTCTCTGGATTTGTAAGTCAAGAATGGAGAACCCAGCTTGATGTGAGTGGCTGTAACCGGTGTGTGTTTAATCATGGGTGTGGGTCATGGAACTTTTATTAACAGGTGTGAGCGTGTGTGATGATGGGTAACTAGTTGGTTCTGGTACTGAGCTTTACGGGTAAAGGCAAAAATGGATTTGTGCATGACTGGCACAAGTTGTTAAACACTAGATACTGTTTTGGGTCACTGACATTGCCATTGTTATAATTCAATAGATATGCAACCAAGAATCTACAGCCGAATTCTCAAAAGTTCTCTCTTGGACAGGGCCGTGTTTCAGACAGTGGGTGTAGTGGAAACTCTGAGTTAGTTAACCCTGAGATGAGGGGAAATGGGTTTTCAGAACAAGAGGTAACTGAAATTCTGGGTCAATTACAGAGGTAACTGTCTCTGTGAACCTAACCAGCTTGTTGATAAGTTTTCTTCATCCAATGGTTGAGTTTCTCTGTGTCTCCTCCCTTTTACAGAACCACACACATTGTTTCATATCCTCATTGATTCAGTCTGTATCAAAGCGTTTATCACTTTAAGTGGCAAAGGTTTACTATATGTCAGCATCTAAGCCTGCGTATTAGTTTGTAACTCATGCAGGACCATCTAAAGTTACTGCTTTTATGTGCTGTCAATTGTTTCTGTGAACAGGGGTTTTTGCCCTTACATGACTATCACACAGCACCAAGTCACCTCTAATCTCTATAAGGAGATATCTTCATATGCAGCTTATGCTTTTTCGTCATCAGACATCATCCGTTGGGATCAGAATTTGTTTTTTATTATCATAGGCCACACTGTGACTCTCTACCATGGATGTGTTAAGCTCTCAACACAAGAAAACTGTCAGTTTGTTAAAGCAGTTCCACTAAATGTTTACTGCACATAATGTATAATCTCAGTGTTAAGTGTAAAAAACGGTATGAATGAATAGTTATTTCTACCAGTGATTATGTGATTGGTCACACTCATGGAAAATAATTCCTATAATATAGGAGTTTATATGTTAATATTTCTGATGAGCAGGTGCTGTGGCAGAATGTGATGTGAAATTGAGTTTTTTTTTTTAAATATTAGCTAAAAAATAAAGCCACTATAAACAGTTGAGATTAAGATTTAGATAGATGCTAAAAATTTAAAATCTACTTTATTTTAACCTCCACCCCTTTTCAAGTCTAGACCACCAGCCACATTATCACTGGATCAGCTTTTGACCTCACAATAATATCTTTGTGTGTTTGATCTAGGCCTATATTTATTTTAAATCCTCAGCCAAATTTTTCATCTTCACTGGCTGGCCCTTGTGTTTTGTCTGTGTCAGATTAAAGCTTAACAGATATATTTAAAATGTAATGTAGGCCTCAGCCTTATGATGAATTAATGGACAACACTGAATTATACATTTTTTTTTTTACTGTGTTGACTTATTGACTCTTTTCCCTGCATTGATTCAGACTCAGTTTCAAAAGATGAATATACACAGTCTGCGAATATGTGCAATAATATCTCCTCATTCACCAAATTAAAATGGAAGCTCCCTTTTATTTACCTATTGCCACAGTGAATCAGTGGCTTTTCTTTTTTTATTCAACTCGGAGTGAACATTCATAGTTGATTGAACAGACCCTAATCAGCTGTTCTGATACTGAGTTTTCTATCTCAGGGTTAGCAAACTTAGAGTTCAGGGTTAGACTCAGAGTTGGTTAAACCTGCTTTCTGAAACAGGCCCCAGGTCATATGAATTTTAGTTTTTCAATCCAACTTGAGAATGTGTTAGCCCTATTACAGGCAAGCCAACGATCCAGTGTATACCCCACCTGTCACCCACTGTGACCCTGGACAAGATAAACTAGAGTCACTGCCTTGTGGTTGTATACCTTGGCACACCAGTCAAGTTTCTCCTACAGTTTACATCCATGTCTGTAAAAAACATGAGTGGTTCATACCCATTTTCTCTCTGATAGGACAGAAGATCTATACAATCAGCACAGTTTCAAGGTGGACACACAAGATTAGTGTCACCAATTAAGTATCTGTCCAATTTTTCCCCTTCTGTTTATTGAATAATTGCCTGAAAAATGTTTTATGCAGAACATTATAATGTCACAGTGAAGCTGACCTTTGGACATAAATTCCATCACTTCATTATTTTATCCTATCAGACATTTGTGTGAAGTTTTGTCATAATTAGTGTAAGAATTCTTGAGTTATGGCCAAAACCATATTTTGTGAGTTCACACTGATCTTGACCTTTGACCTTCAATCACAAAGTTCTGGGCAGTTTATTCTTCAGTCCAAGTGGATATTAATGTCAAATTTGAAGAAATTCCCTCAAGGTGTTCTTGAGATATCATGTTCACGAGAATGAGACAAAAAGGTCACAGTGACCTTCACCTTTGACCTATGACCACCAAAAACCTACCGGTTCATCACTGAGTCTAAGTGGACATTTATGCCAAATTTGAAGAAATTCTCTAAAGGTGTTCCTAAGATATCATGTTTACAAGAATGGGATGGACGGACAGACAACCTAAAAACATATTATGCCTCTGACCACGGCTATTGCCAGTGCGGAGGCATAAAAAAGTGAAGCACATGGATTGATGGATGCTTTAAATTGGAATAGTTGGAATTCATAGAGTTAAAACTATTGCTCCAACTCTATAAGGGTCACTGTTGTATGCTAGCATCAAATCCCAATAACTGTTTTTGTGAGAAAAGAAGCAGAGAGGAATTTGTCATGAGTCCTAGTTCAAACAACTTCACCAAGGACCTTATTTTTGCAGTTTATTTCTATTAGTAATAATAATGTTGTACTCATTAAGTTAATTCCTGAGATCTGGAGAAACAGTGGAGTAAGACACACTTAGACACGGTTGAAACAAACTAGTTCATACTAAGGGTTGTCTCACAAGGCCAAAGTGTTGATAACAGTTTCACACTTGAAAGTGGAGGAAAAAGTCTGTCGTCACAGAGAAGGGCGAGAGACAATGAATCATACATATGGCTATAAAACTGTGTTCAGTCTTTCTTCTAGGACATTCATGGTGTTGCAGCCAGTTGTTCACATGAAAAGTGTCAGAAGTTGTTGTGTGAAGAAAGACGAATGAGAGCTGGAGAGATAAATTCAAACCCTGTCTCAGCTTCACACACTTGACCAATCACTGCTTAAAATGGCCAAACTTGTAGAAGTTTTGCAAAGTTACAGAAGTTGTCAGCTCCCCTAACTCCTCCATCTGAAAGGTGTGCGGGGGAAGAGTTAAAGGTGCTGTTCAACGATCCAGCAAGCATCCATTTTACCTTTTGGTTTGTTTACTGCTGCTGTTTTCTCTATTCACACATCTCAGACAATCGTTCTATATAAAAAAAAACCAAAAAAAAAAACAATGGCCACAACTAAAACAATATCAAATAGACCTCCAAAAGACCCATGTTCTAATAAACCTGAATGATCCTATAATGATTGTGTGTTCACATTCCCAAGTTGTCAAATACTGACTCTAAAGGCACCCATTATGAGATGCACTGGGCATTAACTCCAGTGTAAAACTATCTGTGGCCTTGTGGCTTGTGGCATATAACATAACGTCATATAATTTAGATAACAGTATGATGAGACGCCACATAACTGGGAAACTTTGTCTTGTAGCCCCTCAGAGTCAGAAGTAAGATCCAGCACCAAGCACCAGCCATGAGCCCACAAGTCCAGAGTGGGCAGGTAGGATTGCTCATTGAGTGATTATTATTAGAATGAATATAATGAAGAGTATGGTGTAGACCTGCTCTATATGAAGAGTGTCCTGAGATGCTAGATGATTCAGCACTACATTAATGAAACTGACCTGAAGTGATCAGAAGGCTTTGTAAAAAGGGAAGATTTGTGCTGAGAATTATGAGCGTTTTTAAAATGTGATTTAGTGTCAGCAGCAGAGCCAGGAGCCAGAAGTGATGAGGGCATTGCTCCTGTCAGTATGGAAGGAACAGGTGAGTGTGTGAACAAGCAAGCATTAGTCCATCCAATATAACCACTTTCTATGCCCAAATGATAGTAGTGACACGTTATATTTTCTTATCATTTTATTTTTAAGGTTTGGATATCTGTGAACACTTATTTGAACAGAATATAGATTCTGATATTGTTGAAAGGATGTGTTGTAAAGAATAATGTTGGAGATGTGCACTCATGTTGAAATAAATCTACATTGTGAAGCAACCCTTATTTGCACTGAATTGGAAATATTTTAAAAAAATACACTGAATTACAAGGCTTTACAGAACAGTGCGCTATTGTAGACTTAACATGTAAGGTTATAATTACATGATTTTAATAATAATAATAGGTCGTGATCTAAAGTGGCCCGGTCTGCAACTCCAGGGCTGAAAATGAGTCCCACTCAGGCCCTGTATGTATGTATGTATGTATGTATGTATCTATCTATCTATCTATCTATCTATCTATCTATCTATCTATGTAGCTATCTGTCTTTCGGCCGGCCCTTTTTATCTTATCTTATCTTATCTTATCTTACTCTGCGGGAGAGGGGCTCGAGTTATGTGGTTGTAATTGACAGTGGAAATACAGTGCAAATACCACAACTGCCACTTCCTTAATATGAATATTTTCAACTTAAAGTGTTCATCCCAAAACACTCAAGTTCTTAAGAACTGTATACCATACAGTTGCACAATGCATCATAATGCATGTACTCAGGTTAATGCATACATATTCTGGGGAGACCCAGTAGCTTGTAGACTATATCCAAATATTTTAATTTATCCAGGCACTATTTTTTGGTAGGTGAAGTGTTTTTAAAGCTGTTGCATATCACTCATCTCATGCTGAGGCTTTGGGGCTCTACTTTGAAGGATGTGTCACAACACATACCTTATATGTTTGTATTGCTATCACATAACTGTGGACTGTCTTCCTTTGTCCTGCACAATGAGATAGAAGGAAATGTTGTCACTGATGGATGCTTAACTAACTCAAACACCACTGTGACAATGCACATAAAGTTTGACAACAGCTTCCCTCGCTTTTAGAGAGTGAATGCAAAACAGCACAGAGTGAGCACAGTACTGAACATCTCCATCAAGTACAAAAAACAGTAAAGCTTAAATGCTAAAATGTGTCTGCAAATGTGCAAATGTAAGCCCTGAAGTGACAGTTTTCACTTCTGCTTTTGGTTCATTTTTTATCAGAATTTACACCTAAGCAGAAAAACACAAAAAAACACCAGGCAGCTTGTTTAAAAATAGTGTATGCTGGTGTGATCCTGTTTCTGGTGAAAGTATTGCTGCATGCAAACTGAGTAAAGGGAAAGGTGCAGAGTGCACACAAGAACAGGAGAGCAAAACTAAACAAATACTGAAGCCTAGCTTTATTTGGACTGTATTTTCCTGTGATAAAATACAGATAAAAATCAGCAGTACAAAGATTTGATATATTAAAAGCTGCTGAAATGTCATTGTTTACAGCGACACAATGCCTCACAAGTGTCAGGCATGTTTTAGATGGAGGAGACTCACTCCAGATGCGGAAGATAGCAAGGCGGTGGTCGAGCAGGGTGGCGCCAAGGCCCAGAGCCAGAGTCTGACAAATGGACTCTATTTCGGCTTCCTGGGAGGTTAATCTGGGTCTGGAATCGATGTAGTGTTGGTTCGGCCTGTGAGGCTGTTTGAGACAACAACTGATTGAGGAGATACAAAGAAACTCTGTGTCTTGGTTTGCAGGTGAAAAGCAGGTTTTCTGCCGTTAGCAACTGAAAAATAATGATTGGCTCTATCTTTAATATTCACCTCATAGGAACTAAGCAAAGATTACTCTGAAAGAGTCATGGCTTTGGCTCAGTAATACAGGGCAGTTCCACAGTACTGAGATAAAGAGGTGGATCCTGGTCCATGATGCATCACTCTGCTTCACTACAGGTTTGACTCATTTCTAATTGGCCAGGGGACAAGTGATGATCCATTTTTAATCTGTGGTAATAAATAAGCAAACGACTCAGTCTCCTAAAGCTGCTGCAACAAATATTGACATATCAAATCACATGCAACATGGACAGCTCCAAAAGTCATGTTATAGCAGCTGGTGATGCTAATAATAATGTAGCAGCTTACATTAATGAGAAAACAAGCCAAACATATGATAACAAATATAGGCAAATGGCACAACCCTATCAGCAAGTGAGACTGTAGAGACCAGTGTGTCCCCTTCAGTTGATCCTGAAGTGTGATATAAAACAATGGTTTCAACCTTCTCATGCCAGAGACTCCTACACTGACACACATTAGGTCACAGACCTCCATTTGATAAGATTTTGCCTCAGGGACCTCCGTCTGAAAAGATTTTGGTTGTTGGATATGACTAAGACCTGAATTCTGTTGTTGTCAGCTACAGTTGAGGAGATAATGGTGGAAGAAAGATAACTTATGAGCGCCAAAAACAATTACAATGTACATGAATTTCAGGATATTTTAGTACTTTAGTACTGTCCTCCTTTTGCTTTAATGACAGCATGCACTCAATCTGGCATGAATTTTACAAGTTTGTGCAAAACCTGATGACCCATGCTATCCCAACGTAATTCAACAACTTTCTAAAAAGCTTCCTGTGATGTGTGATGTCATAGAGTGTTTGGCTTTGTCAGTCTTCACGTGCACCCATAAATGTTCAAAGGCGTTGAGGTCATGTGATTGTGGTGGGAAGTCCGTGACAGTCAAGATTCCTTGATCTTCTTTGGTTTTCATAGTGAATGCAAAGGACTTGCACTTTTGTAAAGCCTGTCTAGTCTTCCAACCACTCAGAGTACTTTTATACTTCATGTCACGTTCATTGATTCATATGCACATTCGTACATTGTTGATTGAGGCTATTGCACTCAGCTGCTACTCCGCTAACCATTCTCACGCACTCATATACTACTAGCACAGCCACTGGGAGCAGTTTGGGGTTTAGTATATTGCCCAAGAATACTTCAATATTTGGACCAGAGAGGCCGAATCGCTCTCAATTAGTGGATGGCCTGCTCTACTTCCTGAGCAACAGCCAATCATGTAAAAGCTTTTTTCATGAGCTGTGGCCTTAGAAACCTTTAGTCTAACGATGATTTGACACTTTGAGAGAGCCTCTTTTTGCCAAAAAACAATTTGACTTTTGAAACTTTCACAAAGCCCTGATGCCATGTTTCCCACTCACAATACCACCTCGTAGGCAATGATCTGCTGGGAACTTGAGGCACAGCCATATTTCTAACAGGTGAACACTGGCTGCAAGTTGAGGTGCTTGAATGAGCCTCAGATGAGTGGATCAAACCCGAGTGTCATTTGAACGCGTGCTTCATTGGAAGGGATACAACTCAAGGAAATCTGATGTTTTGTACAAAGGAGTTGCCACAAATTTACTTAAATTTAACTGCTGACCTAGAAATAATGGAGGATCTTACATATTTCTTCTTCATTTGACATGTCAAAACTTCTTGTGTTTTTAAATGTTCTCTGAATCCTTAAATGTTCAGTATGCAGTGCATTAGTATGCCAATTCAAACACAACCTTTGATGTTTACTGTTATGTAAGGAAACTTTTTGTCCTTAAGTGTGTATTGCTGATTGTTTGCAGTGTAATAATGAAGAGACTTCACACAATGACAGCTGTGTTTACTGTTTGATACCCACATGTGATTTAATGTAAAGTCTGGCTCCACTGTCACATGACAGAAAGTGATCACCTCTTAACATACATGACACTATAGGAAACATGAGTGTATATTTATCAGCCGATACACCATCCACAGCTTTTTACAGCTTGATACACTTCAACACTTATAACATTCACTTCGGTGAAGAGCTTCTTTTCATTTACAGGCACTCGTTTACATTTCACAAGTTTTGAGTTCAAGTTGAGTCAAGGGTCAGTGTGGATGCAACTTTCACACAACTTGTATTGTGTATTACAAACTTGGGGCCGTCTTCCTCAAATTCACCTGTCTTTTACAACAGAAGCTGTAAATATGGCTTAAAATCATTTGAGCCAGTGAGCTATGCAAAGGAGCTGAGGCAAAACTGTGCCAGTGCAAAGTAAACCCCAGCTTCCTCTTCCTTTCCTCTGTTTCACCCACATCCTCTTTTGACTTTTTGTATACTGTCAGATTATTTTATCTGAAACTAATGCACCTTCATGTTTGGTAAACTTGAGGAGATACATGTTTACCAGGCAAAATATTTCCACTCAACACACCCCCATACATTTTCAGTTTAAGTTTCACTCAGCGCTGAGCACTCTCAGTGGCTGTCCGTACTGTTGTCTTCCTCCGAGTGATGCACACATATGTCTATTTTGCGTCGGAGGCGCTTTTTAAGATGCAAGCGTCGCTGCACCGTCTTAGTGTTGTACTCCTCTGCTTTTAGCTTGGCATAGTAATCTGAGAACTTGTTAAAGAGGAAAGAGATTGGCATGCCGTTGAGGATGATACCAAATGAGATGCAGCCAAAAGCCACGATGCGGCCCACGATAGTTACAGGAACCACATCCCCGTAGCCCACAGTGGAGATGCTGACCTAGAAGAGAAAACAGCCTTCATGTTATTCAGTTTCCATAACAGTTACTTCTCTATAGTATGATTGTTCATGATGAATAGAAGAATAAGCTAAAAGTGATCTCAATTTGTTTATACATAATCTCTGTAAATAATTTACTGCATGTGTATGCAGAATCTGTAGGTAGTGAAACAAGATTTTGGTATTGGATACGTTCTGCTTTCGGTTTGTGGTCCATTTTTGGACCAATAGTATTGACCAATCACATAGGAGCGGAAGCTAAACAGTCCATGTGGAAAGCAAAGAGGCAAAATGCATACACAGAAAGGAAAATTTGTAACCCATCGGCTATTGTCTGCGACAATTTTGCTTTTTATTTACATCTCTGCATTCATAGAGATTAGCTGAAATGACTAGCCCATAGGAGAGGAAGTCCTGGCCCAGATACCAGATGTCCCGAAATATTGGCTGCTGCCACCAGAAGCTAATCATCATCAGAACAAAAACAAACGGACTCCGAGATAGGAAATACAGGCTCTGCTAATTCCTGAGAAAATGTCTCTATAGTCAACATGCTCCAGCTGAGATGCTGTTAAAGTGGTGTAGCTGGAGGGATTTCATCAGTTGTTTAATAGGGGAAGTAAATCAAGGCCACTTGTTCCATTCTGGAGAAAATACCTCCAAACAAAGAAGAAAACATCTGAGACTGTATACTGTACAACTACGGTACCACTCCCATCCAAAGTGTTTCGTAGCCATTGCCAATTCAGAGCTATTGAGAAACAGTGTTTCATCACTGGGGTTTAAGCCAGTTGATTTACATGGCCTCCAACAGCTGCTTTGATCCATGTTTTAACAAGAAACAGCAGGATTTACTGGCAGACAGCTACCTTTACTAACTTGTAACAAACATGCAACTGGCTTGGGGTGTCACAATTATTGCATTTGATGCTTTTCCTTCTCTAAAGAGCAAGAGAGTAGAGGATAGATACTTCGTTTAGAGCAGTAATTCTATTTCCATGCTCCTTGTAAAGTCTTACATTTGCCCTGGTGACAATTTGTGACACTATGGGGACAAACAGTCAGTGTGAAAACACACATCTAGTCCAGGTGCTGCAATGTAAAGTGTTGATAGGTCAAAACTTCAGCAACAGTTGTAGTATAAAGTTTGTTGTCAGGTCTGACAAAGTTGATCAGAGCTGCTGGAGTTTTGACCTCTATGACCTCTATTAGAAGCATTATAAGGAAAAAAAAACAATTTTATGTTTAGTCGACTATTTTCAAAACTTGGTGACTACAAACCAGTTTTTACAAACTCCCAGTAATGGATAATGTTAGCCCAGAAAAACAACAGTCTCAGGGACTGCCGTCACTGTTTACTCAACCAGGTGCCATCTCCATGACACATTGTGCCACCTGCTGAACACTGAAGGACCTTTAGTGGAGGCTATTGCTGTTATCTTCCTATCCTGCGTCCCTCCCTTCTAGCACCATAACAAAAAAGGGGAAATTACGTGCAGCAGCAACAATGCCCTAGAGAGCATCGCTTACACCCAGATTTGAAATAGCGGCAGCTGCCCCACAGTGCTCTCACATGCTCATGCGTGAGTCACGAGTTTAATTAGAGATACAAAATTAAAATAAATGCAAAATGAAATTGTTTCAAGTTGAATATTGCTGCTTGCAAATTTGGTGAAATTGGCACCAGATCCCTCACTGGCTTCCCACTCAATAACACTGCCAGTTTTATTTGTTGGAAACACACAGCCATACCAACCAAGTAACTGTACTGAGAAATAAAATGTGATTTTGATGTTGTTATAGGGCACAAATTAGAGCATAGTTTTTGTTCAAAGCACAGTAAGTGTAAGGTTAATCTTGTTCCTATGCCTGGAAAAACATTTCTTGTAGTTGACCCAGATACATAATACTTTGTCTGAGAGTTTGGCTCGGTTTATAAAAGCGCGCTGGTTTGATCTTTATACAGCTAAAACATTAGTTTTACTTTCAACCAAACAAATTCTGCAGCTAAAAGGACACGTAAGAGATTGTAACCAGTGAAACAAGCTGCTGTGGTTTTCTTAGTGGTACTATTGTTGACTATTTCATGCCATTGTCCCCTACAGCAGGTTAATGCAGAGGAAAAATACAGGTTAATCAGCCACTGATACTCACCGCAGCCCACCACCAGGCATATGGGATACTGCTGATAGGAGATCCCTCAGTTTCCCTCTCAGCCGAATGAAGGAGAGCAGAGAAGGTGAAGATTCCCATGGCAATAAAGAGGAAAATGCAAGAGGCCTGCTGGTAACACTGCCGCAGGGTGAACCCAAACGCTCTCATGCCGGTGGAGTGTCGAGCCAGTTTCAAAATACGAAAGATTCTCAGCAGCTTGATGACTTTGAGGACGTGGCTAAGCTTGCTGACCCTGGCCATGGCCTTGAGGTCTTCCTGTGCACTCATATTCTCAGAATCGGAAAAAGTTTCAAAGATGATCTGGAAGAAATAAGGCATGAC
>JAPZEB010000021.1:12937624-12956822 GCA_029783705.1 Chaetodon striatus | reverse complement strand
GGCAGTGTGTATTAATAAACATTACTGTAAATATGCCAGCATTGGCCAGGTGTGAATTTGGCCGCCTAAAATCAAGAAACAAGTTTAAGAACAATAATAATTATGTAAATCATGTCTAATGTGAAAAAAAGAGGCCAGTGGCACAAATGAGAATATGAATCAGTGAGAAAAAAAAACAAAATTCAACAATCAGTGGAAGATAGGCAAGGCTCGCTAATGCGGTTCAACTATTTAAATTCTTAGTTGGGGACTCCCTATAGTTCAGTCATTTTCATTTTTAGGTTCTACAGACATTATTAGATACGACATGCTTAGATTGTGTTAGTCCATCTTAACACGTGTAGCACTAGTTGCTTATTGTTGGGTCAATCCTGTCTGTTAATTTGGACATGAAGTCGTTGATGATAACCTTCTGTACCTGGAGTGATGATGAGAGACAAGGCCGAGACAGAGGCTGATTTGGGAACCTTCCCTCCACAGGGAAGCCTCTGTCTGTCTGGCGTCTCCAACTGGTTACCGAAGCGGCGAGGGCCAGCCGGGTCCTTGGGGGACGAGTGTTTGCCCCCCGTGCTGTTGCTCCGAATCCTGATCCTCCGAAGGTTTGACACAACCACCTCAGCTGCAGGTGACGTAGGTTAAAAAGGTAAACAACATGTAAATATACTCATGCCTCTGATAGCAGCACTGATACATGTGAACAGAAATGTCAAAAACATCTCAGTCTGGACTGACCTTCATCATCAGTGGAGAGGGCGAAGCGTGGCATCGTCTCCAAGCTGTGGGTGCTGCTCATCACCAGAGGGCTGGTGCTCCTCTCAGACTGGGAGGAGCTGGAGGAGGCCCGAGGGCGGAGGCTGCAAGTAGCACGAGATGAGCTTAATGGGTAAATCAACTGGTAGAGGAGTACAGGTGGTCACCAAACACTGCACCAACAACTGTTTCCACTGCTTTCTACTTTTATACAGATACAAGGTAATGCTTATAGAGCAAGCTACGTTTTTTGGTGACAGTTACCCTGGCAACACAGGGCAAAACATAAAAGAAATTAATACAAAGTCTGATGATGAAAGCGCTCCAAAGCGCAACAGCATGACGTAGTACACATGGAGAGTATCTAAAGGCCCCGAAACACCAAGCCAACAGCTGGCCGTTAGTCAACGTCGAGCCATCAGTGAGCATCTGTAAACCTAGCCTGTCCCACACCACTGGCCTTTGTTGGCCCGTGTCAGCTTTTTTTCTCAGCATAATGAACTGGCGTTGCGGACAGCGGAGCTCATCTGTGACTGAAATCACTCTGATTGGCAGTTCAGCCCAGCGCACAAGAAAGGAAACAGGAGTGAGGAAAGTAAACAAAGGGCTAAAGGGAGTGAGACCGAACAAACATGTTATATGAGGTAAGATAATTTTTCTTTAGCCATTGAGCTCTCCTAAAGGTTAGTGTTATTGTTCACTGGCGCATGGTAAATATGCTCTGTTCTTTCAACACTGGATTGTATTGTTAATAAGCGAACTGGCTTACTAGCATCAAGATGATCTTCCAGTTTTCCCTTTTTGAATGACAATTTAAGACTACCGCTATCTGCTGGTATAGAGAGTTACTACGTTTCACACAGGCCCAGAACGTACGTGCTGGTTGGCCGTTAGCTGTGTTCCTTGCAGTGTGTTCATCTGCAACTTTCTGGCCGAGACACAGGCAATATGAGGTGACGCAACAGGCAGCTTTTGTCGCAGCTAGTTGATGTCAGTTTGGTGTGTCTGGGTCTTTACACCTGTACCTACCTGGCCATGCGTCCGGCATGTCTGCGCTCTGCACTGCCCTCTGCTGGGCTCGGGGAGGGGCTGAGTCCCCCAACGTCCACACGGTCCTCTTTGTCCTCACTGTGGCTGCGGTCAGAGGAGAAACTCAGGTTGGACGGCGTTGCCAGATGTTCTGTGCTGCTGTAAACCTGGAGAGGTTGAACAGGAGAGAGGGAGTGAAACAGAGTTTGGGGCTCAGTATTGAAGAGCTTTCAGATGATGTAATGGACGGTCTAATAGCCACACTAGAGACCCTCCACTCTTTGGTAAACATATGACTGTTATCTTAGTATAACACAGTAGCCTAGCAATATTCACCTTTTACTTAATTCTATCACATTATGAGGTCTTCAATTACGTAAACATATTTCTTATAAAGTATGAATATTGAAATACTTATGTAAACATTGTAAATATCCACAGAGCAAAAGGACAGGAAGGACTGACCACTTTTGGAATCTACAGAGCTCTCATCTTCCAACACATGGAGCTCTTACCTTGCTGAAGCGATGCGACCAAGAAGCAAACTGTCTGATTTCCAAAGACGACTCTTCATCATTAGTTTCCTCATCCTCGTCAGATGCCAAATGATGGTAACGCTCTGAACGAGCTGAAAACAGTTAACAGGAAAGGACACTCAAACTTAAGAAAGAACTTTTTTTTTTTTTTAAATATAGTCTGTTCCCATTTGTCACATATTGGTACATCACAAAAACAGGCAGTACAAATGCTGCTCTTTGCTGTCACACTGGTAGATACAGTGTTTTGATCTAATGTGTTTTAAATGTTGGAGAAAACCCGATGTTGAAGCCTGAAGTCAGGGTGCAACCTACTGTCAAAGTAGCTGGTGTCGTCCTCCCCCTCAAGCTGAGGGATGAATTCAGCTTTCTGCCTCAGGAGTCCATTCCAGTCCAAACCCTGGAAGAAGGGGTGCTGTTTGACCTCTGAGGCGCTGCCTGCAATCACAGGAGTTTCACAGCCAATCAGACACTGGGTTAAGTTTTAAAACACTGCGACTTAAGTAACACTCAGGAGGCAAAATGTGTGGATGGAAATGTGCCAAATGTCTTCACTTCTATTTACATATTTACTTTATAAAGTTTATTAACATAATTATGTTTAGGAGAAGTCACCATTTTAATTTCCCTACTGAGACAAAGTCTTAATCCTAAAACCTTTTGTGTTAATCAGCAGTAAACTGAGCAGTACCAGTTCCTAGTCGGTCTAAAGGACTCTGTCTGAGCAAGCGGGTGATCAGATCCTGGGCATCATTCGGTAAGGCATCATCTCCTTCTGGCCAAATGATTTCATCTGACAAAAAAAAAAAAAAAGTGATAAACAAGCTAAACAGATGCACAAACTAATGACAACAGCTTGCAACAGGTGTTGCAGAGCTTGAGACAAAAGCTCAATTTTGTACTTCAAATACAATCTCTGCGAGTACTTCATTATTTCCATATCTTGGCTTTTGACAAACAACATAACAATGATGCAATGGTATCAAGTAATGAATTGATGCTAACAAAGATCTTCTGACAAGGTTAAAAAATAAGAGACTCCCTCATTTGTCATTTTGACACTCACCACTGACAACTTGTCCAAAAAGCTCTTCAGGTGTGTCTCCAAAAAACGGAACGCAGCCGACCAGGAATTCATAGAGGATGACACCCATCGCCCACCAGTCTACTGGCTTCCCATAGCCCTGCCTGAGGATCACCTCTGGGGCAATGTACTCCGGAGTGCCACACACCTGCAGAAGCAAACCAACACAGGTGAGCGGTGGGGAACAGAAAGAGCTGCTTCCATAATAAGCAGTGTCATTTGTCTTACATGCCACAAGACTTTTCATCTCTTACATTCAAAACAGTCTCACCTGTTTGTCTACAAACTCTCTCGTGTCTTTCTCCATGTGACCTTCATACAGGTTGGTGGTCATGTTCATTAGGCCAATTTTAGACAGGCCGAAGTCTGTCAGCTTGATGTGGCCCATGGACGTAATCAACAAACTGTTGGGTGGTAAAAAGACAAAATCTATGATCAGCATGAGCAGTTTTACCAAATTGTGTAAGCAAATGCAGGAACCATGACTGAAATATAAAGAAAGGTGGACAAAAAAATGAGAACTGGACTCTGTAGGTGCCTACACATACAGTGCTGGTCCATGCAAAAACCTTGAAACATGAGTGAAGTTGTTTTGTGTTCTCACTTGTCAGGTTTGAGATCCCGATGCACAATGCCATAGTTGTGAAGGTACTCCAGCGCCAGGACTGTTTCGGCGAAGTACAACCGTGTCATTTCTACAGGCAGTGGGCCCATGTTCTTGAGCAGATTGGCACAATCGCCACCTTCATGAAACAGAAAAACAAAGAAACCATTGTGTTCATTTCCATTTCTGTTACCCAGACTAATTATTTCTTATTTGTAGTTTGCATTACTTAGTGTAAGGCACTCAAGATTCAGTTCGGTCACAGCAGTCTGTCTCTGGTTTACCTTCCACATACTCCATGACCATGCAGAGGTGACGTCGAGTCTCAAAAGAGCAGAACATGGAGACAACGAAGGGGTTCTCTGCAAAAGTCAGGATGTCTCTCTCCACAAAAGCCTGCTGGATCTGGTTCCTCAGGACCAGGTTCTGACGATTTATCTTTTTCATGGCAAACCGTTGGCGGGTCTCCTTGTGACGGACCAGATACACGGCCCTGTCAAGAACCACATAAGCCATATTCAACTTACAGTCTTCAACAGTAAAAAGGCTTTAAGAAAACTTTATTCTTATTGACAACATGAGCAAAGACAGATTTGAAGTTTGGACCATTCCTCACTGGCTACTTGCTTTTGAGATGAAGTGAAACTTTTGAGATTTAAGATTCCCATCACGTTATTCTTATTTTACCCATGACTGCATTGATAAAAAATCTCTGCATGTAGTTGCCTTTGCTGTGTCATGATAAAACCACGGCCACCATTCTAGCCGAAGAGGATGAAATTGTGCCTTCCTCACATTGGATATCGGGGGTAAGTGCAGCACGTTCTGTTCTGTTCTGAAAGAGTCACGAAACTCCTCGTCTTTATTAAGCTGTGGTCACAGAATTAGGCAACATGCTGCTGTGTAATTAGTCGAAAACCACCGTGTCGATATTCTGGATGTTTGATCAAAAGGAGGAAATTAGTTTCTGACAAGTTAATTATGTATAATGAATGAATGTAATGAAGCTGCTATGGTTTGCTGAAGAGATTTCATGGAACTTGTAGCATGCAGTAGATTTTCAAAGAATCCTTTAGTGACATAGCGAGGAACCCAAAAAGGCCTTTTGACTTGTTTTTCATCTTAGAAGTTTTTGTGGCTCTTGGTTTGAAAGCATAAGAAAAGTTTGGAACAAATCTTTTGAAAAACGAATAAACAATGCCAAGAAAATGCAAAGAAAGCTAAATGTTTGTCTTACCCGTAGGCTCCATTACTGATGAGTTTGATTGTTTCAAAATCACTCTCAACAGGTTTCCTTCGAGTCGGTGTCAGCGTCTGTGGAGCCTTGTTCTGTAGAGAGGAAGCAGAAAAATGATGCTTGTGGTTGTGTATGGGCATGTTTAAAATGCCACACAATTGAAGCGATGCTGTCAATAGGATTATCAGAGGATAATTTATGTCCCAAGGCCTGTTCTGCAGTCTGCTACATGAAGTATACTGTTGGCCAACTTGTAGCCCAAATACTGAATATATAGTTACATTTTGTTTACATATATGAATTTGGGATTTGGAGCAATATAAACAAAAGCTGCTATATTTGCATGTTACAACTTTCATTACAATTTTGAGATCTACTTTCAACATAGTGTGTCTTTGCGCTCACAGGTAGTTAATAATCATAGTGTGAGTTTACCTCCACAGTCGCATCTGGTTCCACTGACACTGTAGGACTGGCGTCATACTGCTCAAGTTGTACCATGTCTAGAAACAATGGAGAGAAAGAGAGGCAGACAGTGCTTAAAGGGGGACTACACCTGTTTTCAAAATTCATACATGTTGTTCCTAAGGTCTAACACAGTCTAAGAATATAGGTAAACGTGAAAAACTCTCCTCCAAATCCAAAAGCTAAAGTGCTAAAACTAAAATATGTGATGTCATATGGTTTAAAGTCTGGAGCTGCTCCATAGTCAGTTCTTTTTGATGAGAGTGTTCTGCTTGCTGCTTTTGCGTTGTTGAGCGCCTCACGATTCTGCAGAATTCAGCTGAACACTTCAAGCTGAAAAAACATTGCTTGACGTCATTGGCAGCTTTTTCCCTTTGTCTAATTAGACAGGTTGAGAGGTGAGGCTTATGCAGTGGCAGTGACAAGAAGTACCGTGCATGGTTTGTGTTAAGCTAACATTAGCTCACTTAGCTCACTCACAAGACATATCTGGATGAACTGTAGCCTCAACTACTTTCTAATGTTTTACCGACCTGAAATAAGCCTTTGACCAACCATCATCCAGCTCCTGGACAACCTGATGGTACTCCCTGGAATTTCTCCTTTTTCAAAGGGTCTTGTACCCAAACAGATATCTGTTCTTGTGTCCAACATACTATATGGGAACAGCCTCTCACCCTCAGTCAGAGCCTGAGCAAGTGCCTGTCGACTATTGTTTATGCAGATTTTAAAGTAAAGATCTGTGAGTTTATTTTGCAGGAAAATAGCTGTTACGCTAAGGACAGATGATTTGATGGTTGCCTAGTGACAATAAAAAAAACAAAGACGCAGCAAGCTGCAAAAAGCATCCTATCTGATTGAGTCAGGCTTCAACAATAAAGCCAATGCAGTGCACATTACATTTTGCAGCCTGCAAAACATGCTCTCTGATCGGAGCCTTAGATACTTTTCAGTCAACTTGATATTCTGTTCAACCATCTGAGGGTTGTCACATGTTATCTAGCCGTACAAAAACTGGTTCCAGCAGGTTGTTTAGGTAACAGTAAAAACTTTTACAAGCCGTTGAACCAACTGAACCTGAATTTCAGGCCACAGAGGTGTGACCAGAGTGGCAGAGAGCTAATTTACCTTCAAATGGGTCCCGTGTCAGACCCAGCTGGCTGATGATGTAGCGTGGGATGTCCGTCTTGATTCCCTGGCCGACTTTGGCGTGACCCTCTGCTGCCTCCAGTAAGTGGTAAAACTCCTCCGGGTCGAACTCCTGTCAAAAGCATCCATGTCTCATTAATGTGAACTGGCTGATGTCAATATGCTGCCAGGCTAAACAGCAACTGTAGACTTCAAGATGTTCAGCTTTTGATTTACTACCAGTAGTTATTCCATTAGCTGCATGACTGATGATAGTCCTAACTGGGCCTGTATTCAGAATTGGTGATTTAAGATAGCCAAATTTTAAAGTTTAAGTCAAAACAAACACAGTAAATGTTAAACCTGTTCAGACTTTTGCAAATAAGCAACTGATTGATGGCATCAAGAGGGTTAGTATTTTAATACCACTCAGTTTTTGAGAGGTTATGTAAGGCCTGGCACAGTGAAAGCCTGACACCAATTTTATTGAATGTAATTTATTTAGCTCAAAGCATTTAAAATAATTTAAAAGATCAACTATATGATTTTTGCAGAGACAATGACCCAATTACTCTGGATAATCCAATGACCTCACAGACAACTGGGAATGTTTATCTAATAATGTGAAAACATAGTGAAAGTTTAGTAACACTATCGTTCTTTAGAGATCATCGGCTTCATGTTCTGCAGCAAACATCCACTTTCTAAGACAGAATTAAGGTCACAATCTCATTTTGGTCCTACTTTAACGTGAACTGACTTCTACTCGTTTCAATCAAAGTAATCCCATTTTCAATTAGGAAGAGATTTTCTCCTCCCCAGCTTACCAGACACTCGAGGAGGCGAGCCGGCCGAGAGATTACGATGAGGATCTTCCTCACCAGCTGGATGATGACGGTTACCTCCTCGCTTTCAGAGCGCTCGTAGGCCTGGAAAAGAGAGTGGGGGCAGAGGCAAAAAATAAATAAATAAAAAGTTGACACATCACAAAACATTCAAAGAAGGCAAAAGAACAACAACACAGATTAAACATCATACTTTAAAATCTGGGGGTAAAAACAACAACAACAAAAAACAAGCAAGTAGGAATGGGTGATGCTGAAAAGTGAAATAAAATATCATTTTCACCAAATACAGTCAAATTAAACTTTGAGGAGCCCTCAGGTTCTTCACAATTTACTGTGCTGTGTACATATTTAAAAAAAAAAAAAAAAAAAATCCTAAAAATTAATATTTGAAATTGAAAATAAAAATGAAAATAAAATGTAACTAGCAAATGTTTGTAATATGAAGGGAAACAAAAGTAATGAAGAATAAAATCGCACAGGTCGAAGGTGAAAACAGTGATTTCCTTGTCACAATTTGAGATGTGGGTTAAAACACGAGAGATCTATAATTAAAAAAAAAAAGAAATACAGCACATCAGTGAGAAATCTCTGTTTATTTCTTTCAAGCTAAAAAAAATGGTAACAAAAAGCAAAATTGGGTGTGGGTGGTTGATCAGTGTGCCACTTCCCCCACTCCTGAAAAAAGATTGCAGCAGAAGCTCCTTACTGAAACAGGAAATTCAACACAAAAAACACAGTGTTTTCAAAGCAGAGGGTGCAGCATTAATAGAAACATGAAAACAGACGCTGCCTGACAGAAATGTGTCAGAAAAGACATCAATTTAAACTAAGGGGAATTATTAGAATAATCACTGGGTGGGTGGAGTCTCAATGAATCATGCACATTTTCTTGTCGACTGGAGTGACAGTGTCTACTAGTGAAACACTGGCTGTATGGTATACTACGCATTTGTGTCCAAGTGAAATGCATGTGCAGCCTGAAACATGACAAGGTCAATACTACTCTCATGTGTCTGTTAAATGTAAGGCAATGTTAGCTTAGCGGCTTAGCTTAGTATAAAGACTGAAAACGGCTACTTCATGTAAGTCTATGTGTGTTATCGCTTTACCCTCTGGTCATGCCAGTCCCACCGTCCAATGTGAATGTCACAATGTGGAAGTGTGAGAAAGACACGTCCTGTTGCTACAAAGTCACAAGGCCAATTCCTCAAACAGCTGTGAGTAGTGCTATTGAAAACACAGAATCCTCACATGCTCATTAAGGAGTTTATCAGTTAGAAGAATCTGATTTATATAATGAATACGTGTTGTATTGTTTAGCTATATATAAGCTATAAGTGCTTCTGCTTAAACCAAACTGTCTGATGTTAAGGTCAAACAGTAGAGCTGTTGCACACTTGAGAAAGGCACCTGACGTAACAGGCATGTGGGCAATGACCGGAGGTTGACATGAAGTAAAAATCACCTGTACACTGTAAAAAATGTTTTCTACATAGAGCTACTTTTGCCGCAAAGATCAGGAGGCAGTGAATGAATGTTTTTTATTTTAATCTTTGATGCTGAAAGCATAAATCTGTCACTTTCTGTACAGCAGAGGACATTTCCCAGGCGAGAGCTACTAGATAATAAGTGTTTACAACAAAACTGTTGCAGCTTTTGTGAAGTGAAAGCATTTTTTTTTTTTTATAACTGCATACATCAAAGCCACAGGATTTAGATGACCGAAAATGTCATCATCATTGAAACTGTTTATTTTATTAACAAAATGGCCTTGGCACACAAAGTGAGTCGTCAGGTTTATGCGTGTGTGTGTGTGTGTGTGTGAGTATGGCAGGATTTGTTCCACTGTATGGGAACAGACTTATCAGTTCAGCTGGAGGTACAGCAAGTCGGCCATGCCTTCTGTCTGACAGCATGCATAGGAACAGGTGAAGAGGTTGCTATAGAAACTAACATTTTATCACAACACAGATAAGATCTGTGACAAAAGCACCTCTCACCACCACTGACAATTTCCACAACCCAATCTATTGTGTGTGCCGTTAGCTATCAGACGGTTATTGGGTGACGTGCCTGATTGCACATTTCACCCCGGCTCGATCAATCCACTTTCATAACTTCACCACATCCGAGTGTACAGATGCAGAGTTCACATGCAGTGGCCCATCAGCTGATGCTTAAAACTGTAGCATACAAATATATGATATTTTTCAGCAACTATCTGAGCTGTTTTGACCCATGCCATTTCTACACCACGTGGACCCGTATCGACTGACTGTTTGCCCACCTCATGAAGCAGCTTCTCCAGCTTCTCCTGCAGCTCAGCGAAGTAGCGGGACGTAACCAGGCCCTTCTGGGACTTGTCCAGACAGTCTCTAACCAGCTCGACCAACTGGTGCTGGATGAAGCCCAGCACCCCGTCAGCCAGCGGGAGGGAGCTGTCTGGAGAGCAGTGGGTGATAATCTCAAGCAAGCGCTCCTCCATCTGGGCTGTGGCCTGAAGGGAGGACAGGCACACAAACACACATTTAAAGCATTTAAGGGACCAGTGATTATGATTTCTACTCTCTGCAGCACCAAATGTCCACAGTATTTCTGTGGGTGGAGTCATATGGTTGTCGATCAATAATCACATAGACACCTGCTGAGATTTGAAAACTAAGCCTCAGCTTCCATCCTATACTTAAGTTTGAGTTAAGACTATATCTGCAGTACGTCTTTCAGGTGGATTAGCAATCAAACTTTGCTTTGTTAAGATCGACAACACAATAACAATCAGAAAACAGAGTGTTGTATAGTGTCTTTGCTGCATGCGTGGTCTACAGTGCTCTGGTGCGTACCTTTGGAAAACGTTCCCTGTAAACATGATTCATCATGACAATCTCATTATCAAAGGAGACACTCGATCGTCCAGGGCTGCAACAGAAAAAAAAGAGATTAGTATGTTTTAATTTAAAAAAAAAAAAAAAGGAATTGAATTTTTACCATTACACAATCAAATGCAACTCTCCTCTAAGCCACTAAGCTAGACTGGGATGTGAAAGTGGTTATGTCATCGTGGCCATCACAGTTATCCAGAGATGACCTAAAGTCGATTTCCTTTTATCCAACCTTACACACATCATCTCTAAACTCACTTGTTTGGGTTTCAAAGAGATTTCTTGAGGCTGACATCTACTCTTGTACTTTTGATCTCGACCTGCCAAAAGCAATATTGTGAGCCAACATTCGATTTCTGTAGCGCTTAAGCTACAATCTGAGTGGATCTCGCTGTCAGGTTTTAAGATGTTTCTACACCGACAGCAGAGGTTTCTCCTGGCCAAACAGTGTGAATCACCAACATCACACCATTAGTCATTTACTGCAACACCACTCCAGTATTTAGGCCAATGAGACGACTGTATTTTTACAAAAAAAAAAAATCTTGCTTGATGAAGCTTCAAACAGAACAGATGGAGGAAAAACCTGTCACATGCAAACAGGTTCCTTAAGCCATTTTTTGTCATGAAAGACACCTCTGTTAGACTGGATGGCTGCTGCCCAACACGCACTGCTGTAGCTCACCATGCCTCTCTGCATCAGCCCCCACCCCCCCTAAACCACCCCCACCCCTCGACAACAGTTCAGCAGCTAGATCCCTGAGGCGCTCTGTTAGCTAGCATGCCCACGCACGGCACACCATGGTGCCAGAACACAGAGCACTCGGGCATCGCACAAACAGCGCAGAGCAGAGCCAACAGACAAAAGTTGTCAAAAGCACACAGCTCTACAGTCAGATCTCCACCTGCCTGCCGGCCAACAGGCATGTGTAATCTATCAGAGGCACTTCAGACGCCAAATGGTGTGTTTGCTTGTGAATGTCTTGGTCATACTGAGCACAGACATGTTGATATCTGACAGTCTACCAGTACATAATGACACCAAGGACCTCACGAAGAGTGCCAACATGCAGTCACTGTCCATAATTAATCTAAAATGGGTTTTTTTCTGTGACAGAGGTCGCTAATCCCTCCGGAAGGATTACTGTATTTAATCAGTATAAAATATGAATTCCACTAGTTCAATGATGGGTGAACAAACACTTCACCCATCTCAGAGTGGATGTATGGTAAGAAAATAAACTTTAAAGGGTAAAATTCAGCATCAAGAAAAGTTGCCATCCCACACTTTAGAAGACTTGAGAGGATGTAATAATCAAAATCTTCGAAATAATGAGCAGTAATTGCCTTGCTAGCACTTTTTTCCCTAAGATTAACATGAAGTATTACAGAAGAAAATAATCTGTTCGCAGACAAACTCGTTCAAATGGAAAGTTAAATGAGGATTAGCTACCTGAGGCTCCTAGAACGAGGTCTTATGACTGTCGAGGGCCGCCCATCCTCGTCTGTCATGCTGTCCGTGCTGCGGAAGTGTTTGAAAAGGAAGTGCAGCTCATCTTGAGTCGGCTGGTAGGGAAGCTGGTGAAGACGCTCCTGGGAGGATGAGGAGGACTGCAGACACAAGAAAATGACTTCTAGGTTGAAAACTTTACATTTATATATATTTAACAAACATGAAACAACTGGTTTGATAATTGCATGAATGATAATACAGTTGCCTTAGGACATGAAACAAAAATGCCACACTGCAATGTTTATACTGGGCCGTTGTATCTTGTCTAGTGAGTTTAATATGGTGCAGCTGCTGGTGGCTAATTGATGTAGCAGGGTTAAAAAGCCATAACTGGTGGACAAAAGGAACGTTTTGTTTTTTTTTGTAGAATTATACTGACTGACCCATAACAAAAAATAACTGCTTTGACAGTGACCTGTTATCAACATACAAGACAAATAACTGATTACTGAATAACTGTGCACACCTATATTAAAAGAACCTTGCTTCATACAGTCCTTAAAACACAAGGACTCAAAAGGCTCATAGAGACAGAGAAAAAAAATCAAGGATGTCATACATGTTCAAAAGACTAACAGCCTTCCAAACTGAACTAATCCAGCCTCAGTTGCCAAAGTGGATGATAAGCGACACCAAGTTCAGCCAAAGACAAATCTAAGAGGTGCTAAATGGAGCATTTTGTGTTTGTCAAACTCAAGATCACAGTTCCAGTCAACTCTGATCATTCCTTTCGCAAAGGGGGATGTTGCTGTTTTTCAGTCCTGCCTTTTCAGTGGCATCACTCTGTTTCAGAGGGATAAGAGTCACTGCTGTTGAAAACCACAGGCAGACCTGACGTCTGGGCAGTTAACAATAAAGCTGTGTTTGGCGTCCGCATTTACAACATTAAAATGAATGAGGTAATGATTTATTAATGTCAGATTACTCCATATAGAGCCTTTACACCAGTATTTGGCTGTTGGGAATATTCCACTCACATATTCGTGTTTACTTTCTAGTTTATGACGACAGCGGCACAACATGAAGCCAACATAAGCCCGACCAACTGATAGTACACCTGTGGTGGATTTAAATGAGGCGCACACACTTTGCTGGTGTATGAATTTAGAACAGAAGTCAAAGAGTAATGGTATGGACGATAATGAGGCCCACAGAGGCATCATTACAGTATTTACAGAAATAAGTTATTTTCAATGTCTTCTGAGGTGCTGAGTAAACTTTTCAAACTGAACAGGACATGGTGTACGTTTCCTGCAATCTGTTTAATTTTGCGGCCCATGTGTCCTGAACAGAAGAAGTCCAGAGGGACAGCATCTGTGAAGTCTCTTTCTAATGCCTTAGCATAAAGAGGGCAGTGAAGGCCCCTGAAGAGCGCTATTGTTCCCTCTGACCTCTGAGCCTGTGCCCGGGTCTATCCCATAAACTCCCTAATAATAGCTGCACATGGCAGACTTTCACCACAGACTCAACACACTCCCCCATCAACTGCAGACTGTTCTTTGAAATGCCGTTTCATTACGTCATTTTGTAAACCAACACAATTACAGCTTTATTCTTCAGTGAGATATTCTAATATAATTTTAGTGATTCTGACTCCTAGTAAATTTTACTTAATTCTTTTAGTAAATTGCTTCAACATGATATGTAATTTGACATTTATCCTTCTGAAAAGCCTCAGGTAATTGAAGAAATCAGCTTACTAGCTTTGCCAACGAACAAAAAACATAAGATTTAAGGCCAAGTTACCAACAAACACAACAGCTGGTGTTGATTAAGAAATTTAAAAACACAATGTCTCTGTTAATTGTTAATTTGACAAACATGTGATGTTGTGAGATTTTATTGAAAAGCTGTCATTTTAAGTATTTAATCTACTGACTAAAACAGCAAGGGTGCATGCGCGCGCACACACACACACACACACACACACACACACACACACACACACACACACACACACACACGCGCACACTTCTCATTAACATGCATACACACAGACTGTGTGTAATACTTCTAACACAGTGTTCCACAGACTGAGAGAATGACTAATTCAAGCAGATGATGGAGGAAAACAATTAGCGGTTTGTCATCTCGGGCTTGGCATTCGCCGTCCCTTATTGCATAAACCAAAGTGCTATTTGGGCTGAATGAGGTGTTAGAATTGCCTGGCCGCCATCTATCGACCGGGGAGGACACTGACTTGCTTTGGGGATAACTTACCGAGACAGTGGAGCTCGGCGGGTTGGTTCCATAGCCAGATGAGGGGAGCGATGCCATGGACCATCTCCGGCCCTCAGCTCTGAGAGAAACGGACATGCATGTTACATAAGCCTCAGCCGCACTGGCATTAGTTAGCATTTCATATGTGAAACTCCTTACATAACAGGCGACGGAGGAGTCCTGTGACTACAACAGCATGAAATTAATGTCTTTTTATCCAAATCATATATAACAGGGTTCTTTGTGTCCTCCCTTAATTCGAAACAGCTCTTAAAGCAAGCTATACCCAAACATAAAACAGACCTTTTCTAGAGGGAGCATTTGTTTGTGAAAAACAGATAGAAAACCAAAGCCTTAAAAGCCAACAGACATGGTGCAAGAATATTTAAAGACGCTACCTGTCGGCGCGAGCCAAGTGGCTGAGATCACGACAGCAACAGAGAGAAAGAGAAAAAGCAAAGAAACAATTTCAGTGAGTTTTGGGAATGTTGCACAAGTGATCCTGTGACCCCTGGCATTCAGCTGAGGGATTAGTACTGACAATGCTGCCTTCCTTGCCAGTTTTCATTTGCCCTGATACAAAAAGTAGCAAGCAAACTAAATTAATTTGAGGATATAGTTTACATAAGAGAAACAAATCTTCGCTTCAAAGCTTGACCAGAGAAAGGATCTTCTCTCTGGTTTGAATTTTTCAACAGCAAACAGTACAAAACACACCAAAACTGAAGTGGTAAAACCACTAAAGGTTATAAGTTATAACATTTGGCATGTTGTTGGCAAGCAGAGGAAAAAGTAAAGTTATGACAGAGAGAACAGCTCAAACATTCAGAATTTAATCCATTTGAGAGACCAGGACATAAAAGAGCGATGCTAAATAGACCAGGACGGCTTCACAATGTTGTTTTAAAGACCACATCAATAAATTAAGGCCTCAATAAGGGCTTAAAAGGCTGTAACAGCATTTTAGTGACTGTGTTATCCATAGTGATCTCTGATTATCTCTATGAATTCAGTTTGGTCGTGAGTTTCAACTGAAGAGCCTCGTTAAACACTGACATATAAAACGAATAAAGAAAACCAGACTTCAAGCAGCCATTCGTTTACAGTGTCACTAATTGTTCTGCACAGCTTTGAGACTTTGCAAGTGCAGCACTACAAAAGATGGATGCCTGAAGTTATTTTCCTCTAGTGTTGGGCCAGTGTAAAAATTTTCAACCTAATTTGATATTAAGCCAAACACCGGACAGGGCCAATATATTATATTTTATGAAGTGTCGCACTTGACCCAGCAGCTGCTCCCGAGTGGAACATAATGACACCATGTCCCGACAGCAAGTATCCAAGTATCACATACGTATCGATGCGTAACATCGAAGCTCTCTGTCCATGTTGAATCCATTAAATGTGCACTTTTTTTTTTTTACACCATGTAAACAATCCATGAAGCTATCAGCTGTGCACTTGAGACGTCACTACTTCAACGATGGATGAGTAGCCCACTTGCTATCCTCTTGTGTTTGTATTTTCTAAACAGGGGCTTGACTCAAATGCAGTGGCCGGGCATACAACACACTTTTAATTGGGAATTGATGCCATGGGGAAAATTTAAAAATGAAAATAGAAAAGAACATGTCTTGCAAAAAGGGCACTTATCTAGACAGAGCGCAGAAGAACAGGTGCTTGGGCACCACCTAGGGTCTACCTGTGCACGTGCCTAATCTTTAGAGTAAGCGTCTGCATTCTGTGTTTTACACAAATAAACTCAGAGGTGTCATTTTCCTTTCTTGTTTCCACCATATTTCAGGATGAAGCACCTGGACTGCTCACGAGTTTTAACGACTGTTCTAAGGTGTCTTCAAGGTGCCGCCTCACTTGTAGGCTTACACATGCCTGGAGCGAGACAAGCGTGTTGCCATGGGAACGGGGTTGAATGATGTATGAGTGGGCTTCGGGGGTACCCTCTATCTAACCGCACTCATCCTGTTGAGGAGGAGTCGGCTGAAAGGAGCCCTGGCAGAGGGGGGGAAGGTGTGAACGCTCCAGGCTGAGTCAGCTTCAGTCACCCTGCTGCTGTTTCTCCGCAGCTTCCAGACTATCTGCCTCTGTCCCAGCACACACACCGAATCTCACAGGAAACCCTCAGAGTGTGATTACGCATTCAATTAATTTTAGATTGTTTTTAAATTTGTGTTAGGTTCATTGAGGTTAGCATTGTCAAATTACACAGATCCAGGGCTTGTAAACAAGAGCCACATTGTCTTAGGAATCAAGCAACTGCAGTTCATCTCATCTCAACTAATCATGATGTACAGTCCAAATCTTTCTGGGAGTCTTGACAGGATTTGATAAACCAAATCCAACAATTTTGCACCGTGCCCTGAAAATGTGTTTTGGCAGGGATACTAGACACATAAATAACTAAAATGGCAGCCAGTACTTCCAGTTCATGATATCCTCACTCTCTGTGTACTCACTTGCTCACTCATGAGCAGTTTTGAGTGGGAAAAAACTAACTTAGTACTGCTGTTGTTTAAAAACTATTAGAAATTCAGTATTTTTTTTAATGCGCAAGACAGCAAAAGAAAGTCTTCAGTTAAAATCCCTTTATGAAACTCAGGGTAAGGTCACATTCTATTCGACTTAATTTTTAAAAATATTTTAAAATCTTATCCAATGTTATCTTAGACGTTTATTTATTGATATTTAAAGGGAAAATACAAATTTATTACAGGGAAACTAGAGATACTGTTTAATTGGTATTTATTTTCTACTGTAGTATAACCCAGAGATGTTTTGTCAGTGCACAGCAGGTCAGTTGACCATGCAAAAATTTGACATAGGCAAGCATAAAAAATAAAGTTTCTAATTGTATGTGAATAATGAATGAAAACTGATTTTAAACAAAGCTTTCCTTTAAAGAAAATTCCTATTCACCCTATAGTTAGCACCAAATTACACATTTATCTCCAAGAAACTTCTAAATATTCGCTCCACAGGGAAAAGGACTCAAGAGATCAGTGTTGAAATACCTTCGGGCAAATGGAAAGTTGAGGCAGGCACTGGTCGACGCATTTCGAGGGCTGTCCAGAGGGCTGCTCGCAGCTGAAAGAGGAAAGACAAAGTTACTCCCGATCCTATTCACAACTGTAATAATAAACTCATGAAAATAGAAAACCACATGGTTGCATTTACGAGTGGAAATGTTCCAGAAAGGATGACATCATGTCTATGCAGGAACCCTCAATCACTGCAAAACCCAGAGGCATTAACCGGCACCTCAGACAGGTCCCATATATCATCTTGGTATTACTTTTCCAAACATTACAGCACCTATCTACAAACAGTCCTAATTCAGGGGGAAGCCTCATCCAGTTCTGCCCCACCACAGTCTGGAGGTCTGGGTACACTAGAGACTTTAGTTCGTTTACATGCAAGTGGTTGAGTATCAATTAGGACACATGAGAGACCCAATTAGAGTCTGACTGCACTCTGTGATTAGATAATCCTCAGCATGATTGAGTTCAAAAGGGAGCACATCCACATACTGCTGGGTATGAGGAGCTCTTGAGCAAAACTCTTTTCATAGAGCGCAGCTGCTTCACAGCATTAAAGGGCTGTACACTGTCTGTACTATTGTTTACTCAGAAAGCTGAAGGACACCAACCATTTAGACACTTGGCATTCATCTAAATAACACTTCACGCACTTTCATTTCTTCAGTCTGATATTCATTCTGAACATTTCAAGTCCAAACTGAAAACAGTTTCCTTTAGAGACACGAGGCAGTGGAAATGATCGGTCCACATGCTCCACATAGACTGATCCAGGGCTGAGTGATGATGATACAACACTTACCAATTTTTTAATGTTCTGATCACAATTATACATAAATGAATAAGCCAGGCTGGTATATTGGACAATTTTAGCTTTATAAAGATATATTGTAGATTGTAGTACATGTCAGCCAATAGGTAACAAGAAACTGCAGGTTTGAGGTAACTTAGAAACAGCCCAGTTGGGCACCAACATCCACAGGGGTAACTCAAAGTCAATGTCAGGACAACCTCGAAAGCCAATGTTAATTTGAAGTGGGACATTTTCTTGTTTGTAAGTTGTGTTGTTAAGTAACCAAAATCCAACATTGTTCAAACGTCTCATGCCAGCGTCATCTTGACGTAGACCAACAACATTTGGCTAAGAGGCATAAGGAACAAAACCCAACGTCTGCAAAACGCTATAATGTTAAGGTCAACAGGGTTTGACGTTATAATGCTGTTTGACATTTAGAATATTGTCAACCCAATTTTATTTCAATAACTTAATGTCTGTCAAATGTAAGAGTGCAATGTCTTTCTGACATCATATTGACATCTAGTGCCAGCTGGGAGTGTCTCCATTACATAGTTGATGTAAAATGTCCCAGTCAGTATGTTTCTTGGTCACAATTCTTAACAAAAGGATCCAGATTAGTTTTCTTTGTGTATGTGTAAAATCCAATATATCTCTATCAGATTTTTTTAACTCCTAGATCCAGTAAAAATCCAGTGTCAGTTTGGCTATGACATAAATACTTTCAGTTATTGGTCTCAGTAATTTAATTGACCTTTCGCTGAACGCCACAGAACACAATGAATATAAAGAGAAATGTCGCTAATATTAAACCAGCTATGTGGCATCACAGTGTGTGCAGATGAACGGTGTTTGGTCTTGCCCTTGTGCCGCTGCCAACACCCGGACCTCCGCCACCGGACAGGCAGTGATTTCATGGGAAAGTCAAACAACATTCATCTGCACACACTGCGATGACACACAGTTGGTTGAATATCATCAAAGTTTCCCTGCTTCCCTTCACTGGTTCCTGTACAGCAGGGTCGGTCTTTGTTTCACTGTTATAATCATTACAAA
>JAPZEB010000021.1:12890396-12905639 GCA_029783705.1 Chaetodon striatus | reverse complement strand
GAAGCTGGAGTACCCAGAGAAAACCTTCACTGACACAGGGAGAACATGCAAACTCCACACAGAGCCCCCCCCGCCAGCCTGGGGTTTGAAACCAGGAACTCCCTTGCAGTGAGACAACAGTGCTAACCACTGAACTACTGTGCCACCCCCTTTTGATTGTGAATTCGTTTGTCATAAGTTTTGGTATTTCTAGTTAACATTTGCTAACATACAAAGCAGTAAAGTTCTGTCGAGGCTCATGGTCATTACTTTTTTAGGCGTTAAGTCATTAATAAAAGTATTAACAAGGCTCTTGATGAAAAGTCAGATGATTGCCATCAGTTGGATTTATCCTCCAAGGACCGTCCATGTATTTACAAAACTGGCAATCCATAAAGCATCTGTTGAGATATTTAACTTTCACTTTTAAAAAAATTACCCGCTGCTAGCGCTACATGAAATGTCACAGTGTCACCAGAATCATTAGGATTCATCATCTGAGGACCATGAATGTCTTTACAAAATGCTGTGCCAATTCATCCAGTAGATATTAATTATCCACAGGATATGTGAAACTTTGACCTGCTGGTGGTGGAAAAAGAAAAGTCATAGCATCACGGAAGTCATTAAGTTTTATCCTCTGGGGACCATCGATGTCTGAATGAGATTTCATGGCAATCCATCCAACAGTTGACGAGAATTTGTATATGCATGGAAACACCTAAAACTTCCAGAAATCATAAAGGTTTGAACCAGCATTTGCCCACCACAGTTAGAAAAAAGTTTATTGACAATGTCCACTGGCAAAACCTGAGAATGATAAACCCTCCTCTTTGTACACTGGCATGCTGAGGTAGCAACATAACTGGTAAAATTCAACATACATGAAGATTAAACAAATATTTTCCTCATAACAAGATAATTGCATAGATCCTTTTTCGTCTGGCTGACAACATACTCAAAATGATTAAACTGAACCAGAAAAGTATTTGTCCAGCCTGTAGTTCAAGTCAGAAAATATGTTCATGCAATTTTGTGCTGTGGACAATGAAATCAGTTAAATCCATTTTAAGGCGACTCCGTCTTCACATCAAACACCAAACCGTTCCTGTAAATCAGCATTGCAATCTCAGTGTCTAGCTGTTCGAGTTCTGATATTTCTTGTCCTCTGGAGCTCTTCAGAGCCTCATCTGTCAAGCCCGGACTCAAACACTCATCACTGATTCCTCCTGACCTACTTGAATCACCCCTCTCGTCCTCCAAGTCATTGTCGGTGTCGTCATCCCACTCTCTTGTGAGGACAGTGGTCTCCTCTGCGTCCTCAGGGACTGACTTGTCCTCTGGATGTAGCTGGAGCAGCGTCAGCTCATACACCTTCTCCTCTTTTCTCTCCAGAATCTCCTGTTGTAGGTCACATTTGCAGAGGACAGTAAGATTCAAGATTCCAAACTTTATTATCATATACACAGAAAACAAATGGCACTGTTCTATAAAACTCTTAGCTTGCTGTCGTCTTTGATTGCCACGCATAGTACCCCCCCATACCAAAAAGGTTGTGACACTGTAAAACAAATAAGAACAGAATGCAATGATTTGCAAAAACTTTTGAACCTATATTCAGTTGAATACCAAAGAAAGGCAAGTTATTTAATGTTTAAACTGATAAAATTATATTGTTTTCACCAAATATAAACTCATTCTGAATTAGATGCCTACAACACGTTTCAAAAAAAAGTTGGGACAGGGCCATGAAAGACTGGGTAAGTAGCAGAATTCTGCACAGGTCAAACAGGTTAACTGGCAACAGATGGTAGTATAATGAATAACAGAAGAAGAAGATATAATAGTGTATCATCTGCACAGAGATTTAACAATAAATTATGTTTTATAGAGAAATGAGTAGGGCCCAGAATCAATTCTTGAGGTACACCACAAACATTAAATGAAACTAAATACCAGTAAACAAAAACAGAACAGAAGGAAAATAACAACAAAAGCTACTTCTCTTTTACAGTACAATGGGAGTGAGTCATTCCCATCACAAAAAAAAAAAAAAACACTGATTGACATTGATTTACTCTCCACTCTTTGTACTGTGTGTGAGGAAATGATCACAGTTCTGGTCATTTTTGTGGTTCTCTCACATCACATTTCAAAAGACTCATTATGGACTTTCCTCCTTTTCATCTACTTCCATTTAAAATAAATGAAAAGATTAAAAATATGTGCAACACATCCAATCACATCAGCTGCCTCCATTCATATGTCTTTTACTTTTTCAAATAACTTCCTCTACACACCCACACTGGCACTCATTTGCTACCTTATGGTCATTGTGTGGAAACTTAGTACTTTTGGCTCTCCCTTTTGTCATATTTTACACAGTTTACAGCTTTGAGCCAACAGTTTGCTGATTTCTTTTTGGCAAAGAAAATAGTAAAAAAAAAGCAAGAGTTTATGAACTTAAACACAATCTCTAGAAACGCTACTGTTTGTTTGCAGCGTTGTGATTGGTTCAATAAAATTATACCTCTGGATGCCACGTTATAATAACTTATGCACGCAACATGTTTTGGAAATTTGTCATCTAGAATATTAAACCTGAGCCGCCCAGTCACCAGGTATGTATACGAGGGGACTTTTGTATTAGGATTTGCATGGGATGATGGATGGCAAGACACCTAGGTGAGGCAGCTGCTGACCAGCAGGCAGCAGACCACTGTTCAAGACCAATAAACAATAAAAGCAGGTATTTCCAGTTGTGTTTCTGGCAACCAAACTGGGCGTTTGAAGACAAAACATGATCTTTTCCTAACCATAACCATATGGTTTTTGGAAATGACTGCAGGGGAGCCTTTTATGTGTCCAGGCCCAGGGGCCCATTGTGTCATTATTTGCTTTTTTTTTTTTAATTTTCAGATTCCACTTAATGTTTTTGGTGTGTCATAATATTTTTGATGTATTATGTTTTATTGTTCATTAAAGTAAAAAAAAAAATCCCTTCATGGTAGACAAAGATGCTGTGACGAGTGCAAGTCATAGCAAAAATGGTTAAAACCCCAAACTTTCCCCCAAGCAGTTGTGACACTGCAGTGAACTCGTATAGTTTATAAATGACTACAGATCCAGCTGTAAGGTTTTCAGAAAGAGCAAAAACTCAACACATGCTAGAAAGCTGCAAATACCTGGTAAAGAAAAGAGTCGCTTACCTGACACGTTGATGGATAAGGGATGAACTCTGGAATAACAGGTTTTGGCACAGGGGGGAAAATCCTGTTTTTGATTCTAAGTGTTACAAGAGAGAAGAAACTGTTAACAAAAACAGCCATCCAGGACGAACTGCTGATTTCATGACTAAAACATAAACTCAGACAAACCAAATTCCTGAAAGCTGCTATGTATGGTATTCATTCTGTGCAACTGAGTAGGCATCAGCAGCGCAGCACCAAATTCTGAGCCCTATGCATAAGCAGTCTCTTTGGGCCCTCCAATCTTCCTCAAATTCATGCATCATCTCAAGCGTATTTGAGGGTTTTTTTTCCCCACAAAGTCAGTTTGCTTTCTTTCTCTTTCCTTCCCCATTTTTTCTTTTTTGATTTCCCTTTGTTGAGGCAAGATATGACAGTGTATGTTCGTGCTCCAGCATCATAAGCCGTCAATCACTTGCATGCATTCAAAGAGGGATCCTGGTGCAGGGGCGGACTAAACCATTTTGCGCCTTTAGGGGTGAAAGGGGCCTCAGAGAGCTTCCACCATTTTTTATACAAAGTTCAGTCTTTCAACCAATTTATTTAGCCAATCTTAATTTAGTTATGGACAGTGTTGGGCATTATAATAATAATATTGCTTTTTCCAGTAACGAGTAGTGTAACTTATGACTATGACTATGATGATGACGATGATTATGACAAATTTTTTCCCCTGGGTTTTTGGGGGAGTTTTTCCTTATCCGCTGTGAGGGTCCAAGAACAGTGGGATGTCGTACGCTGTAAAGCCCTGTGAGGCAAACTGTGATTTGTAATATTGGGCTTTATAATAAAATTGAATGTTAAATGGAATTGAATTACAGCTTGTGGCTGGATGTGTGGTAGATGAAATGTTGCTCCATGAGTGACTCGCCATCTTTTGGGCAGTGCCTTGGGAAAATACCAGTCATAGGCAACAGAAAATCCCCAGGCAAAAAAGAAGCTATCTAGCCTTAGTTACACTTACCGGTACTTACCCTGACATTCACACAGAGACACACATCTGAATAGTGGGGCGATACGCAATTACCAATTTACTGAGGTGAAACGGAAAATTAATATAACGAGTAGTGTAACGAATTACTGTTGGCAGGGAGTTATAAGTAAAGTAATGGTATTACTCTTGTAGAGAGTACGAGTAATGAGTAATGTAGTAACAAACCAAACACTGGTTATGGCGATATTACTTTGAAATAAAACTTGCAAACAATATCAATCTTTTTATTCCACATTTTTGAGAGGCCCCTCCCATTGGGGCCCTGGATTGATTATCCAGGGCCCCAGTTTTCTTGGCTTACCAGCTTGGGGATACATTTGCAGATGTTATTGTGAATACTGCCATAAAACTAATTCTTTTTCAAGTCATTTCCAAACTGCCACCATAAATTATGTACAGCAGGGGTCACCTACCTCTTCAAGACACAGGTGCATATTGTCGTGAGGAAAAAGAACAGCAACAGTAAGCTGAGACTCCACAACACTAATTTGGGGGGTAAAAAAGGAAAAGCTTGTTAGCACACACATGTGGAAAATCTGCCTCACTGACTTGTATCTAACTTTCCAAAACACAAAACAAAAGCTACAAAGCTGTTGGAAGATACCATTCACTTGCTTCGCTGGCAGCGTGTTGATAGATACTGTGGCTTTAGGTCCTTCTCCCACTCGTGTCACTCCAACCAGGCTGATGTTGTATTTTGTTCCTGGCGTCAAGTTTTCCAGACGATGTTCCGTTACTGAGGCTGCTATTTTATGGCACTCTAATGAAATGAGATGTGGAAAAAATGAATGAAAGTCACATGCGACAGTTAAAACAACGTGGCTGTGTTATTGATAACTTTCATTTTCTCACATCCTGTAAGTGAAAGTTAGTTTGCCAGTTCTGTGTATTTGCAATAAAAGAAATAACGTATACAACTGCAGAAAATATAATAATGATAGTAATAATAATAATAGTTCTCTTTCCTTTACCTCTGCAAAACTTTTACCATTATAAAAAGCTACAGGTATTAAAGAAAAGGTGACTTCACACCTTCATCCTGTGAGCTGGTCCCAACGCTGCAGAGGCTGTAATGTGTAAGGAAACCTCGCTGGTCTGCAATGGGAATAGCTTTCCAAGAAAAGCTGGCAGAACTGTCTGTTTCACCAAAAGCTTTTAATTGCTGAGGTTCACTGCGTGGAACTGAAGAGGAAAATAAAAAATGTGCGTTAAAAACCACCAATTTTTCTTTTATGACCTGTGATCCTCCACAGCATGTGAGGACAACTTAGCATAGATCAGTGTCAGCACCGTAGCTCATTTCATTAAATATGCAGGGTAATGGCAACATGAGACCAGAATCAAATACTGTTTGTTGGTCTATAGATAGATAGACATCTATACTGTTATGTGTCTGAGCACATCAGATAATTAGTAACATTATCTGTTAGATAAGAAATCAAAGTATATCAGTTTGCGATTTCGTAGTTTCAACTAGCCTTTATACTTCAACAGCATAATAATCCCTGAAATTCAGTTACAACTTTTAGTTTTGGTGCTCCACCTCAAGATTTTAAGTGGCCTCACCCGGCCACCTGTACAAAAACTTTCCAGGGGCGTCACTGCTCAATGACAATGCTAACATGTTTAGCAGGTATAATATTTACAATGTTCACCATCTTAGTTTAGCGTGTTAGCATGCTAACATTTGCTATTTAGCACTAAACACAAAGTACAGCTGATGGGAACGTCATTACATCTGCAAGTGTTGTGTCAAAGTATTGGACAAATTGAAATTTTGACTTGATGATGGAACTACATGAAAAGTTAGATTACCAAAGCTCTAAGAATTCAGCACAAGGGGGACATTAATACTTGAACTAAAGTTTAATAGTCCATTCAAGAGCTGTAGAGACATTTCACTAAAACACACAAGTGTCAACCTGGGGACCATGAGCATCTGTGCAACAGTTCATGGCTGTCCAGTTGTTCTTTTACTGGACAGTAGGCGGGCAAAAACCAAAAAATACATACACAAAAAAAGTAAAGACACATAGAGTTTTTCTATCCTCCAAGCAAACCTTTATATGTTTACGTTCATGTGACAAAGCTCTTCAGCATCCAAAGTAATTACTTGTCTTTTGGGAATAATGCAAAATTATTATGAACCCAAAAAGTCCACTGAAGGAGGAGCTGCAGGCGGTTGGATGGGTCGCAAAAACACCCCTTTGACACAGTGTTTAATCTGTGTGCCTAAAATTACTCAAAGCTCTACAGCTGAGGTGTCAGAAAACACCCCTATGTGTCATCCTGGAGGACAACAACAAATAAAGTACTCAGTTTAATATGGAGGACTTATTGCAGCACTTTCAGTTAGAAGACTAAAATGAGTGTCACATTATGGTGAACCTGTGCATTTTAGTGTACTTAAATCTAATTTAAAGACACTTACCGTCCTCTTTTCGATAAAAGAGGCACCTTTTAACTGTATGTGGTTTCTTGTCCTCACAGCTGTGTTCAAAGTAAAGGTAGCGTACGAAGTCCATTATGTCTGTAAAAGAAACAGATTCAGAGTTTGCCTTGAACAGAAAATGTTTCTAATACAAGTGTGACACAAGATAAGAGTGACTGACAAAAATAAGTGATAAATCCACTATCACCCCTTTTCCCCCAAATTAGCTCTGGTTCTTGAACTATTCATTTCAAGAACCGTGCTATCTAACAAAATAGCATGCATCTCCGCCAGTGTTCAGCAGCACCATCACTAGGGTGTTGCACAATGCACAACGGAAGTAAACAGTAGTTGCAAGACAACGAGTCACAGATTATTCGTGTGCTTTTGTTCTGCTATTTCAGATGTTTGTTTAATCCAGAAAACAAGCATGAACCAACTATTAATGATAAGAAGATGTAGAAGACATGCAAGACGGCATCCTTTCCTTTTAACCTATAGAATATGACTTTATTTTGGTCAAAATTCTCTGAACGACTCAAAATCAAGTGCGCAAACCAGAACAGAACCCATGCCATAAAGGTGTAAAGGTGAATTTGTGTAGGTTCTGACAAAGTTTCCGCCCTGTCTCATTTTTTATTTTTATCTTCTCAGTTAGCTCTCTGTGGAGCCGAGGTGATGCAGTTGTATGGTTAAAAGCACTTTAAATACAACTTACTCAGTCTCAGACTTTTGTGCTTACTCTTTTTTTTCTTCTCTCTTCCAAGAAAGGTGATCACATGAGCTGGCCTCAGATCTTCGTCTTGAAACTCGTACAACTCAAGGCAAGTTTGCCTATTTAATTTTTCATCCAGTAATGTTTTGTTACAAACTGCCAGGGCGAGAAGACGTAACAGTGTTTAAGATCTACTTATGGATTAATATGGACTACATGACATATGACATACTCAAGCAACACACACACACACACACACACACACACTTTAGCTTACTGTTATAATGTGCAGCAGGTTCGGCCGGTATTTGTATGATTGTTGAAGGAGAACACCCAGCTGTGTTACTGGCGAGAACAGAGATGTTGACGGCAGAGAGTGAGACATAAGTAGTGTGTCGATTTGTGCTGATGGGATGTCTCGTTTTCTGACAAGGACATCCTTGAGAAGACTGTGTGTCGTTCAGGCTGTACGTCACTCCTCTGACTGCTGCTGCATGAGGCATTGGCTGAAGAGCACAAGAGACAAACACAGCAAGCTGAACCACATGATCATAAAATTATCTTAATTAAAGTGCAAAATGTTCTCACTGTTGTTATGATTGGCTGCACTTGAAGATATTACACAGCAGGAATCAGCACTTATATAAAAAGCTCTGTGCTTGAAATTCACTGTACTTAAAAATTAAGTGTGTTTTTTACAGAGTTGATACGTTAGCAAGTCACTTGCAGTCCATTCAGAATGGACCTGCAACCTACTTTTGGACCATGACCCACCAGATGTGAACCTCTGTTTTAAGATGTGTTATATATTATTCAAACTCCCTTTGTAGGTTTTGGTGTTTTTTTTTTTTCATTTTAAGACGGATTTCATGATTAAACAAATCGGTAAGACAATGTTTTAGTTGGTGGTGGTGGTGGTAGGATTAGTACAAGTTCTAGCAGTAATAGCAATACTGTAGTAGAAGCATGGCTGGATTACTGAATGGGCCTAGCGGGCACAAGCATCGGGGCATAAAGTGGAAGGGGGCCCTTTGCAAAATGTTGCTCAAATGAACACCTACTGACCAGGAAGATATTAAAATGACCACAAAAATATGTAAAGAGACTGCAAAGAGACACAAAATAAATACAAAAAGAGGCAAAACACACAAAATGACCAAAAAAGACACTAAATTAACTCAAAGAGACAAAAATGAGAGTCACAAATCCACAAAAAGAAGCATTACGACTACAAAGACACACAAAACAATGATACAAAATGAGGCCAAACAGCTATAAGTATGTGTCTCTCGCTCTTATATAGGAGAGATAGATGGGGGGATTTTGTAAACCTGTGTGGTAGTAGAAGTCATAGTAATTGTTACTTGTGCTGCAGTAAACCATCAGCAACTGTTAGCATGTTTGAAAATTGGAACAAAAAATTTAACTTTGGGCATTTATATGCTTTTATATAGAACAACTCAAGATATAAAGTAGCTCAGCGAAATAACCGTTAAAACAGGGTAAAAACCAGAAACAGATCACACACTGCTGACCTCATTTCCACTCTGTTCAAAGCACTAATCATAAAATTCTGTTTAAAAGCCTCTCATATGAATATGTGTCAGATTGTGGGATTGTGTTTTGTCTTTCAACTCGTCAAATGTAAAGTCATTTTTTCTTCTCTATGCCAAAGGTCCTGCTTAACAGAAACACTTCAAAAACAAAATCAAATGTCAAGAAAAACTGAAGCTAAAATTCTCGATGCAAAGTGGACATCAAATGTCAAAACTTAAAAGGTCAACTTCCATACCCAACATTTTTTCTGACATTATAATTAGAAGGGCTGAGCATTGTTTAAAAGACGATGAGTGCTAATACCAACAGAGTTTTTCTTTTTGCTTCCTTCAATAGGATCATGGGAATGCAGCTGAATTCAGCTATGTAAAATGTCACCAGACACCGCAGGCACGTAATATAGCCATACGTTCAGATGTTAACTTTGTCAAATGCATGGCGCTCGACTTCTAATCCAGTGGTTCTCAAAGTTTTGATGACTAAATGTCAATTTCAGGAGCCAGCATATGATCGAGGGCCACCCAGGAAAAGTGCTCACATAAAGCAAAATATCTTTTTCATCTCACATCCACATATAACTGCTGAGTTGTCCACCAATTAGCTGCCATGCCAACAGTAGGATGCACAGTTTAACGCAGTTGCTGAGTAGTGTATTAAATTTAAGCTGTTGAAAGTGAAAGTATTGAAATGGACCTCAGATGATTGTAATGCATGCATTTTCTGTTACATTCACGGGCTGCACAGAAGGTTCCTGAGGGCTGCCATTGGCTCAGGGGCAGCGCTTTGAGAAACTGTGGTCTAATCTAAACCCACAAATGTTAACGGGTTGGTGTAATTTTCCTGTCACTGGCTTACCTTCCAAGTTAGCATCACCTGTCGAGTACCATTTAAAAGTGTTATTGTCGTGGTGACGTCAGGTTTTTGATCAAGTTCTGCAATATAAACACAAAATGTTACTGAGCAGTCGAGTTGAGTATGTTTGAGTGTGTTTACTCTTCACAAGTTTACCATCTCCAAAAGCAGGAAAGAATAACCTAAAACATATATATTTCATATTTAAGTTTGGATTCATTGTATCTAGTGTACACAGACCAGTTTAGACCAGTAATCATACCCAACACACCACAGTGTAAAGAGGGGTCAGTCTTCTCTGTTGTTGTGACACAAATTGTTTCAGTCTGAATACTGGATTCAAAGTCTGAAATGCTAACAAATACACCATGAAACTTCACCTGCAGGAACAGTCACAACTGATGACCAGTCGCTCCACAGTGGGTTACGAGCCTGAGTGGATCGCTGTCTGATTTGAACCTGGTAAGCTGAATCCTTCAACAGGTTCACGACAATGACATGGTCTGCTCAGATGGAAAAGAGCAGCAGAAAAAAGCAGAGACATTTCATTAAGTCGACTTTTTTTTTTTTTTTAACTATTGTATATGTTGTGCTGTGACTGGCTTTTAAAGATATACTGTACAGTAAGAATGACTGAACTGAGAGCCATAGGCATGGTGTAGAAGTAAGAAAGTGTTGAGAGATAGACCAATGTCACTGTTGGTTTTAGTTGGTTTTATAGCTTGCTGTCTCAGCATTAGCAGAACAAATGTACAGTCGTCAGAAAACAGGTCTAAAAACAGATTGGCTTTGTTGAAAAATATCAGTAATGTAAATATGAGAATTTCAATTAGCGGGCTAAAACATACGAAATCACTGGAATGATCCTTCAGTGTGTCTAAGAGATAGATCCCAAAGAACAAAAATAAAAATCAGGCTGAATAAACTTTTCATTCAAAAGACTTGAAGAGACTTGGAAAAAAAGGTAGAAGACACAAGAGACTACTCACACATAGAAGTATCACTGGTGGTATTTATTATTCTCTGTAACAGCAATATGGATAAAAGGTTAAACGTGTTAGTTAAGGTAAAAAAAACCCAGCTTCAGATACTTTAAATTTGTAAACAAAATTTGCCTCACTTTTTCCCATGATTCTGTGGGGTGCTCATCTCGTCTGAACCAGACCTCAGCTAAAGCTGGATGCTTCTCAGCAGCTGTCCAGCTTAAACTGAGGTTGTTTTTTAACCAGGACATGTTGATATTTTGTGGTGATTCATACTTAACTGTTGAGGAAAAGCAAAATATTTTGTGTATTAGTCTTTTTAAATGTATTTATTATGTACTATGTAAGATCAATATTACAATTCTCTGTTAACTTGTTGTTGCTTAAAAAGGACAGCGGTGTGATTTAATCTCTCAAGTTGTTGGGTGAAATAAAAGGAGCATCCAGTACCTGTTTGCACGAGAACAACAGACCTCCTGGTGGACGTGCAGCTTGAGTTTCCTACACGAGCTTCCACCCAAATGTCAACAGGACGATACTTGATAAGCTGTTCCTCATTGTGATGAGACCAGTTTTTCCCAATGATTGCGACTTTTTTTTTACTGCAGGTAAACATATTGAGCTTTGAGTGCGTTCATAATGACAGAAACACATCACAGAAGGTGTTTATGAAACCCTTTTACATCCTGTTTTCCATTTGGCTTACCTTAAGATGCTTTAAGATTGTTAAAAATAGCCATCCTGGTTCTGTCAAAGGCTAACAGCCTACCAGAACCTCTAAAGCTCGCTATTTAACATGTGATATCTCATTTGTAAAATCTCTATTTTAGCAAATTTTGTTACCTTGAGACAGAGCCAGGCTAACTGTTTCACCCTGTTTCCATGATTTAGGCTACGCTAAACTTAGCTAAGATTAGCTAAACTACACCAAACTAAGATAAGATAAAATAGGCTAGGCTAAGCTATACTAAGCTAAGCTATGCTAAGCTAAGATAAGATATTTTACTGTTACCATCAACACATTCTCACAACCGACACTTGGTGTGGTCAGTGGCCCTACACATCAAACCATGACACTCCATGTACCCCTCCAGTGTCAGTTTTGGACGTTCTGAGACAGCGTGTCTATTAAGGCTCATTACATGCATTGTGTCTTCTCAAAATAAACCTCCATTTTCTGCTCAATAGTTTCTGCTCATTCATTGCACACAGTCTCTTTTCAAAATCAACTTAGAACCCAGGTAAAAAACTTGGTTTTTAGTTTTGGTGAACTAGCACATTATGTTATTAATAAAAATAACTTGAATTACTTTTGGTTTCATGCGGGACACAAACAGCAGTTTCCCGGTGAAAGTCCTGAGTTTGCACCCTGCGCACTTTCTTGCTCTTTATACAGCAGTTGCCCAGAGTGTTAAAAAAAAGTTACAGTCTGGTGCGTCTCACACTGTTGCTAAAGGGTGCCTCAGTGCATATTTTTCTGATGCAGAGGGCTGCTAGCCAAGTGTCGGTATTTGACAAGTTGGGAATGCCTTGTACACATGAGTGGTATTCTCATCTAACTCCAAGCAAGAAACTGAATATTTCCTAGTATGCATATTTCCCAAAATATCAAAACTTTTCCTTGAAAATCACTGTCTTCCACACATTCCTTCAGACTGCATCTCATCCATCCATCCATCCATTTTCTAACCGCTTATCTTCTTCAGGGTTGCGGGGGGGGCTGGAGCCTTTCCCAGCTGACATTGGGCGAGAGGCGGGGTTCACCCTGGACAGGTCACCAGACTATCGCAGGGCTGACACATACAGACAGACAACCATTCGCACTCACATTCACACCTATGGACAATTTAGAGTCACTAATTAACCTATCCCCAATCTGCATGTCTTTGGACTGTGGGAGGAGGCCGGAGTACCCGGAGAGAACCCACGCTAACACAGGGAGAACATGCAAACTCCGCACAGAAAGGCTCCCGCACCCGGGATCGAACCAGGAACCCTCTTGCTGTGAGGCGACAGTGCTAACCACCACACCACCGTGCCGTCCACTGCATCTCATATTTGCAGAAAATTACATATATATTTATACACACACACACACACACACACACACACACACATATATACAGTATGTTTCTGTATACATGCCCACCACACCATAACAGCCTATATTATGCATGGGGGTATATGGGGTGCTCTCGGGTGTTGGGCATGTATACAAAACCACAAAACCATATATAGAGTCTGCTCAGCACAAGATCACCCTGCTGCTGATTGGATTCACTGCAGCTGCTGCCTTGTTAAAAGCACCTGTTACTGTAATATACAACAAACCTGATGAAGCCACGGGTGTAACATTTCAAGTGAAGACTACATCAAAGGAAGAGGCAATTCAGCCCTCTTGTGTGCAGCGTATCTGCTTATGGACAATCGACATAAGTTGGTAATGACTTACTCAAAGGCAAACTACTAACTTTTAAGGGGCCGTAGTCAGCAAGAGAACCTATTCATTTGCACACTGGGAGGACTGGTGCTTTTTCACTTTGCCTAGTTACACCCGTACACAACCTTTTTGCAAGCATTTCAAAATGCTTACCAAAAAAAACCCCAACAACAGCAAGAGGAAATCCTCATAGACAAGTTGTTTGTTGAGTAGATGTCATCATTTTTTAAATATTGCAGCTCAGACACAGAAAAATACTCACTTAATATTAATATAATATATCACATTGCTCTCAGTCGTATTCATGCTCCATTCACACCTGTAAATGGACTCGTCAGCTTTTCTCCTGAAGCATTCAGGACTGGAGGGAGCCTCACATGCTGACCCTGAGGAGCAACACATTTGAAAAATGAACTAATTTCTTGATTTTACTGAGACCAGAAATAATCAGACATTTTCTACAGCAACAAACCCAAAGCAGAAAAAACATAAAAGTCTGCAGCTGCCATTTCCTTATTTGATTTAACCTTTTATATTATTAACCCACTTTTAAAGTTACCCTTTTAAGCTTTGCTGTGAAGCACTTTGTTACACACTATACAGACAAGGTTAGAGTTTGGTGTTAAGTCCATCAATCCAAACACTTCGATCTCTTTGTACTGTGCAAACTCAAGCTCGATACTGAAAAAACAGACATCCTCTTTATAACAATATCACCCACCAGTATGTGAAATGTCAGTTTAGACAAAACTATGAAGGCTGGAACTTCAGTGTGGCTGCACGCAGCAGCTACGTGTGCAGTAGATACAATCTCTTGAATGGAAACCACATGATACTGATAAGCATTTTGTGGGTGATGTTTAACTTTTACTGTCGCAGACTTGTCAATCTCACGTGTGTGATTAGTATTCTACGCTGTTTTGATAAGATCAGATAAAGGATAATAGTAAAGGCTATCAGGAGGTCACTTAAGGTGCAGTAAGAACAGAAAAAAAATGAAGGGTATTTATTTACCTTTGCTGACCGCTGTAAGGAACATAAACAAAACAATGTATTCATGTAGTGAACTCCAGCATTTCAAAGTTTCCATGAGGTATAGTGGAAAGTCTCGAAGGCACATTCTTCAGAGTGTGACAGTCCATGTATTCAACCTGCCTTCATGTAACTCAGTTGCCTTTCTCAGAAATGTCAGACAAGTTTCATGTCAGTCAGGTTATAAGAGCTGCAGCAAAAACCACAAGTGTCAGGGGTGGGGGGAGGTTTGTGTTCGGCACTGGCAGGCAGACACAACAGCCATTGTGAAAGTAACGACTCTTTGAAGTCATTTCGTTGATTCTTTTCTATTCTTTTCTTTTAAAGTTTGTTTGCCTACAACTGATTTTGTTGTCTTCAGGCTCCCCATCAAAGACAAACTGGAAGGGACTGTGGAAACTACAGCAATAGAGAGAGCACAGACAGTTGTGTCTGCCTGGTGTTTCTTCACCCACAAAATGACCATTTGTATATCAGATAGTCATGATGTGTAACTTTGAATTTGAAGAAAACATTATCCTTGTATGCCCCCACAGAAAACAGCAAACATTTTGATTTATTGATTGGGGACAAAGTTTAATAACAGCAGAACTATCTCACAACATCTGTTTACGAACTCTCGCACAACTTGTAAGTATAATTCAAGTCTCACTTATTCATCCTCATGGTCAGTCCTTCCCAAACATGTGCGTGTAACTGAAACCGTACCATTTAAAACTGAACTGAAAGTGAAACTTACCTATGCTCTCTTCAAGACCAGGCTTAAGGTCATTTCGTAAATGCCTGTGTTTGGGAAGTCCTGAGAGTATGACTGGATAAATGAGACTTGGATTATACTACATGACTTGTCTGAGAATTTTTAAATGGATGTGTTGATAAAGTTTCAGTAAATCAATATTTTTGCCAATTTCCATGGAATGAATGCAAGAAAAAAATTCTTCATGAATTCAAGGTAACACAGCATGACTGACATACGAATGGTCATTTTGTGGGTGAATTATTCCTTTAATCA
>JAPZEB010000021.1:12876616-12890296 GCA_029783705.1 Chaetodon striatus | reverse complement strand
ATGACTGACATACGAATGGTCATTTTGTGGGTGAATTATTCCTTTAATCAAAGACAGCAAAGGCAAAGTTAAGCACCCGTGCTGCACTGATTCGCCGTCTGGCTGGTAGCACATGGAAAGCCATGACGAAGACACTGCGCATATCCACCGAGCCCTTGGTGTTTTCTGCCATCGAGTACTGTGCTCCACTTTGGTGCCCTAGCCCCCATGTCAAGAAGCTGGACACCACACTCAACGCAGCCCTACACGGACACACATACAGATGTTTACGAGCCGCCCCAACAAGCCAACTGCCTGTCCTTGCTAGTATCACTCCAGCAGACGTCAGATGAGAATCAGCCATGCTGGCCCTTGCTCCATAGGCACAGACGAGTGAATCCCACTTCCTCCACAAGATGGCGACGGAGACACCACAGTGCTTGCGTCTCAAGTCCTAGCGCCCCACATACACCCAAGAACTGCTCCGTACAACACCATCTGATACCTTCAAGAATGCCATGGTCAAGGCAAGATGGAGGGACCAGTGGAAGTCAGCTGAACCATCAAGGCTCCACCACGACATTGAAGATCCCACAGATGTTCCTGGCCAGCACCTGCCCCAAAGGAACCAGACAACCCTAAACTGCCTGAGGACAGGCGTAGGACGCTTTGGGGCAGCAATGCAAAAATAGGTCTCTTTTGACAGTGCCTACTGCGAATGTGGGCATTCACTACAAACCGTGGAGTACATTAATAACCAGCTGCCCCAAACACCGGTCACCAAACGGTGATCGCGGCCTAATAGACCTGGACGATGAAGCACAGGACTGGCTTGCCTCAACTGAGCTGAAGGTCTAGGGACATACGCCAGAAGACGAAGACAGCACACACAGTCCAGGTCTCTATGCTGAAATGAACATACTATATGATTGGCTAGAGAAGTGTAGTGTGTCCATATGAGTGTTTTGAATCTGTTTGGATAAAGGTGCCTCTGGGATATGAAACTTGTTCAACTATTTTTAAACTATCCTTCCAGTTCATGTTGTGGTCCTGGCGATGATCATTTTCCAGCAACTCCTCCTCATCTTACATCCTCATTCTTTTCCCCAGTTCCCATTTACAACGAGTTACAGTTTCACACCAAGTCACTTACACTTTTACCTGGAAAAGGTTACTTCTGTATGAGAGGAGCACTGGAGAGGAGGAACAGATTTGGTGCTAATCACTGGTGAGAGGTATCGAAAGTAAAAGGAAAACATTTTCTTTATAACTTCCCTGTACAAATGTTTTTCTTTTATCTTATACATAACGCTGGCCAAATGGTATTTGATTTGCCCCTTATTTAATTGTGTTGTGTTAATGTTACATATATAGAAACATTGTCATGATATTTAACTGCTGTCGCTGAAACTTTCACAGGTTTTGCAGCCTTGTTGCTCAGACTGGCACAAACTTACCTGGATAAAGGCCAACTGGACTGAACTCACTGTAGACTCTTTGAACATTAAATTCTACAAGAACTAAAGATTTAAAACAGGAAGACATAAAGTGTGCGGTGGTGCCCACAGAAAAGCCATAGCCTGACTGAATTTCAGGGATGTAATTATGCTGTTGTAGTCTGTAGGCTAGTGAAAACTATGTCACCATGGAGGGTTCAGGAATCACATACTGATATGCTTTAGATTCTTATTTCACAGTTAATATTACTAATTATCTAATGTGCATCAGACTAATAACAGTAAAGTAAACATTTTGTGTTTTATTGTCAGGTATCTGTATACATGTTAGGCTATTTATGTCCTTCAGCCAAGCGGGTTGTCCTTTTCCTTAAAAAGAGACAACTATACTGCTTGAATTTGAAGGAGCGCATTGACAGCCTGGTCTCACTCCAAAGTCGTTGATAATGTGGCACTTGGGTAGTGACTTCTGTTGTCAGACACTGATGAAAAAAGCTGTCCCTTAATATTGGCATGCTACGCGACCGGTCACCGATACAGTTTAACGGCATTTGGCAGCGTCAGAGGGAGACGCGATGGGACAAGTAGAAACGTTAGGTTAAGGAGTAGATTGATTGTAAGGAACAAAACATTTTCTGGTAACAAGCCTTCTCAAGTTTAGGGGAAACTCTTAGGTACCCATAGAGCTCATTTTCATTCTGACTATTTGAGGTGGGAGTTCAAGGGACGCCTTTCAAAATGGTAATACCAGTTCCCACTTCAAATGTGATATGACATGACGGTGGTAAGAACTTAGCCTACTTATTTTAAGCCAAATCATGATGATTTTTCCAAATCTAACCATGAACTTTTGATGCCAAAAATTAAGGAAATAATGTAAAAACTACATTTCACCTTGGTGGTAAGTTTATTCTGAAAAGACTGTATGCTAATAAGGAGCAGAAACTTCCTGTGAAGTGTCAAAGAGACAATAAGTGTCAACTAAGACGCTGTTCGAGAACGCCCAAAACACAGGAGGATACCTAGCATGACGGATATTCAAATACAGAGATGGTTGTAAATAAGGAACGAGCTATGATGGAATAAATTGGATACACCTGTTAAATACATCAGAAGATCATCTTTTGTTGTTTTTCGGCTACTTTTCCAGCCTAAATATTTGGCATAACAGTGAACAATACAATAATGGGGTAGGCTGCAATAATACACTGCATTTTGATTAACCCCTATAGTCTATGTCTCTACATATCCCTGTATCATGATGTCGCTGAATATTATTTCTGGCCTACACAATTCAAGTGTTGTTTTAATAGGAAACAGGTCTTTTTTTTTAGTCAACTATTGAAAAAAAAAAACCTACCACGTCGCGTTTGTATTGCAATAAATTGTAGGAAATTAAATCAGTGATGTCTGCTGACGTCTGCACCCCAAGCGGACTCACAGGAAGTCTTCAGGAAGTCAATTTGAGGCCTCTTGCGAACTGGTTGAATTGTGGATTTGGACAACCCTAAGTGCTCCCTGACTTCCCAGGATCGGGAAGGAGTAACGAGTCTGCCATTGCAGTGAAGGGGTGCGTTCCAAATCACATGCTTTTTTCTTTTTCCTTTTAGTAGGTACTGCAGCTGTCCATAAAAAGCATGTATTATTGCATATAGTATGCACACAATCGGGACATACTACTTTCTCATAACATTACGCTCTGAACTTTGACCCTCTTGCTTTTATATCTGTTACCTTGAAGACAAAACCACGCCACTAACCAGTCTGCCAGAGACGGAGATCGACCCGGAGAGCTCTGCTGTTGTTATTTTGCAATATATGTAGTTTAACTTTAACTTCAAACATATTTGCGACAGTGAAATTACATCTGCAGCTCTTTGTCATCGTTATTTTTATAGTTATGTCCTGTTGTTGTTTGTAATATTTCTGATTATTTTGTTCACCTAAGCAATCGATATTCCTATTATTTCTATACGACTGCTCATCAGTTACTTGAATGTGCTGTCATCCGTCATTGCAGCTTTGGGTATTGGAACGCACAGTTGGATTCAGCCATATTTTGACCTTCAGGTCCACTAACAAAGTTGTCATGTTTGCTGGGATGAGAGCGCACTGGGTGATGCCACTGTGTCATTGCAATAACAGCAGGTGGCAGTTTACTGTATCTTTATATTATATGAAACAACTGCTCTGTTATGAGGTAACTTCATTGCATACAGCTTACTCAACAGTGTTTTTAAAAGTTACACGGGATACAATAAATAAAAGACATAACCTTTAAGGGCAATAAGACCAGTGATGTTTCAATTTAATTTCCATTCAGTATGTTGGCTATTAACAAACAAATTAATACAGGGAGCTCGGAGTACAGCTGCTGCTCCTTTGCGTCGAAAGGGGTCAGTTGAGGTGGTTCAGGCATCTGAACAGAATGCCTTCTGGGTGTCCCACTGGTAGGAGGCCCCTCGGCAGACCCAGAGCACGCTGGAGGGACTGCATATCTCATCTGGCCTGGGAACGCTGGGAAGTGTTGCTGTGGAGAGTGACGTCTGGGGTACTTTGCTTGGCCTGCTGGCCCCGTGACATGGCCCCGGATAAGCTGATGAAAAAAGATGGATGGACTAATAATAATAATAATAATAATAATTAAATAATATAATAATAAAACACTCCTCATTTATTTTGGTTTAGCACTGTTTTTATTTAAGAAAATGATCTGAAAATTCCTCCACCACTGGTTGGGGACCCAGGGTCAGCCTCACCAGGACCATAGCAGCCAGTACACCTGTACACATGTAACAGTGGCGCCTCCCAGAGGCTAGACCCTGTCATTACAGAGGAAGGACGCGCAGCAGACAGCCGGTAGGAGAGGTCATCATCACCGTGTTCTCCTCAGGTCCTGAGACAGACGGCCGTGCACCGTCCGTGCCTGACAGACAGGCTGTTTCCACTCTTTTTAAAGCACCATGAACAGGCCACTCGTGCCGCTGACCTTCTGGTAACATTTCTGAAAATGCTCAATGCGTGTTGCTCTGTGCTAGAAGATGGCGGAGTCGGATGGCGGGGATTTTGCTTCGAAACATCCACAGAGCAGGTGAGTGAAGCGGGGTGGGGATGTGGTGTGTCCACGGCGTTGGACTGGCCCCTCGGTGTTACCTTGTGCCTAGCCTCCGCGGCTCCGGGACTGCTGTCCTGCTCGAGCCCAGCTAGAGCGTCCCGGCGTCGCGGCTTGACTGTAGGAAACACCGAGGAGCTGTCCGGGCCTCCGGGCTTCCACACTGCCTGCTCGGTTTGTCTATAACCAGCAGTGGAAATAAAACAAGGATGTTACTGTTGTCTATTCAGAGGAATAAACACACGTAAGTGAGCCTGCTGTGTTGTAGCAGCTGAACTTGAATAAATCTATTGACTCTTTGTTAAACTATTTTTCCTATAGTTTAATGTCCAAGGTAATACTTTCACTTTTCTGGTAATGTTGATGTCATAGCGCTAAACTAGTTAACTGTCATGATTAGTTAACAGCAAAGCAACGAAATATATTTTAATGCTAGGTGCATGTAACCATTTAACATTAATGGGCCCAACTGGCAACACTTGGCTAAACAAAGTTGCAAATTGTAAACATAAATGGCAAGCTGCCATCTGTCTGTCTGTCTGTCTGTCTACTTGTTTTTGTTGTTGTTGTATGGTTTGTATTGTGTTCCGCTTTTTAATCACATTTTGAATATAAGACACAACACCTTGACTGATGACAGTCCTCAAGAGCAGAGCCATACTGAGTTTCTGAGGCTGACACTGATATTGATATTTTAGAAATTTAAAAGTCTAATTTCAATTTATCAGTCGATGGTCATTTTTTAAACATAAATGTAGAATATAAAGAGCTTTGGATCACTTTGATTTATTTTTTTCCCCCACAGTAAACAATCACAGGAGTAAATAACTGAATCTGATTCTGATAACAAAATGAATGACGGCTGGATTACACTGGGACACTAGAACAGAGCAGACCCATCATTAATGTTATTAGTAACACCTGTGCTTTTCCTTCAATGTCAAAATGGCTAAATGACCAAAATATATACAGAGCCGAAGACTTGAGAGTTGAATAATGAACTTGTATGGCTTTCCGATGGACAGGGTATTGTATTTACCTGAATATAATATTACCTTCCTTTTTCTAAAGGCTGTTTTTCTGAATTATTTTCTCTGACAGTGAGAATTTGTCACTTTGCATACAGCACAAAACATTACAAGAGCCATCAGAAGACTCACACAGGTTATTTTTGCTCCCCTAAACCTTTTAATTTACATTTTTAAAGATCCACTATAAAAGGATATAAAGAAACTCACTAGCTTAGCAACAATACGGCTACAAAAAGCCCATAATGCAACACTCTTTTGATGCAACAGTGTAAGGACCAGTCCTCGCTGCATTTTAAAAGAACATCTGCAGTTGTTGACACGCAGTTGTCTACTCCAAGAATACAGTGTACTGTAACCACTGTAATGCACACCACTTTTTAAAACATATTAAGTAAAAATCTTGTCATCTTACATTTGTGGTAATACCTAATGTAATGGCAAGACCATTTTGAAATCACTTCAAATTTATTTTTGGCACTTTTAACATCCGTACATAACACACTCTATGTACGGATACCAGTGTATCTGTGATAAGCTGATGTTGTAGGTTAGACAAGGCCTGTTCAGTTCCCTCATTTCATGCTCCAGTTCTGCTTATAAGTAAAGTTCAGTCCAGATATTGTCTTCCTCTTCAAACACCAGCCTACAGTATTTTCATTCTGAAAGTTAATGCTAACTACGATCAGCTGAAGTTAGCTTAAAAAAAGTCCTTTTTGGATTCAATGAAACACCTTTAAAGGTTGCAACAAAATTAAATATTAATGCTGCAGTCATGTGCTCCCCAGATGGTCCCATTTCAAAAGTTGCAAAGCTGTTCTTCTGACTTCGATGTGTTCGTGAACTTTTAGTCGTAATGTGGAAACAACATACAATAGATGTGTTGTTTTTTATTGCTCACAGCAATAAAAGAACACATTGAGAACAATTTGAGGCTTTATATTACAAAGCGAGTTTCTCCCAGACTTGTTGCTGCACCATTAAATCCCCTAAAACTACTAAAATATTGCTTTACCTGACAAATGCTGATGAATAACTTTTTTGAACTAATCTAGGTCACTCTTTGCAGTCAGCAACTAACGGTTATGACCGAATACCATATCACAAATTACATGTGAGCAAACAATTGGCATGCAATATGTAAATTAATAAAAAGTTCATTACCTTAAACTAAACATTTACTTTTCATCCACCATGTTTCTGCATGATGGCAACATGTGTGCAAACATGTTCACATGCTTTCCAAGTTGTTGTTCGATTTGAGGAGTCGTTCATGTGAATGTTCAGTCAAGAGATTAATCTGACACCACATGACTGCAGGATTAGATAAGGAGAAAGAAACATACGTGTGATGGAGATAGCCAAAGTGACTTTATACACAACATGAGCACATACAGTAGGTTTGGAAAGTACAGAAAAGTCGGATATTTTATTATTTGATGCATGTACTGACAGGCCTGAAGGCTTCAGTGCTTCAGTCCATTTTAATTTAATATTTCATGACCTAATTTTTGCACGGTATTAAATTGTGATCTAAATCAGAAATTGATGGATTTGAACAATAGGATCATTCTTTTACACTGAAATGTGGTGCATTTTTGTCGTCTGTAATCTGCCTTCTATTGTGATTGGATGCCATTTTTGGGTCTCATTTAACAAAGCCGGGCGGTAGAGGAAGTGCCAACAAAAACTGAGGTGGCAGCTGTCACAGTACAACTATCTGATGTCATTTCTACCTGTGGTGTTTAGTGGAGGAAATATTTCTTCTTGAAGTGATGTCAGGAAACTTGATACTATTTCAGGTTAAGTTTCTATCTTTAGTGTTATTGAAGTTTTCTATCTTCTGTCCCTGTGATGTCACTTTGACACAGTGTAATGTGTTTTTTTTTTTTTTTTTTAATCATTGCATGTTTTTTCAGCGCACTGAGATTTGGTTTATATGTACCTGAGCTATGTTTCCACCTACTGTGATCATGCTTCTTACTGGAGGATTTATTTCAGTTTTCCATGTGCAGCAATGATGTGTTTAACCAGAGCAATGACATTTCTATTGATAGCAATGTTGTTTCTCTCCTGTGTGCAGACTCGCTCTCACTAATACAAAGACGCTGTACACCACAGATTGCATTTCCCCCTGGCTGACTGTGGCAGATTAGATTAAATTTCCATCACAGTATTGTTGTGTGCATCTACGCCTTGATATTAGATATCTGCATACAGATCACATTTTACTATTCTTGAGCTATACAGTCTGCTTGGCAAGAATATTGCAGTTTATAGCTGTGAAAAATTAACAAAGTCTCAAAGTTCAGTTAAGAATAATAAAAGGGAGTTTTATTATGCAGCCTCCCTTGATTTATTGATTGTAAAAGGCCCTTTTTTTCTTTCCAGTATGGCTAACAAGAATAGCACCCTCCGCTGTACATTCTCCGCCCCAAGCCACAGTGCCACTCTCCTCCAGGGCTTGTCCATCTTGCGGGCTCAAGGCCAACTACTTGACGTTGTGCTGGCCATCAATGAGGAGCGCTTCCAGGTCCACAAAGCTGTGCTGGCCGCCTGTAGTGATTACTTCAGGTTAGTCTGAGTCACAAGACTTCTCACCGCCCATTTACATTTTTAAATTGGAGGCACTTAGCCGATGCTCTTACCCCGAGCAATATACGCTGAGTGCGCTGTTAGAGTAAGCTGCAGTTCACAGGTCAACTATATTAAAAGCAGATCAGTTTGGGGGAGGAATGTAAAGGGAGGAGAGGGAGAAAGATGAAACTCACAGCAAAATGATGCACTTGTACTTGTTTTCTTTCATTTTGTCTTTAATCTGAGCAATGACACTTCACTGGATTTATATTTACAGAGTTTCTGCTGTTTATAGAAATTGTAGGAAGTATTTCAGAAATGAAAAATAAGGACATTTTGTAATGATAAATTAATAAACTTAAATGAGATAAAAGTACAAATTAATGACATAAAAATATAGCCAAATATACCTCTCACTTTTATCGCATTTTTTTTAAATCAGATAGTTTTTCGTTCATCTGCCATGGACACCAAAACCAAACAATAATCCAGAAATAATAAAACTCTTTCTCAAGTGTTCTCAGTTAGTTATAGAGGAGATGGATTTATAAACATGTCATGCAGTTCACTGACTTGTTCTTGTGTTACAGAGCAATGTTTACCGGAGGCATGAGGGAGTCTAATCAAGATACCATCGAGCTGAAGGGTCTGTCCGCCCGTGGGCTCAAACATATCATTGACTTTGCCTACAGTGCAGAAGTCACTTTAGACCTGGACTGTATTCAGGATGTCCTCGGGGCAGCTGTGTTTCTCCAGATGGTCCCAGTTGTGGAGCTCTGCGAGGAGTTCCTCAAGTCAGCGATGAGCGTGGAGACCTGCCTGCACATCGGCCAGATGGCCACCACCTTCAGCCTGTCTTCCCTCAAAGAGTCGGTGGACGCCTTCACCTTCCGCCACTTCCTCCAGATCGCAGAGGAGGAGGACTTTCTGCACATTCCCATGGAGCGCCTCGTCTTCTTCCTGCAGAGCAACAAACTGAAGAACTGTAGCGAGATCGACCTCTTCCACGCCGCCATCAGGTGGCTCCAGTATGACGAGTGTCGCCGGGCTCAAGCCAGCAGCGTCCTCTGCCATGTGCGATTCCCACTCATGCGCTCCTCTGAGCTGGTGGACAGCGTTCAGACAGTAGACATCATGGTGGAGGACGTGCTGTGCCGCCAGTACCTCCTCGAGGCCTTCAATTACCAGATTCTTCCTTTCCGACAGCACGAGATGCAGTCTTCGCGGACCGTCATACGTTCTGACGTTTTGTCAATCATCACTTTTGGGGGGACACCCTATACTGACAATGACCGCACCGTGAGCACCAAGGTGTACCATCTCCCTGACACGGCTTCCCGCCAATTCAAAGAGCTGACAGAGATGGAGACGGGGTGCAGCCACGCTTGTGTTGCCGTGCTTGATAACTTTGTGTACGTCGTTGGTGGACAGCACTTACAGTACCGCAGCGGTGAAGGGGCAGTAGACAGCTGTTACCGCTATGATCCACATCTCAGCCAGTGGCTGCGCATCCAGTCTTTGCAGGAGGCTCGTATCCAGTTCCAGCTCAATGTGCTGCATGGACAGCTGTACGCCACTGGAGGGCGCAATCGATCTGGCAGTCTGTCATCTGTAGAGTGTTACTGCCCAAAGAAGAATGAGTGGACTAATGTGGAACCACTAAAACGCAGGATTTGGGGTCATGCAGGGACTCCCTGTGGGGAGAAGCTGTACATCTCAGGGGGTTATGGCGTCTCGTTGGACGACAAGAAGACTCTTCACTGCTACGACCCAGCATCAGACCAGTGGGACTTCAGAGCTCCCATGAATGAACCCAGAGTGTTGCATGCCATGATCAGCACCAGAGATCGGGTTTATGCTCTGGGCGGTCGAATGGACCACGTGGACCGTTGTTTTGATGTGCTCGCAGTCGAGTATTACATTCCAGAGAACGACCAGTGGACCACCGTCAGCCCCATGAGAGCAGGGCAGTCTGAGGCAGGCTGCTGTTTACTGGACAACAAGATCTACATCGTCGGGGGCTACAACTGGCATCTGAACAATGTCACAAGCATCGTGCAGGTTTACAACACGGAGACAGATGAGTGGGAAAGAGATTTGCACTTCCCAGAATCCTTTGCTGGCATTGCTTGTACACCAATTATTCTTCCACAAAATACCACACAGCGCTAACCGTCTGACCTGTGACTGTGAAGATTTTATTCCATGTGCTCTCTCTGCCGACCATTGAGTCAACACAAGGTGTGAACATTATGTAAGCTACTGGTGTGTGTGTGTGTGTGTGTGAGAGAGAGAGAGAGGGAGAGAGTGTGTGTGTTCTTTCATTTGAGGTAATGACCTGAAAAGCTACTAAACAGCATTACTTGGATCTGTGTGTCGTTTTCTGTCGATGTCTCTCTATTTTTGGCCCAGTGTGTTAAATCAACAGGCAAACCTTCATTAATAGAGCTTGTTTTTTATTTTAAATTTGTTTTATGTTAAAACTCTTAATGATCTCTATTGTTGAGACACATTTATGACACCCATCTAAGCTTTTGAATGACAATTTGAAAGGACAATTTTGATACGTTCCAGGGTGGAAGCCCATAGTAAGTTGATTTTCAGAGAAGTTTAATATTTGAAATATCTGTAATTATTTGATTGGTATATTATTTCCAAATAAATTGCGAAGATAAGATATAACTTCTCTTCAGGAATAGCATTACCTAAATTTATAACACCTCCTATCAGTTAAATACCTGTAATTCAGTCTGTAAAAATTTATAGTTTTACCAATCAAGGGCTGAAGTTACAGACAGCACAATTTTAAATGAAAGTCTTGAGTTGTATTTTTTTTTTGCCTCTAATATTAGACATTTTGATTGTACAGTTGTGAATGTTGTATTATTTGTTTTCTTCTTTTTACCCTGTAATATTTTGCTCGTTATAGTTTTACTACTCAAACACTAACGATAACTGACTGTTGTATGTCTCCACAAATAAAGTAATCACCAAACCTCAATGCACAGTAAAGATTGCACAAATGAGCACCAATAGTGTTTATGTTTCAACTAGGTATCAGTTATTTAATTTGGGTATTGTGTTTTGTTTGGGTTTTTTTTTCCTGAGCTGAAACCCCCACTGACACACTCATTGTTCCTTCAGTCAACATAACAAACCAGTTTAGACCTCTCAAGGCAGCTACATAAATCATTCGTGTGTGTCAGTTGTAATGTCAGTGTGAGCTGCTTTTAATGTTTAAAAAGTGCTACATCTGTCTGCCACACATGCTATTGTCCCTTGACCAACAATAAGGAGACACAGTTGATGTTAATCAATGTTGAAACTATTTGCAAAAAAATCGTAAGTCCCCAGGAAAAGTAGTCAAAGGGACAGTACGTATTTTTCCTCTTACCTGCTGTGCTGTTTATCACTCTAGATTGTTTTGGTGTGAGTTGCCAAGTGTTGGAGGTTGACCGCACTCGGCTTGTGGTGCTCAAAGGGCCAAAAAACACATTTGGAAACTCAGTAAAAATGTCTCTGTCCAGAAATCATGAGTTACTCAGAATAATCCACAGACCTTGTTGTGAGCAGTTTCATGTAGGAACTGTTTTTTTTCTACTGAACTACACCTGCCAACTGTATCACGGTGCAGAGAAAAGCTTGCATCTTCGTATGGGCCATGGGTTCATGCATGTGACAATGCAAGATTTAAACACTGCTCAACGTTTCAGCTCAGCCGAGGAGGATGCCATTAATGTTTGCATCTTGTGTTGTCATGAGCACAAGCCTCTCGTCCATGAGTAGATGCGTGTTCTATAGAAAGAAAAAAGCTTTGTCTGTCAAAGGGCCTTGATTTCTGGAAAGAGACATCACTGATGAGCTTTTCAAATGTATTTTTTGGTGCTTTGAGCACCACAAGCTGATTGCCATCTAGTTCCATTATATTGGAGAGAAGCCAGACATCTCTACAGCCGATATGTCCAACACTCTGCAACTCACACCAAAATAATGTCATTCTATAAATAGCTCTGCAGATAAGAGGAAAAATATGCTTCTTTCATTTTGGGGTGAACTGTCCCTTTAACCTATCTATTTGACTGTTGAAAGCAGCATTTATCAGACATCTGATATCGATGTACTTAATGTTTGTTAGGAAGAAGCCTAAAGTCCTTGTTTTCCATTTTCAATGTGATCAGCTACATGACGGTGAGGAGTGTCCATTTTAAAATCTGTCTCTCCTGTTGCCTTAGTGTGTGTTTGTCTTGTGTTAACTGTACCAGTGAAAGCACATGATATCCTTGAAGTGCAATATAGAGGAAACTGCTGTTGTCAAAGGGGAATGTAGACGTTTGTGAAGCTTTATGTGCATCCTTTATTAAAGGTGTATCATGTTTTAAAAACACGCCATGGTTTCTTTGTCTCTTCTTATTTTGATTGGATGATGTATTCCCACAGCAAGTCAACAGAAACGCTGTCTTGCTTATACAGGGTTGTACTGGTTGAATCCACAGACTCCTGTAGATACATAAAGGGAAATTTACTGTGCAGTTTGATCCAGTAAGAAAATAAATATTTCTTTACTTTAGAGCTGCAACTGATGATTATTTTCTTGATTAACACTATAAACTGCCTGAATACATTCCCAAAAGCAAAGTTTGTTTGTCTTGTGTCTTGTTTTGTCCTACCTACAGTCCAAAACTGGAGGATACTTAATTTGCAGAGATATAAAACGGAAGCATCAAACTCTACTTCCAACATACATAAGAATAGTCAAACCTGTATCGTTTTTGTTCTGCCTCTCACTCAAAAGGGAACATACGAACAGAAATAATAAAGTTTGAGTCATGCTCTATGCAGAATCACGAACTTTTCGGTTCAGATAAAAAGCATTTTTGTTACGCCTTTGTTAATTGTTGAGGTTTTTAATGTATTTTTCTCTTTGAAATTACTTGATTATTGTCCAGTTTGTCTCCCTACTTCTGTAGCCTCGTTTCTACCAAACATTTTCAGTATGGTACCTTTGGAAGCAATGTAACCCTTCAGACATGGTACTTAGACCCTTGCGTTACCACCACAAACAGTACTCTTAAATGTGGGCAGGGTTGTTGTCACTCACTGCTCCATCCAGCACTCACTGTATTTCCTCCTTCATTAGTCTGCACCTTGTTTATCATCCTCAGAACGAGGCTGCACGCCAACATTGTCCGAACTAAATAAAACAGGCTGCAGTGAGAGTATTTAAAAATAGCAGGTTGCGCATTTAATCCTTCTCAGGCAAGCTCGGAGCCCACAGGAATGACTTTTTTTCACCAAGTGAGGACTCGAATATATAGTTCTCATAACCTGGCCAAAATTAATACATGTAAACACTTGAAGATCCACTCGTTTCTAAAAGTGTATGTCATTTAAAAACTAATGTAATTATCAAAGGTGTCACAGAAATTTAAGGTGTGCTGATTGATTCATGTCGTTAACTCATACATTGAGTAACATTACAAGTTAACGTTCCCCCTTTGAGGCCACCAGCAGTCGTCCCTTTGAACTA
>JAPZEB010000021.1:12855773-12866188 GCA_029783705.1 Chaetodon striatus | reverse complement strand
CTGTGTGCATGTCGAATATGCAGTTACATGCCTTGCTGGGTTTAAATACATTTGGCCAATAGAATAATGAATGGATCAGAAATAAGCATCCATCTTCCATAGATTCTTGATAGAGATCTTGATGACATTTAAATTGATAGAGGTATACCACCACATCAGTGGGATGAACAAAGATGATGTAGGAATGCACACAGCTCACCTTTATTATCAAGACTTAACTGCAGAATTCTCCAAAACAGGTGCAGAGGCGTTTAGTCATTTGATGTAGACATTTTCTAAATTCCACATGGAACAAGCCACAATAAATTGAATATAAATAAATACATTTTTATTCTTTTTTTTTTTTTTGCCAGGGATCCCCACCTCCTCTCAGCCCACCATGACTGTAACAGCTCAGCGCCGGCAGCCCCCCGTTGTGCCGCTCACCCTCACCTCTGACCTCCATCTCCAACAGTCCCCACAGCAGCTTTCACCCACCCTCTCCTCACCTGTTAACATCACACAGGTAAGGCTCAGTTATGTTAATTTTGTGGTCTAAAGGTTTGCACCCCACTGTAACATGAACAGTCAAACTACATGCTAAAGCAGCCTGTCACCAGGAGGGTGAAGAGCTGAAATTACACTCACAAAAACCCTCCAGTCATTTCAGCATATATCACATTTTTTACATCTTTCCTCAGGCTGTGCCAACAGAGTCGTTGACCCTGGAGCAGCAGCTCTCCCAGTACCCCCTGTTCAACCAGCTGACGGCCCAGGCCCAGGCTCAGCTGCTCAGTGACCTCCAGAAGCAGCAGCAGGCTCTGCCACAGGGCATCCAGCTCATCACCTTGCCAACTCTGGCTTCCCCTGGTACCACCGCCACTGCCAGCAGCCCCTCCCCAGACAGCCAGACCACCGCCAGCATCAGCATCGGCTCGGTAAGAAACCAGAAAGTCCAGTCACGAAGTGGAAGCAGAGCTAACGATTAATTTGATGACGTGACTGGGATCATTTTGCTTATTCTTAAGCTTCTATTCATTTTGCCACCCTATTGTTCTGAAAGTTCTTCACCTACACAGAGTGCATCCCAGGTGGTTAGTAATCTTCACATCCTTTTTATGCTACTGGGCTTTGCAAAATAACTCACCTTATTAGGACAAACATATTTACTCTTGACTACCAGATGCTTTATTCATGTTTTTGCTAAGGAAGATTCCTACAGGTCCTTTTAAGATGACTAATTCTTCGCATTATTTGGCGCCTGGCGTTTTCTCAGCTTTTCTGTGAGTTAAGGTTTTTTGGATTTGTTGGTTGAATTTGCAAGAAATTGGCTGATAAAATTTAAAAAAAAATTACACCTTTTGACCATTTTCTGTTACACAACAACCACTTTAACTTTACCATTAAACTAGAGTAGGACCAAACTGGCCATCACAGAGTTGTCTTACGGTTTATCTGGTGGTGATTGGTAATATGTCCCACCTGTACACACACTATACATAATAAGCTGATGCCCTCTCACATCCCGACCTTTGAGATTTGTGTGTGACAGGCGTTGACGCTTAGTGCTAGCTAACCCTCTTCCCTCCAACAGTACCGCAATCAGACTGGCTCACCAGCCACTCAGTCTCCAACCTCCCCAGTCTCCAATCAAGGCTTCTCCCCCGGCGGCTCGCCTCAAGTAAGGGCCCACCCACCGAGCTAGCTGCTGTTTTGGGAAGGGCTTTGCGCCTGGGGGAAAGCTAATTGTAGATGAGTTTAGGCTGCTTTTCATCCTCTGTATCAGCAGTTAACCACTCATGGTGTCAACAGCTGCATAACTCATTCCTTCATCACCACTGTCACTGTTCACTGTGTGCATGACAACATGGCGAGAGTTGATAGATGGAAGCCCTGACCTGTTGTTAGACTGAAAATTTGAATATTTCAGCAAGTCTTTTTAGTATCCACCACACATGATTGAGATATTTCTCTCATACGGATGAGCAGTAGTGTCATGATATGGGGTCTGAGATTGTTTGCCTCTGTTTTGTGTCTTCTTACAAATAGACAGATAGACCAATAATTAAGTCAGTGCTGCGCTGAAAGAGAAAATAATATTTCTAAATGGCATTCTACTGCACTGAAAACTCTGAACTGTACGAGCTGTGTATTGTTTACATTTTCAACTGTGCTGCAGCACATTTTGTTGACAGATTGGTAATATGCTCCTGCCCATTAACTGCCATATTACTTTGTTACTGTGAGACTTCATTATCATCAGTCAGAGTTAATGGTGACATTAGCTGTTTGTCTTTTGTGAGTCGAAAACTCCCCAGCTGCTAGTTCAAGCACGGAGCCAAACGCAGTTTACATCTGCAGCTCGATACACACAAACAAAACATATCACTTTCTCCACTGGGGGAAAGTCCTTAGAGCTTTATCCTGACTTCTGTAAAACATGTGGCAGAACAGCAAAGGCAGCGTGCATGTGTTTTATTAATACACTTTATGTGTTTAGTGGGTTTTTTTTGAAGGTAGAAGGCCACTTCATGGCAAAAGGCCACATCAAGAAAAGCAATAACTTTGTCAAAAGCAGAAAATTGGAAAGTTACCAACAGCAATGTTGAAACAAAAAAGGGGGGAAAAAATCGACATCAGAATATATTTTAGATTATTAAATATATTAGAAAAGGATATTTAGTTAAAGGTGCCCTATGGAGTTTTCTTGTAAACAAAGTTATCGTTACACTCAGTGCTACTCAACAAAACATGTCGTGTATTTCAAACATGTTGGATACATTTCCCTCCTCATAAAACATTTACAGCGTAGAAGTATTTTAAATCCAGCATGGCTGACCTCCATGTTAGCCAGAAGTCTTCTTCTTTACTGTCTTTTGTTGGTGCCTCGCTGCATATCTTGGCATGTTACCACCAACTGCAGATCAATAAAATACTGTGAAGCCTTTGGCAGCAAAGTGCATCGCATCAGATCCCTGCATGTTCGCCCTTGTGCAGGAGATAAACACAACAGGGACCGACTTATAGAAAAACAGGTCTGTAGAGGTCAACAGCTCAGCCCAGGAAACCTTTAAAGTGAGGCTTTAAAGTAAGAACCAGCTCGCTCCAAGTGTATGGTATGTGAGGAGGAAATCAAAGAAGGGAGAAAGTATATTTTTAAAGGTACAGGTCGAATATAATCTCATCAAAATTCTGGGCTTTCATGCACTGATCCAGTCTCCTCTGGTGAATCAGTCACCAAAAGGCTTACGCTATAATTGGTTAGACTGGGACTCCACGACAAAAAAAATGCCAATCACACAGTGTTGGTGCTTTTTTCATTGCAATCTTTTTAAGGGAAATTCCAGTATGTGTCAACCTTTACAGTGTTCTCATACTTTTTGTCAATTGTAACGACCTGGAAAATTACATTTTTCTCTCCACTCCTGCTGTTGAGACGTAGGAAACACTGACTCACTGAGCTCCTTTAACTTTCCAAAAAAATGTCATTATAAGAGAAATAATCTCAAACACCTTGTCTTTGATTCCGACTGAAAGTAAACATGGAGAGCAGCTTCATAGCAGTGAACTGCGGAGCAAAGTGGATCCAAAATGTGGGTTGGGCTGCAAGTTGGGCTACTGTGGATATGCAGAATCGTGTGTTTGAGAGGATTTCTGTACAACTGAAAGCTGTTGAGGTCCATATTTATCGAATCTACACTGTAGGAGTGCCACAGTGAAGTTAATGAACTTGTGAAAATTTCCAACTGATGAATAAACTCATGACAGTGTCGCAGATTACGCCAGACATTTTACAAGAAAAGATTTATGTTGATGATGCCTTCTTTGATCTTTAACATTAGATTTTTTTTTTTAGCTTCTTGTTACTATGAACAAAGAGGACAGTAACAGTGGGTGTGGCTACAGCAACTCCTGCTTTTCTTTTTGGGCTGCAGCTGGAGCATGACAGCTGCTGTACAGAGCAGACACTTTGAGTTTATAATTGTAGCGCCCGGCATCCTACTAAGTATTAATAACGGGCTCAGTATTTTACAGTTTAAGTTTTTCATTTGATAAACATGTGTGCTTATCCACAAACTACATAAATGGGTTTTATTTCTATTTAAAAAGGCAAAACAATGGTGTGGGTGTAGGGCAAGTAATCAGTGTATGCTTCAACATCATGTAGCTCAGACCACTGCAGTGAGCCTGCTCCACAGCGGAGGTGGTGCGTTAAGTGTTACCATGACCGATAAAGGACAAAAATATCAGATTAACACTCAGGTGGACAAATACCAGAATTTCCCTTTAACAAATTGATTTGTGTTTGTGTCACAGTGAACAGAGCTGCCGCGGTCAACACATCGCTGTTGTGTGTCCTATCTTCAGGGACGGGACACACAACCACATTTTCATATTTCCATGTCATGATTTTGGATTTTGTTTTTGTCATTTTAAAACTATTAGGTGTGTGCTTAATTCGAATAATAAACAAATCATTTAAGGTTTGATTTTTCTAGTGTTCCATTAGGCTCCTCTTTTTGTCTCTGAACCGCGACAGCCCTGGTCATGAAAACCATTTGCTTTGGTCGCTGCTCAGTACGACAGTTGTGTGACTTTGTGTTTTGCTTGTGTTTTCTGTTACCCCATCGCTGAAATGTCTGTGGGCCCAGATAACTCGCCTCTCTGGCTAATTCTGTTTCTGTCATTTAGTTACAGCCGCTTCCTCGACATTTGTTCTGAACTTTACGGCTTACCTCTCTTCCTCCAGCACATTCCTGTGGTGGGCAGTATATTTGGCGACTCCTTCTATGATCAGCAGTTGGCTTTGAGGCAAACCAATGCCCTCTCCCATCAGGTGACACGGAGCGCACAAACAATAAGCAGAATGACAGAAATGTTTTTTTTTCGGATCGTCCCTGACTGTTATAATTCTGCACATTTTAGCTGGAGCAGTTCAACATGATCGAGAACCCCATCAGCTCCACCAGCCTTTACAACCAGTGCTCCACCCTCAACTACACACAGGCGGCCATGATGGGCCTCACCGGGAGCAGCCTACAGGACTCGCAGCAACTTGGCTACAGTAGCCACGGCAACATCCCCAACATCATCCTAACAGGTAGCATCACCACGAGTCCATCAGATCCACCCATACCTCATTATTCTTGTGTATGACGACGATCACACGGGCTCACTCACACACAGCTATGCATCTGTCTGTAGTCTCCACTTAGTTGTTTGAAGCAGTTTGGATGTACTTACTATATTTCATCTTTGGTTTCGCTGAACCAAACATATTGTTGGGGTTTATACATTTGAGTTGATTTCATCCCAGGATGAAATTAGCCTCTACCTTCTTCTTTAAGCAAAAGCAATGCTGACTGTCATTTTCTGTTGTTTGTTTTATGTTCAAAGACTTAAAGGAATAGGAATAGTTGGAATTTTTTGAGCGGTTGTTTGTAGATGGCAGTCAGCATGCCTACAGTTTGGAGAAGCAGCGGGAACACCAACACAGAAGTTAAGCAATGTACTGCTGTGGACAGGGGCAGCAGCAAAACAAATTTTAGTCCCCTAAAAAAATCAATAGCAGTTAAAGTGTTTGTATATTTATAATGTTTCAGTTTGTTTGCATTACTGCATGTTTCTAGTGGATCCAAATTAACCCTTTAAAACATCAAATTCACACATTAGCACAAACTGAAATATTCTTAATATAGTGTAAACTTGAACAGATTTGGATTTTTTAGGAGGCTAAAATATGTTTTGCTGCCTCCCATCCACAGCAGTACATGACTTAGCTTCTGTGTCTGTACTCAAGCCTGCTTCTCCAAACTGGGAGCGTGCATGCTGACCACCATGTACTGTATGTAATACACTGACTGTGGATAAGTTGTCATACAACCCCACTTCAAAAAAATGTAAATCTGAATAAAATGTAAATCTAAATGACTGTATTAATATACCCTTGCCACCGCTATGAGTATGACTATCTGAGCAATTGTTGAGATCTCTGGATGCAGTGACATTGCTAAAAAATATGTCCAGTGAGGCAACAAATACGAGTTGTGAATTAGTCTTAAGCAGTATTTATACTTGTGCAGCAGACCCTACGCCGTAGCCCATGCACGTGGCCTACACTGTTGTGAGCATTTATAATTGCGCGGTGGTGTGTCTGTGTCACTCTACAGTTACACCTCCAAAACAGTAGTCGGCGACGGGGTTTCTGTGAAGTGCTGCAAAATTTAGTTAATTTAAAACACACCAAAAACACACATTAAACATTGCATTTTTTAATAGAGACAGTTTCAAACACAAGCACACAAATCAGCTTCACTATAACTCACAGCATTCACAGACAAACATTTGTCATTGCTGGACACATTTTCCCACAACTACAACATGCTAATGTTTTTAGCACAAGCCAATGGCATTTTACATTGTGTAAATTAGCCTAGCAGCTAGCGAACTTTTCATCTTCTCATATGAAGCCGGGACAACAGCAACATTTAACAAAAGTATTGTTACAAAATTCGACTCTTTTACATTTCACTAGGTTCACCGACAAAAGACCTGTCTTATACTGAACAGGTTTCTAACATGCTAACATTATTAGCACAAGCCTATGGCATTTTACATTATATAAATTAGCCGAGCAGCAAGCAAACTTTTCCTCTGTACATATGAAGACAGGAGGTATAAATCCTCGAAGGATAAATCACACGCAAGACTTAAAATGCTATTTTTGTGGCAGCATAATTGTTCTTACAATTTATTGTTTTTTTCTGTGAAATTAAAGTAAAATGTAACTACACGCCACAACGTTTAGTTACATCTCTAGGGAGTTGCATGTCAGGCTACGGCATAGGGTACAGGTTACAGAGTATTTGTTCAACTGTGACTGACTGAACTTGCTGTACAGTAGTTGTGCACACATGCAGTTTGGTTTTACCTCTAAATAAAGTGGTTCAGGTAACCTGGCTAACTGTTTTCACATCCTGCGTGGTTGTCAGTCCACCTGTGCGTGTTGCCCCATTGGACCTATCTATGTAGCTCTGTCCCGAGATCTCAACAATTACTTTGGTAAGTGCAATGTTACCATAACTGATGAAATCAATGACAGGACGTTTCAAAAAGAAATCCCAATTTTTAACGAGCCATAGTTTTCCTTATATGGAGCAACACTGCAAACACGCACTTGAAATAATGTCTCTTCAAACATTTTACATGGTGACATTTAATAATACTTTTAACTGAAAATGTAATTGTTTTATGAACTCTAATTTGGTTTTATGTGTAATAATTCTTTTTACGTAGTTTTTTCTTGGCTCAAATTAAAACTGCTTGATTTAAAATAATAAAAATACTTATGGATAATAACTACATTTATTTTAAAAATTAAAAACCAGTATATAATGCAAGGACCTAGTTTCAAGTTACAGTTGTGAGTTAAAAAAAAAATACAAAATACCTTCTTAATTGTAGTGTAAACCTGTGTAAAATGTTCCCATATTTGCCAAACCCGCCTTGTCTGTCTCAAATGTCAGCACCCACCTTTCTCTGATGTCACGTATCTCAGTCACAGGGGAGTCTCCGCCGAGCCTCTCCAAAGAGCTCACCAACTCTCTGGCGGGCGTTGGTGACGTCAGCTTCGACGCAGACTCTCAGTTCCCTCTGGACGAGCTGAAGATCGACCCGCTCACCCTGGACGGACTGCACATGCTCAACGACCCCGACATGGTGCTTGCCGACCCCGCCACCGAGGACACGTTCAGGATGGACAGGCTGTAACGGGAGAAGTTGACTGTGGCCGAGAACAAGAAGAAAAAAAACACACTAACTCGTGGATGGAGAGAAACAAAGGGCCGGATGAACCCTCTCCCTCGTTGCATGGCCGTCCAGCTGTCCGACCTCGCCCTCGACTCCGTGAAGCCCTTTGAAACGATGCGCCACCAAAAGACAACAGGGAAAAAGACATCCAGTGGCTTGCCGGGGAATGGCCTCGCTGTCGTTTTGAATGAGATTCGTCGCTCAGCGCTTTCGCTAGCCTGCTGTGTTTACAGTGTACCATTACATGCCACATATATTCCAAAAACGCACATTTGACTATGCTTTTTTTTTCTTTTCATATCCACTTTAATATTTGTTTTGTTATATTTGCTCGTAGCAGGAAGCTGCTAGGACATTGGGCTAAACCGTACCCGTTCTCACGGCTGTGTTAAAAAACAAACAGAAAAACACCACAGCCGGTTTGCTTGTACCCTGCAATCAAATGAATCGGTTTTCCCATCATGCCGTAACGGCTTTCTATTTCACACTCAAAGCTTTATTTTTGAGAACCAAATGTTATTTTCATCATGTACTGTATGTTTTGATGCTTTGTGTATTTACATGTTATATTTATTTATTTAGTTAAAGATTTTATATTCCATTTCATAATTTAAATTTGATGCCAAAATGCTCTCTGTAGGCATAGTGTAAAATTGCACTGATGTAATTTGTGTCTATTTATTAATTACTAACATATTTATATATGTGTTTGTTAAGCTACTTGGTTAATGAAGGAGTGCAAAACCTCCCCATAGTTGCTCTTTGGTGTTCGATGTGCCATTCTCTGATGTAGGACGTGGTAGACGTTGCCATGCTGCAGCCCAACGGTCAAATCTAAATATCGTATTTTTTAGCACAGCTCCAGAAAATGCTGCGTGCTCCAGAAATGGGTTGGTTTGACGCCACTTGAATTAACTTTTTCTGAGAAAATCATCAGGTATTTCTATTTAACTAGAAAGCAAGAAAAACACGTCCAAATTAATTTTCTGCCAGTGAAAAGCCAATATATATATATACATATATATATGATATATATCCAGACTGAACTTCTTTTCAGTGAAGGAAGCCGTCTGTTTTTAAACACTAAAATCTTAAATCTTTTTAAGTCGTCACTGTGAAATCACCTGATTTTGCCTTACATGAGTATTCTACTGTTCTACTTAAGTGTCTAATGTGACAACGTATTTTCGTAACTTATTGTAACATTTTCTTGTATTTGAGAGGAACTTAACTTTTGGTCAGTGATATTTGTGGTTATGTTGTGTAAGGTTTGACAAATCAATGTACTGTATTTTGTATCGGTACAGTTTATAGCCAAATTGTTGATGTTTTTTAAAGTGGGGCAAAAAAAAACAACAAAAAAATCAAAGGACGGGTTTGAAGTGTTTGAGAAGGAGTGCAATTATGGGGAGGCTTTTTGCTCCTAGACAGGGAAGCTCTAACAAAAACGCTAATGACCTCTGCCACACAGGTCGTCAATAACAAAAGTACCATGCAAAGAAAAGGGATTTAAATGGTCGATTGTTGGATATTTAAAAGTATGGGAGCCTCCAAATGGTTGTTTTCATAAGATGCAAACTTGCAATTTCAGAGATTATGAATATGAGGATATTTTTTATTGCAGAACGTCTGTTTACTCCGTGGAGTGAACTGGATGAAGTACATAAAGGGTCTGTTTAAGAAAGAGTGTATTTATACATATATTTAGTATTGTATGCAACTGTTCCGACAGCACTGAGGTCGGCCCCATTCCATTCAGTGTTACAAAACAACAGAAACAGTCACACAAACAATCAGGGATGTAGTAGACTCTAAAAAAAATTGTTTACCGAAAAATGTTTACACCAGTTTCATCTGAAAATGTACATATTGATATCATCTCTGACTACATCTGCGACGCAAACTCCTCTGCCAAAAAATGTGTCAAACAAATTGTGTCAAAATTTCAATCTGCCTTTGGCCTTTTGTCAGAGTTTCCCTGAGAGGTCTGTGTAGGTCTGTGGGATCATGTTTGGTGTATTGTAATGTTCATGTACAGACGTGCTAATCATTTACTCACCTAAAGCGCTGTTGGGAAGATTTTCCAACCTCCCCCCTTCCCCCCCTCCCCGAAAAGGAATCACGTTTGGTTACCACACACCTCTACAGTTGTACAATTTGTTTCAGTTGAAGTGTTTATTGTCTGCTGTAATCCTCCATCTAAGGTTTTGTTTGCCTTTAACAGATCTGTGATTCCTATGCAAATAACACAAGAAAAAAAAACAACCCTTAAAGGAAAAATCCACCTCTGATTTTTTTATTTTTTTATTATAGTTTCAACATGTTCACGGAGTTGAGCTGGATTTCTTCTTCTGAAATGGTGTGGTTAAAAAAAGAAGAGAACAACTACACAGCAGAGCTACGGAGATACAGAAGTGTTAATGGTCAGTTTGGGCTCGACATGTTATTCATGTTGGTAGAGATTATTAATAATGAAGACAGCTTTCTCATTTTGAATAACACTAAACAAATTTATATTGTGATCTAGCTAAGCCCTTTACAGTACACGTCCCAGTCCTTACAGGCATCATCTGTCTGCATTACAGAGTCCCTACATTCTCCAAAAGATCAGAATTAATTGTTATCAT
>JAPZEB010000021.1:12845050-12855673 GCA_029783705.1 Chaetodon striatus | reverse complement strand
TATTATCTATCTTTCAGGGCTTTGCAGGTGCATTACTCTTACAAACTGAATGACAAAGCTTTATATAAATAATCAGGGTTGAGGCAAATTACTAAAAAAATCTAGTCAGGTACTGAATACAACTTGCATGGCAATTTTTGTAATTAATGGCAATAAATTAGATTACAAAACAAAGTCATCTGAATACTTTTGGATTACTTAAATTTTAAATTATAATTTTGAAAAATAAATTAAATAATAAAATAGTAATTCAAGTAAATAATAAATATTATTAAAAAATTTAAATTATTTAAAATAATACCATAAAAAGAAATGGATGCAGCCACAAAAATTCGAGTTCCACAAATTTTCTTCTTTTCTCTTTGAATATCTCAAAACATTTTCAATACAAATAAAATGTATTTTTCATATTTAGCATTAACAGTTCGTCAAATCAAATCCCCTTATTGATTACCGCCACAAAGTGGAGCATTTGTTAAGAAACCCAACGTGTTGGATGCACTGTTAACAAGTAAATAGATCATTGGTCATCGTGAAAAAAGTTTAACAATTTCAAAGTTGCCATATTTTAAAGAGGTTATAAAAACTGTAATCAAGTAGTCCTGTACAGTGTAACTGTAATCTAATTACACATTTTTTCTAATGCAATCTTGGCTAATTATAGTTTATTTTCTTTTTGTAATCTGATGACTTTATGACCCAACACCGTCAACAATGAACGCCCAGCTCAGTTATTGTCTTCTTTCCAGTCAGTTGACAAATTTCAGATTAAGATAAACCTCATCAAAAAAAAAAAAAAGTAAACTGGATGAGTTTGAGTGTTGCAGTGGTGCTATGACAATCAACGAGTGAAATCGTATGCTGAACTTAATTTTTTTCCACGCCAGAGTAACAAGAAGCATAAATCCAGCTCTACTTTGACATAAAGAGACACTTCCTCTCTTTTACTGTAAACTACTCACCCTGCCATACCTTGGCGGACTTCCCCTCCACCTTAACACATCTCTTCTTGTGACTGTTAAACATCAATTCAAATTGCTGCTCTAAAAAGAAATTCTCAGTAATCCTGACACCAAACCTGATTTTCTGTTTGTATTTTAGAAACATTTCACCACAGTTTCTGAAAATATCTAAATGTTTAATAGGCCAGTCACTTACAGGAGGAAAAAAAAACTACTAAAAAGGCCCTGAAATGCACGACACTTTCCCAGAAGCTGTTTTAATTTGTTGGATTTTTCCTTTAAGTCACTGAAGCAAAATGTAAAGAACTCATTATCTACAGAAAACATGTTTCCAAAGGTTTTATTCCTGAAACAAAATATGTGTTTGAGCCCAAACTTTACTGTTGCATTTCCAGTAATGCCAGTGATTTGAGCTTTTACCCCTCCCGTCACTTCCTTCCTGTCATCCTGCTGAATACTAGTCCTTCACACTGACCTTGTACATACGCTATAGCTGAAACAAAATGCATGACTAAAACTGACAGTCAAAACCTCTAAATGAAGGCCTTCTATAGCTGCGCAGGTTTGATTTGTGTAACATAACGCTATCACAAAGTCTAAAGGGATGCATGTATGGGTTTCTCCTGTGCGACAGTTAACTCCTGTTAAGTGACTCTGTTACCTCCATCTCTGTATAATGCTACTTCACGAATGATAAGAGAATGTATTTTCTGTGGCACTGTCCTAGTTTTAGCCTGTTTGCCAAATGACGTTTGGAGTTATCGGTCCCGTCACAGTCGGACCTCTTCTTCTACTCTCTGCTCTTCAGTCGCAGTCCCCTCTTCTCCTCAGAGGAATCACTCAGTCTCTCTCTTCCTACCGTAGCATCTCACAGCATACACATTTACACAGTGTACAAGTGTAAACAGTCGATTCTCGTACTTAACAAAAAAGAACCCGCAGTCGATCCGGTCCCCTCCTCTCCATCAGCACCCTTATGGCTTTCTTGAGAAAACAGACGCAGGTTCTGTCTTGCAGAGTTTGCAGATTGGCACGTGCACTGATCGTATGCATACGTGGACTTGAATCTTCTGAAGCTTCTGCATTACGCAGTCAACTGCATGACATGATAGACACATTGAGCTGATTCTTATCCCATGTTGTGTACAGGAGTTTGATCTAGCTGTGCTGAGTGTGTTTAAAGACATCAGATATGATTGTTTTATGTTGTCGTTGCCTATCATGTCAGGTTTTGGACTGTGTAAAGTGTAATTCTTTTTTTTTGTTTGTTTGTTTCTTTGTTTTTGTGCAATGTTTAGTCCACTAGTTGCTTCGCACTTTATTTGTGACTTCCTGGCTTTTGAGCAGGGACTGTTCTGCCCGATGTGAATGCTGACTGTTTCACTCCAGATGTATAGTCCGGAGATATTTTCATGTCAAAGAAAAGATGAATTCTCTATTTTCCTTTGTAAACTATATTTTGGCTTGTCTTGTTTTTTATCTGTGAAGATTTTAGGGGATGCAAAACTAGAAAGGGCTTACTCCAGTGCAGCTTGCGCTCTCATGTTGGAAAGGAACGGCACTCCGAATGTATTTCTTTGTCGGTCATTTTTCCCCCCATATGAAATATCGCATCGAGTTTGAGCGAGATAGTACTAGATAGTTGGCCTATTTAGTTGCAACCTCAATAACAGGCCGACTCAAGTGAAGCAGTCTGTATCTTGACCACACAAACTGCTACCACCAAGAGTACTGTACAGTCTCACTTCATGAAATTAGCTGCAACTCTAAAAAATGCAGGTTACATGTTTTGGACAAGAATGTGATTCCATCAAAATTTAAATACATCAGACAACTCTTCTTATAGGCAAGATTATAAGAAAAACATTTGGTTGTTGAAGCCACGCTCCCAGGAAGTAAGCCAGTTGTCCTAGTGGCCAAACAGTGGAATTACAACTGCAGTTGGGCCCATTGATTTGCAATGGGAAAGAGACATCTGTAAATAAGTGGATACATTTTTTTGAGTGTCACAGCTTCTGTGAAATGATTTGTTCCAATATCAGGTTTTAATTCATTTGGTCCAATAAAGTCATTTGATTCCCATTTATCTTAGCAGAGCGCTAAACTCGAAGTAGCCCGCTCAGAGGTCTCTAGTGCGCTTGCTCAATGGGCCTAATTATGCAGCGCCAATCATCAACACTAATTTCATACTGTGGAAATAGATCTTTATTTTTTGCTTTATGCCCCACTGAGCAACTTTTTATAGGAATCAACAGGGTCCCACCTTCAACACTGTATCCAGGTCACTTAATACATCTATGGTTTAGCTGTGTTGTACTGTAGAAGAGTTGTGAGACATGTTTTAATTTTGATGGACTTTAATTCAGGCTTACGCTTGTCCGCACCTCTAGTGTGTGTTCTCAAAGTCAAAAATGAACAAATAGTGTGACAAACATATTAGAAGCCTTTATCAGTCTTCACAGGTTTGCTAACAAGTTTAGCTAAACTGTAAGGATACAGCCACACATGAGCAAAATAAAGCACTCTCCTCTGGTGACAAATCAAATTTGCATCTTCACATCATGTGGAGTTCAACTTTGATGAACTTTGACCTAGTCTGGGCAGCCTCAACCAATAGTAAAGAGGCATTTGTGAAAGGGATAGTGATTATTGTCCTGTTTAATCAGCTAGTATTGTCTGATATTGGCCATGAAAAATACAGGCATGTATTGTAAGAACATGGAAAATGTACCACTAACATCATATTTCACGGTATTAGAAAGGTAGCTAACATTCGGTTGCAAGCTAGCTTTCCATGTCAGGCACTGCCCACATTCAGCGACCCCGGTCTCACCCAGAAGTTGTCATAATCCGGCGCTTGGGCAGTGACTTGCAGCGTCAGAAACTAATTTAGAAAAAGGTGTCCTTTAATGTCAGCATGGTCATAGTTTAATGGCAAAACACTAGGGTACCTTGCGTGTCATATGTGGACGTAGAAAGTCCATGACCAAGCATCAGTATGTGACGAGGTCAGAGTGAGAATGTGTTGACTCAGCACGAATATGGCTTCTGCTGGCGATGGTCACCTGCCAGCATTCGCTCATGTGTGACTGTACCCTAACACTTGTTAAGAATTTGATTTCATGTTCGGCAGCTAATGCAGCTCTGGTTAAAGGAAACTTTAAAAAAGGCCGTTATTTGGGTAAAAAGACAAACTTTGATTGGCAGTGTTGCCCGATCCTTTCCTAATGGGAAAATATTTCCTTCTCACTTGTCGAGCATGAATTTGCATTTTGAGACTTTGCGCTAATTCCACAAAAAATGTGCTGCGTTTGAGGCTGAACACCGAAACGTAGAAAGCAAACTTTTCAGGCTAATGAACGAAAGTCCATTTTCCAAATTAAACGAATCACCTCAGAATATATTTTCTAAACTATTTAGTTTGACTCATCTGCTTGTTTTAGTCTGAGACATGTTTGACTAGCGTCACTTGTTCGCACAGCTGATGAGTAATGCTAGCACGGCACAGTGTTGGAAAGCAGTGACGCTAACATCTGGTCCCAAACTGAAGAAGCAGATGAGTGAAGCTCAAACAGGAGTCGTGTATTTAAAGGTGTATCCCAGGATAAAAGGAAAGAGTTGCTGCTCGGTCTTTACTGCTTGTTCCCAGAGTGTTTTAGGTCTGAATAAAAATGTCCCTTTAATAACATGGGGTTTTCTAAATGACTCTACAACTCTCTCTGGAAAAACACGGTTTAAGTTCCACTTAAAGCTTATAGTGAGAATAGCATAATATCACTGTTGTCCTGTAAGTCGTAGTAAAAAGATCTGTAGTTATTTATTTGTTGCCATGTGATTCTCCTTATGTGACCATTTGTTTATAAGATGAAAGAAAAATGTCAATTAAATTGAATGTGGAAGACAGATTTTTCTCTGCACATAGTCTTGATTTGCAGAATATGCCGATTAAAAAAAACTGTCCGATGTCATTTTACAACATCGCAGCGTGTTTGCTGTGGACATGCATGGTGTTTCGATCCTGTTGTATATTGTCTTTGCTATCGTTTCTATTTTGTAATCTGTATTTCCAAATGCAAAATTTAAAAGATTATTTTGGATATGTGCATGCTTGTGAAATGTTCAGAATGTTGATTTCCACTAAAAGCTGTTGAGTTTGAAAAAAAAAAGTCACGTCTGTTACTTAAAATCTAATGTTTGATTTATTTATTTTATTTTATTTTTTTATTTTTATTTTTTTTGCAGTATAGCTTTTACTGTAAAACGTCAATTAATAGCCCGGGCCATTATTTGCGTAAATCGCTTAGCTAGACAGGACTATATTAAGGACAGGCCTTTAATTCCTTTCACGCAAAACTGTTGCTCAGCAAAGATGAGGACATACAACCAAATCGTGTATCAAAACCAGTATGAATATTACTTGTATAAAAAAATTAGGCTTTGAATAATGCATCTATAATGAATTATTTATTTGATATAGCTCCAAGAGACAGCATAATGGACATGTAATGTGACAACTTCAGCTTTCTTGTTTACCATTGCGGTAAATCTGAATGAATGATTCTTTGGTACTCGTGGTTTCAATAAAATGAACTGAACGATCAAATTATCTAGAATCTAAGCGAGCTAACGATGTGTAGCATCTCCATACTGATAAAATTTTAAACATTTATATTTGTTTGTGTGATCGAAACAGCTAACTAACGTTAGCTCAAGCGAGTAGCTAACAACCTGGTTTTATACATCCAAAGAAAAAAATGAACTGCTTGGCAGCCAGAGCAGGCGTCTAATTGGGACTAGGCTTTTAATTGAAGTTTTAGGGTATATGACAGACCATAGATACATTTTATGCTTTTTTAGATGTTTAAAGATGCTTTACATGATAAAAATATTTCATTTTCAACCTCATTTGCTTTATCAACGATTACGTTTTGCAATTAATGCATCTGACATGTTGACATGCAATTTAAAACAACCCCTCGAAGTAAACATTTCCCATTGCTGATACTATATTATACTACAATCTGCCGTGCAGCCACAGTAAACATTTACAGTTGAAATTCATCCAGATACTGAACATAATTTACCAAAATCACAGTAGACAATACAACAAGACAACACAATTATTTATGGTTCAACAACAGCTAAATAGTTCAAACAATTTGTACATGTCACGTTATATTTCTGCTCCCCTCTGAAGAGTCTCTACGCCTGTGGAGTTTTCTCTTCCGTCAGGAGTTTCAAACAGTCGATCGGTTTTTACTTTAAAACACGTTTGGTGGACTTTTGTGTGTTTGCAACGTGATGATTTTATTTCTGATCCCAGTTGTGCTTTGGAAAGTTTTTCCCAGAATCCCCTGGGCCCATCTGTCGTCATCAGGCCACCAGCTGGACCTGCTGGGCTCTGTAGGTGTCAAAGTCCTCAGGAAGAGTGTCTGCAGAGAGAAACAGCATGAGGTGAAATCACTGTTTGGTTTACAGTTTGAGCAGCCCGAGGAAAAATACTCAACATGTGCAGGAGAATTTATGTTGTGGCTGCAGTCATATCTCCATTTTGGCTGTTTACAGCGAGCTCAAACAAGATCTCTCACCCGAAGTTAACAAATGGAGCAGTATGCTGGTGAGTAAAATCTACAGGTTTGCTTTCTTCTAACTTAACATCACTGTAAGCTGTTTAAAACAGTGAGGCCATAAAATAATTTATGGCGTTGTTCAATAACTCTTGAAAACACAAGTTTTTCTTCATTAAGATCTTCTTATTTCAGAATTTCAGAAACATCCCTCACCGTTGCAGCGGTAACGCAGGTTGGCCCAGATGATGTTCTCCTGGGAGAAGCAGAAGACTCCCAGTCGACCTCCTCTCATGGTGGCATCTATGATGACGCCTGTGTCCGCCACCATCTGAGTACCCTCATAGAAACGAACTCTGCACACCGAGAGAGCAGGTGATGTCACACAGCAACAAATAGATTCATAATTCAAAGATGTGTTTGTAAAGACAGTTTAGAAGCAGCTCGAAGGTTTCTCGCACCTCCCAGTCTTGGGCTAAAAATGTGAGGAAATCACCAGCATAAGTGAAAATGAGCGCCAACCCCAGATTCATTCTCACTTGCTATAAATGAAGGCTATATCCACTGTGTTCAAGATTGATGAGTGATTTTCTTAGCTTCCACTTGGATGCATTCTGCTTATAGTCTGGCACCTGGTCGCTACTTTTTTATAAAGTTCCAACCTCACCTTCGTGCTGTGCTGAGGAACGCCCCGGCAAAATAAGAGCAAATTAAGAAGAAATTAACAAAGTCCAGGCAGAGTCTCTGCAGATAAATACACCTCCACACACCTTTTGTTGGACATTAGTGAGAGGGATTTTTTTTGTATGAGTCTACATATTGTTTTCAGAAATGCCTGCATAGTATTCCTTAAACCCAGTCAGTACCTGATGTAGCCGTCGGCAGGTCGGTGTTGGAGGAACCAGCGGTAAGAAGTTTTGTCCTTCCAGCCAACGTTGCGAGCATCTTTCCACAGGAGTTTGACCTGGTCGCTGGTGTCGCCGGTGTGCCACAGGGCGTTCCTCAGATTTTCACCTGGACATGTGTCTGACTTGACGGCCTTTTTAAAAATCACAAAGGACAAGAAGTCTGAGCCTCTGGACTAATCCTTCATCTCCTCAGTGGCAACTCTTTGTCATACTCTTTGTCTTTGCTATAAAACTATTGTAATGCTGTACAAAGAACAGAAACACAGTTGTACTGGGGTAGTTTACAAGAAAGTCATTGGCTAACAGGCACCACTGAGGTTATTATGTCTTCCTGTACAGCAAATACTGGTCTTCAGCACCCCTTTCTGATGAGACACCATTTATAAACTGTAAGTAAGAGATTTTTAATGTTTGATAAATAATGTAATAATGCTTTATGGATCAGTTGTAAGACATTGTCAACAACTTCTGGGTTTATAGGTTGTAAAATAACTCAGAATGCTTCTCAACCTAACCCTCTAATTCATGTAGGACTCCCCTATGGACTTTTGACCATGTAACTTCAGGACTAAAACAGCTTATCAACATTTAAACTTGCTGACTTGACGGTTATTGCCAGAATCCTTTATTACTGATCGATTAAGAGTTATAGCTGCAGGTGACTAACTATTGCAGCACTTTTCCAGATGGTAACAGTCTTTTTAAGGGGTCTCCCTGATGAGGACTTTCCACAACCAGGTAACCACAAAAGTTGTTCTTATTAATGGCTTACAACTTATCTATAATCAAATCGATTTATTAGTCCTTATTAAGCCCTTACAGCTTATTAATAAATGGAGATTTATGAGGAAGTAGTTCAGGTATTTCTCGTAACTAAACTGCTAAAAGGTTTTTCTGTGTCCGAAGCGTAGACTACCTTCAGCTGGATGCCTGGTTCTGCCACGGCTCTGAACGGGTTCGCCTGCCAGTAGATCTGTTCCACCTGCTTCCACATCACCACGTAGAAACTGGAGCTGTCCTGGTACCCGAATATAAATCCTGCGTAGTCGTCGTCCGTTACTGTGTTTACATGAAACGTCCCTTCAAAATCCACGCCGCTGAAAGCTGTGTAGCCTGGTGGAGATGTTGTGAACAGACATTTTGAGGAATATACATTGGCTTTCTTACCGAACCTTAGATGAGATGATTGATACCAGCATAGTATTGTTTGATGTTTACAGCAGCTGGTTGGCTTAGCTTAGCATAAGGACTGGAAACAGCTAGCGAACGTGTTAATTTTCAGAACTAGAGGTGCTTGTGGGCAGATTGTGTCACCTGCAGGTGGTTAAAACATTGCTAATAAAATTAAAGGGAGCTGTGATCCAAGTACTCTTTGGATTGCGACTCAAGATTTCCCGTACATGTCCCACTGAGGGTTTATGGGTGTGCAGACATAATGATCTTACCGACAGCCAGTCCAGGATCACTGTTCATAGTCTGGACGATCTCTCTTCCCTGCACAAACAAAAACGTGGATTTAAGTGAAATTTTAGAAGATGTTCAGTATTTTGGGACACAAAAAAACAGGATCAAACACTTGACCTGGTTCAGCACCACCCAGTTGGGGTCAATCTGTGCGTCTCCCTCTGGATCTAAAACAACAGTCTGGTACTCCCTGAAATCGGTGAGGGTGACCTCAGCGTTTTCTGGGCAAACGTCGATGGTGTCGATGATTGTGTCGTTGTCGAAATCCTTCTCGCATATGTTACCAATACCGTCACCTGAGAAGATAATTTTAAAGACCATCTTAAGAGAAAACCTTCTCTTTATTTATTTACTAGACTTAGCTGGGGGTGTTACACACCATTAGAGTCCTCTTGCAGAGGGTTGGGGATCAGACGGCAGTTATCTGGACCCGGTGGCAGCAGGTCTGGGATGCCGTCATTGTCATCATCATCATCACACTCGTCTCCCAAGCCGTCCTTGTCGGTGTCTAGCTGGGAGCTGTTGATGACGGCTGGACAGTTGTCCCGTGAGTCTTGGTGACCGTCTCCGTCACTGGACAAAAGAGATTTTTACTGGCACATGCAGCTTTTGGTCTGTAGGACACTCCTCACGCAGATATTTCAAAATAAATATATGTGATGTAATTGATGAGGTCACACAGTACCTGTCCTTGTTGGTGTCACAGGGGTCTCCAATCAAGTCATTATCTACATCAGTCTGAGAAGATGAAATGAGTTATTTTTAGCATGGAACTGATAAAAGTCAAAACAAAATGTGCAGTTGTCATTAATTTGTGTTCTTAGTGATTAAAAAAAACTTTATCATGTAAAAATTATTTGTTTTTTGCTCTTAAACATCCTGAAAAACTGAAGTGAATTACAAGCGATGGAGTACTTCATGAACATAACCTTTTTTTGCCAAAGTCACAGTAGAGATTGTTTTTTAAGGCTCAGTTGGAAAGGGGGATTTCAGTTTTTGCAAAATGTACAAAATGTTAAAATCTGAAGATGTTTTCCTGCATTATAAGGTCACTGTCATTCAGTTCTGATAAAACCACTCTCACACAGTTGAGATGGAGCAGACTAGGCGAGGTTTTGACCATTAAACTCAAACTTTAACTTTGATTGTTGAGTATTGCTTCTTAAATGTTATATTTTTTTAACATTAGAATGATTTGCCATTGACGAATTAGAGGATTTTATTCCTCTATACTTGCTTTTGCTGAAGTTGCACCACATCTATTTGCAATGGTCCACTTTACTTGGCATGTCATATTTATATTACTGTCTGAAGAGTAAAACCTGTATCTACTTTGGGTCAAAGACTGAAATACATATTATTGATTTAGAGGCAACACCTGTTGCTTGCAGAACCAGCTGAAATACAATAAAAGAGATCTGTGACCTGCTCAGGGTTTGGAACATAAGGACAGCTGTCGCAGGCGTCTCCCACGTTGTCTCCATCACGATCTTTCTGGTCAGTGTTGGGAACCCTTTTGCAGTTATCCAGGTGATTGAGTATACCTGGAATTAAAGTGGGAACCAGTGAATATCGAAGTAAATTATATTACTCCCTTTTAACTCCTTTTTAACTTACTGGTACAATGAATCAAAATTTGTAGCTTTGAATCTACTCTTTATTATGAAAGCCCATTTCTGCCACTGTGATGAAGCAAAAAAGATCCTGTAAGCCATTATGATG
>JAPZEB010000021.1:12805506-12834419 GCA_029783705.1 Chaetodon striatus | reverse complement strand
CTGTCTTCACTGCAAAATAAGGTTTATAGGACCTTTATATAAACTAAATTATTGACATGAATGTTTTCATTAGATTGAGGTTTCTGCAGATTAAACAGCCCCAATTTAAGATAACTACTTCATATCTTATCTTATCTTATCTTATCTTATCTTATCTTATCTTATTAAAAAAACGTTATCTTTACAAACTACAACAAAAATGCTGCCCATATATTAAATAATAGTGATCCCAACCCTAGTATAAACTTTCAAAGTCAATGACTCAGTTTTAGGTCGACCTCTGTGCTTTTGGGAGAAAGAGAAACGTGCAAATATTTTATTAGACATTTTAAATCTTCCAGCCGTGAACATTTTCACTGAAGTTAGTTAAAGGTCAGAATGTGTTGGAGCATCCCTAAAAGTCACTGAAAACCCTATAAAAATATATATATATATATATTTTCTGCAGGTACGGCTCATTTATACTCCCTTTACAAAACAGATCTGCTCATTTCAAATGTGACCTTGGTTTCCACTTACATATGTGTGTGGAGACAGGTGTCCAAAGTCTGTTCATTCCTTTGGGAATCTCTGTGATACCTGATGTGACTGTGAAGCACCTCCCCTCCGTAACATTTTGGTCGAGAATTTGCCTCGAGTACATTAAAATAATTGAGCTTTTGCGATGGATTGGGAGAGACTGTATGACAGTGAGCTAGCTTAGCTAACAGGCTGCTAACTAGCTAACAGGCTATTTTCTTCAGTTAAGTTGCCTGTGTTCATTCTCAAGTGAGTTTGCATGATTAAAAATAACTTGTTTATCTAGTTGTAACATGTTGTGAATCTGAGTAATGTTATTTTAAAAAAAATATGGTTACACATTATATACAGTCAGACTGTCATTATGACCCGTTCAGCTGGTCAGTCATCTTGAATATTTCACAAAATATGCCATGTACCTGGCAGGTCCTGTTTTTGTCCTGGTAATGTTTCAAGGCATATTCCAAACTAATTAAATCCAAATTTGCCTCTCCCCCATGGCTACAGGTAGTTGCTATCCATCCATGAAGAAATGCACTTCCTTGAGTTGGACACTGGAGGCATCATCCATATATTTACAGATCTACAGACACCAGTCACATACCTATGTAGAAAGGAGGTGTCAGTGCCCACATAGTTCCACGGGTCCTCTATGTTGGTATTGATACATTCACTACATGGCACTAGAGGGCAGAGTCAAACGTTTCTGACCACAATAAACATGTCGACAGTGGAGGAGGTCTAAATGTACCTTGTAACAGAGGTAGTGTTGGATAGAGAATTCTTTTCGCAACATTACCAACTCGATCCGTTCCACCATCTTTGAAAACTCTACAGTACAGTTGTACTTGAACAACACTGCAGTGCCCTCATAATCTCTGGTGGTACTGCTCTGTATCCATAAGCTTTAAGAAAAGGTGCAAAAATTCAGACAAAATGAACACAGAGCACAGACAAAAGGCTCCGTCTGTGTCTGTGTCCAACACTGAGCATAAATGAGCCAATACTTTGATCAAACATTTAAAAGTGTTCATACGTTGTTGTGATATGTAATATCCGAATACTTACTGCTTCATCTAAAACTGGACCTAAACTAAAGTGATGATGGAGTGAGAACTTAGTTATGACCATTTCATTCTTATGAATAGTCAACACAGACATATATCAATAAGAAAAGGACATTAAAACCTCCGAGACACAGTGTTTGACTTGATTTTATTTAAAGACAGGAAGTTGTCTTCATCTAAATGTAAAAAGCAGCAATGTTCTTTCACATAACGCTTTATTCACATTTGAATTTCTGATTGAGAGTCAGATTAATTTGTATTTTCTGTTTCTTTCTGAACTGAGATAAGGTTTGGTGGACTCAGAGAAAATCACTGACACTCGGTAACACAGCTACTGATATGTAACAGAGGCCTAAACGTGGATCACCCCACAGTGTTGAGCACAGATGTTCACAAGCACATAAATAAATAGGTTTCAAATGTCCGGGTTGGGCTGAAGTGTGAAACGTTTGCCGTGGTATTTACAGAGTCCTCGTTCTGTGTAAAATGCAGAAAGCACCATTTTGCTCTAATAGAAAGGGTCTCATTTGGCTGAACATCAAACTGCCCCTTTCCCTAGAAAGGAATGGGAGGTCCCTTCATGTGGAGGCTGTGATGCAGTTTTCAGCTCAACGTCCTACTCGGCTTTCTTGGCCTTCCTCTTGCGGGCGCCATCGCTCAGCTCCTCCTTGGTTTTGAGAGGTGAAGATGGGACGGCGGCAGCGTGATGGTGGTCTTCCTCGGATCCTCCCAGAGGGGAGCCGAACAGCAGATGGCAAACCCAGGACTCAATGAGGGCGAAGGGGGAGCCGTGAGAGTGTCGGGCGGTCATCACAACCTGAGGGAAGATGGTGTCAGTTAGAGGAGAGCAGCGTAATGTTGTGATGAATAAAGGGGCAGTTCACAGATTTTACATATCAGTTTCACTCAGCCTGGGAAACATGTTTCATAATGTCTCCTGTGGCTCTGAGAAACGTCTGTGTTACAAACTGGGCACATGAAGTTTGTAGACATTTACCAGGCAGGGACAGTCTACTGAGAGATGCTGTTGCATCATGGGAACTGTGTGATTCAGCATTTATAGAGCTTGATTCGTACCTTTTGTCTTTGAATTTATCCGTTACATGCATTTTGCCAATTCTATGAAAGTGAAATATTAAATTGTTACCCCTATAGAATTGATTTGTCGAGTTATGTTTATGTGAACTGTTGCTCACCAAAATGCTTTCGCAAGTCACTACATGTTTTCCGAGACAGTCGAAGGGTTTTATTCTGTAATCTCATCCATGCTTTTTGCTTTTCTGTGGCCATTTTGCCCTTCGTATTTCTCACAAATGTAGCTATTCCATGGATACATAAAGAGAACTGGTTACAGTGTTGGATGCAGGACCCCGTTCATTTCTTATGAATGTTGCTCAGTGATGTCAACAATGTTCAAGTGCTGCGTATAAAATTACCCATGTGATCGGTACGGCTTCACTCACTGTGCAGCCCATGGAGCAGGAGCACTAGAGACTCCCTCTGTCCGAGCCAGCTACTTCTGGTTAAGCGCTCCGCTAACTTGAATGTTAATAAAATGATTTCACTGTGTGGCCCTTCTAGACTTTTAAAATGTTATCGGACTGAATGGATCAATTCCTGATGGTAAAATCAGTCATTTCATGTGGGTTGTAACTCTAAAAAAATCCACTGATTTAAAGACGTCCCTTTCACAAAGCAAGTCTATGGGAAAGTCTTTTTGGGCCAAATGGCATTATATAACGGACTTGGAAGTTGGAATTACCATGTTTGGCCACTACAAAAATTGGCTTCAAAGCCCAGCACACTTCCTGGGGGCTTGAGTTATAGTTTACTATGCAGAAAGATGGCATTGACATTCTTATTCCCACCTACAAAGCTCTGATTGGCCAACAAATTAGGGACCTGCTCATCAAAACATGCAAACTTTATAGGGCCAATAATGGTCAGAAAGTCTGCAGGGTACCTTTAATGAAGGAAGCACAAAATCTATACATAGTATACACTAAAGACAAAATTTAATATGACAATAGAGTAGCAATACTGAAAACAACACGCTGCAAGTAACAGATGATTATTGGAAAGATTTGTCTCCTGCTCCAAAGTCCTGAGTTTAATTACCAACTCATGAACGCAAATATTTTATTAGGAGGGTGGAATTTCCCTTTTTATATTATATATAACTACACTGAACCAATGTTTTTCTTTCCTAAACTAAACTACTGTTTACATGTTGCAAACACGTGAAAGTTGTGTGTTTTCCTCTCTGCTCTCGTCACACTGGGGGAATGTCATCCCCTATTACACAACACTTTTTAAAAATTCAGGCTTAAAATAAATCATTGTTGACTACACTTCACACTGCAGCCATGATCTTACTTTGCTTGTGGCCATGAAGAGGGTGAAGATGAGGATGAGGGTGCTCTTGGCCACTGGCAGCCAGTGAGCCTCCTGCAGGGTGAAGAGGATGGCTCCGTACAGACTGGCTTTGGTAGGGCTGCGGAGAGGAAAGAGAAAACTGTCGGTAACATCTGAATACAGCAGTGACCACAATAACAATAAGATGAAGTTTAGATTTAATATTTTAGAGATAGAAAGGAAGATTAAAGCGTTTTTTATTTATGTATTGATCACCACTTCTCTAGACCAACATCCTTATTTATAACACAAAGTGTGAAAACCTACAATTTTATGATTATTTTTGTATTTTCATTTGCAGGTCCTGAGTGTAAGGTCTGCTGGTATTTAGTGGTATCTAGCAATAAGGATTGACGATTACAACCACTGAAACTTCTCCTGGAGGTTTTACCCAGAGCTGAATTATCCACACAAGTCTCTTCCTCTCCAAAACAATCAGACCAGGAGACGAAAACTGGTAATAACACTGCTTTGGTGCGGCTTCTGCAGTGATGCAGGCACTGCGACTGACCATTGTGGTGAAGAGGGAGCTAAGCCAGAAGGCGAAGCTTTCGATTTACTGCTCCATCCACATCCCAATCTTCACCTATGGTCATGAGAGCTCTGGGTAGTGACTGAAAGAGTCAGATCATGGATACAAGTGGCCGAAATGAGTTTTCTCCGTGGGGTAGCTGGGCTCAGCCTTAGAGATTGGGTGAGGGACTTGTAAGTAAGGGAGCTCAGAGTAGAGCTGCTGCTTCTTTGCATGGAAAGGGGTCAGTTGAGGTGGTTCGGGCATCTGATCAGGATGCCTCCTCTGCACCTCCTGTAAGAGGTGTTCCAGGCACGTCCCACTGGTAGGAGGCCCCAGGGTAGAGGGATTGCATATCTCATCTGGCCAACGAATGCATTGGGGTCCCCCAGGAGGAGCTGGAAAGCGTTACTGGAGAGAGGAACACCTGGTGGGCTTTGCTCGGATGAAAATGGTTGGATGGATGAACTGAATAAATCAGTTTCATACTACAAATCAGTGTTTCTCCTACCCTGTTTGGAACATTGCAGACGGCCTGCTTGCCCGGCACCTGCAAATGTGCGCTCACCTATATTCTGGTCCAGATGTTAAGGAGGTTTTTCCTTTATCCACAGAGGTCTCTTTGTTTCCAAAACAAATGGACCAGTTGATTTAAAGGCACTGAATGAAGCAGTTTCATGTTACAAATCTGTTTTTTTCTGATGCTGTTTAGCATGTCAGACACGGGCCGCTAACTAGCACCTGCTAATCTGTGCTCACTCTTTTTCTCTGATAACTTGTGATACAGATGTTCAGGAGACTTTTAGCAGGAGCCAAATCATCCACAGAGGTCTCAAACACTAAACACTCACATTAAAATAAATCAGTGTTTTTTTACGAAGCTCTAATAGCCAAGGGATTGTTAACTATGATAGCCGACGCGAAAACGCAAGTGTCTGGTTTATCCGTTCAAGGCTCCGTGGACTGGGACCCGCTCCCAATGTAGATACTAACTGCTCATTCTAAGGTAATGAAAACACTTTCTTAGTTTCATGTGATTATACACTAAAGAAAAACATAATGATTTTATTATATTTAATTTCTGCCAGTATGTCCCCCTAAATTTTACTCACTGGACCTTAAATTGAATTGCTTAGTTGAATTTTGATTGAAGCTTGAACACTCCTCTGTAGGTTGAACACATTCTCTTAGGTTTATATAACCTCTCCAGAAAGTCTGCAAGACACTGTTGTGAGGATAAAGTCCAGGCAGCTTGTCTTTCAGGGGGAGAGATTTTCATGTGGCAGTGACATTGTGTAAGTCAGTTGCATTCGTTTGTCAAAGTGCCTTCTGTTATTTAACCACTGGAAGGCGCCAAAGTCACAATTTTCAAATTCTACAAATGGTGATTTGAACAAACCTGCTGTGTTTCTTATCAAAGCTTACAGTGCTTTGTGTTTGGTTTTAGTCACCATAACCTTTGAGTTCCAGTTTTGCCTCTGAGACTTGGTTGGAAACACCTGCGTGCTCGAGGAGGCGGTGATGAGTTTATGTTCCCTCAGCAGCAGAAGCAGCAGCTGCAGGAGACTCAGACTTACAATGACATGTTGAGGATCTCGTTGGTCTCGGGCCTCCACACACCGCGCAGCAGCTGCTCAAAATTGGACATAAGAGCCACTCCAGACCCTGCAAAGATAAAAATAGACAATGGAAAAAAATGAGGACAAACAAGTCTGTCTCGAGTGACTGCTTCTGCTTTCCTCCCCCATTTTCAACATGGACGCCTGCAGGGCCTCCTTATTGTAGCAGAGACCAGACCAGGACAGCCCTTTATATATGTTTCTATGGACCTGTCTCTACTGCTGGTTAGTTTCACGGTGGAAATGTAGAGGGAACATGTGGTTTAGGGGTAAATTATAAAGTACAGTATTCTACACTCAGATCAAGCATGACTGCACAACTGTCCACCAATTTGCTCCTTCATCATTTCAGTGCAGTTCTGGGTTCAAAAACTGAGCTTTTTAAACATTATTTATATACATTTATGACACTGTCTTTCTTTCCACTTTCTTCATTTCAATAGATCAGACATAGAATCAGCTTTATTGGTTTAACTATGTGCATATACATAAGGACTTTGACTCTGAACTGACTTTATACCTCATATTTTCATTATTTTTTGAATGGAGCTAAAATAAAATTTAGTGATAGGTTACTGTTTGATTACTTGCGCTATCAGGTTACTTAAGTGCATGTATTTTCTAGCTGTGAATGGACATCACATGTGCACACTGGCATGCACATGTGCTGGTCACTGATGCTTAAATGTGGTGGCTGTGTAATTGCTCTCTGTCACTCAGTGAGTGCAGCTGTCAACATGGAGAGCTGCTGCCAGAGTGAGCAACAAACTGCAGGATCACAAGCACCATTAAATACTTTCTTCATGGATAGACAAACAAATAATCAAAGGCAACAATTTAGATAATTGATTTAGTGTTAAATTAATTTTTCATGGAAAAAATGCCAAACATTCTCCGTTTCCAGCCTCTAATTTGTCTTGCGCTCATGTGACTGTAAACTGAATATCTTAAAGTTTCGGAGAGTTGGTCGGACAAAGCAAGATGATACTGTCAACAATTAAAAGGCTAATTGAGAAAATATTCAGCAGATTAAGAGATAACAATAGTTGCAGGCCTACTGTCTCTGAGGTTAAGTACTAATGTTTGGATAAGAGGAAGGGTAATTGTGAAAAGGCCCTTTTTTTAGGTTACAGTCGCTCAAGGTCCCCAAAAAGATCGTAACTCTGCACACATCAGAGACAAACAATCTCCACCACTCCCCCTCAGGAACTATGTTGTCGATGGTCATAATAAATCTGTTTCTCATCACTCATTCAGTGATGGAGTAAACAACAAATTGTATGTGTAATGTGAAGTTTGTGACACCAGCCGTCCAGTCATACATTATAAACACATTTACAACAGCGAATCACCAAACACTGACCTTTGACGTATCCAACGATGACCATGATGAAGAAGCCGTGGTGGTAGGCGTGGTGGGCGTGGTGAACACCTGCGGCAATCTTACGAGTGCGGACAACTTCCTTCAGGGCGACCAAAACCAGCTTGACAGGCAGGAAAGCCACACATTTATAGAAGAGGTTCAGAGGGCAGTAAAAGATGAGGTACCTGAGACAGACATTAGAGTGAGGGGAGGGGATGGTGAATATCAAATAGTATATATATATTAAAGGGTGCTTTACAAACAAACTTGCCTACAGGTTCTGTTTTTATCAATGAAAACTGGTGTGACAGAGGTCTGTAGATTACCCTGTGTGACTGGGACAGTGTTGCAGATATGCTGCATTTGAGTTTTTTGCTTTGAGTCCAGCAAACTAAATTCCATGTGTCTGTTATGATATCTAACACCTTCATAGCACGCCAACAAAACTATCTATAGTTACAGATGGTGGGGGGTTTGGCTGGACCGAATGATCACAGTTTCTTTGCCCATAAAAACCAGGAAAAGAAATTCATTATTTTGTCAACTAGACAAGGATGATAAGAATAACCTCCAAACAGTGGCGGGCAGGGGATCATTTTACAGTTACTGTGTCAAAGGTTTGATAAAAAACAGTGAAAAAGGAACTTTGATGGTCATATTTACATGTGACAGTTCACCCCAAAATCAAAAATACATATTTTTTTTTCTTTTACCTGCAGTGCTATTTATCAACCTAGCTTCTTTTGGTGTGTTGAAGGTATCGACCGAAGAGATGTCTGCCTTCTCTCCAATAAAATGGAACTAGATGGTGCTCAGCTTGTGGTGCTCAAAGTGCAAAAAAAAAAAACATCTGAATAACCCAACAGCAATGTCTCTTTCCAGACATCATGACCCGATAACTCAAGATAATCCACAGACTTGTTGTGAGCAGTTTCATATATGAACTATTTTCTTCAAACCAAACTACACCCATCAACTGTATCACTGTGCAGAAGGAAGTGTGCATCTCCTGCTAGCTCACCTAGCACCACTAGCTCAAGGAGGATGCCATTAACATCTCATGCTGTCATGAGCACAAGCCTCTTGTCCATGAGTAGATGCAAACTTCCTTCTGCGCAGTAATGGTATGTGTAGACATCTCTACGACCGAAAACTCCAACAGTCAGTAACTAGACTGATGAATACATTATAGATAGGAGGAAAAATATGTGTTTTAATGTATTTTCATATATGTATTTGGAGTTGAGGTGTCCCTTTAAAGGCACATCTCTTCCCCTGATTGGGGAACGTCGTTCTAAGGACTTTCTCACCAGACAGCTGAGGCCAGCAGGATGTGGCTGTTGTGTTGGAAGTAGTCGATGGGGCTGCTTCCAAGCATGATGTCTGCCAGGATATAACTACCAAAGCAGTAGAGCATGGCACAGAGCCAGGAGGCCACGGGACTCCTGCGAGAAACCTCCACCGAGCCTGCAACACAAGAGGAGCCGTCAGGGACCGTCGCTAACACACAGTGTGGAAATGAAAATATCGCAGCATGTGGACGAGAGGGATTTTCAGTATGCGTTAGATCAGGGGTGGAGGTGGTGGAGTTTTATGAAGACAGTCTTTTGTGTGTCTGAAGCTTTAAAACGTGTTTGGCTTGTATTAAGCAACGGATCACCCAGTCAGCAATACACACGGCCTGTTTGAGACAGCTATACCGAATGCCATGAAAAACTGAATTTTTATTGCACAGTTTTTCCTGTTAAAGTATGTTTAAATATGTCATTGGAATAATTAGAGGTTTTTTCAGTCGTTAATCATCACCAATTACTCAATTTATTTACAATACTGTGCATGAAATGTTTAATTACTGGTACATCATTCAAACAAAGAACAGGAAGAAATAGAAAAACTGCTGGGTAAAAAGATGCTGAGTCATAATTTAGAGATTTTTGACCTTGTCGACTCTTAAATGTTGTATCAAAAAAGACTGTGGCAGATATCAATGCACGCCACAAATTAACTTCAAAAAGATTCATTTATCCTCAACAATAGCAGAATTTAGCAATGTGCTTCTTTTTTTTAAACTATTTGACACGATTAGTATCATTTAATTTCATAATGTCTTATAAATGTATCAATTAAAAAATTGATTTAACTGAAATTAACTGAAAAAGAAAAAAATATGGCTGTAACAGTCTCCTAATCAACGGCCTGCTAAATCTTGATGGTCTAAATGTTCATTTTAAAAACTTTCTGTCAGTTCCTAAAGCGCGGGACTGTTAACGATGACCTTTAAAGGCCATTATCAGCAGATCCCTTGTGTGTCTACGAGCTGTATCTTTGTCCACGCCCAGTCGACCACATCAGGTCACGCCCTGATAATCCGCCTTTTTATCATAACCTAATATTGACTCAGGACTCCTACAGTCATCGAGACAGTTTACCAACTCAGCAGATGACAGAGACTTTAAAGTGCACACACTTATTATTTATTAAACTGTGACATACTGTGACATATATACCGGTCAAACAGGCGTACAAACTGGTTTGCTGAAGGAACTCGTTCTCCTATGGGGCCTACAGGGGACTGGAATGCAAATGTCATAAATTGAAACTGGAAGTTTTCTACCTCTTATGGCATGAGTGTGTCTGCAGGCATGCGCTGCACACTGCTAAAGCAGCATATCTCTCTCACTTCATCTGTAACAATGCACACAATCCTAGATTTCTTTTTGATGCTGTAGCAAAACTTACTCTATTAGCTGCTCACACTTTACTTTTTCCTATCATTACATCAGACAGTCTGACTCTGTTGAGGCCTTTAAATCCAAACCTAAAGTTAGTTGCTTATTCTTTGATGACTCCAAACCATGTACCTGTTACCATTATCCCTCCTGATGACACAAACACTGTAAACTTTGTGAAAACTACTGCATTTCTACAACCCTCTGTTTGTTTATTGTCCCACAAGCACATGAGCATCCAGGCTGCATGTAGCTCACTCTCTCCTTTATTTGCATGTTGTCGTTGCATCTCTCTCTCCTGTGCCTTTGTCATTTTCCTATCTATGTGAGTCATGTGCTTCAGTTTTGCCCCTGGTGTCTTTGTGTAGCCGGTCCTCTTTCCAGGTTATGTGGCGGTGAGGAGGTCATGTGGCTCAGGCTCTAGCTGGTTGAAGACACCCGAAAGCTGCTTCACCTCCTCACAGATCAATTTTCTTCAAATATTTTTACAATCTATCTATAAATCTGTCATAATTTTACGATGTTTACTATCTATTGCATGTCTGTTCGTCCTGAAGGAGAGTTCCCAACTCTACTGCTCTTTCTAAGGGTTTCTGCAACTTTATCTCTGTTCAGGGCTTATTTCTGGGCAGTTTTCTTCATCCAGATCAAGGGTAAAAGGACAGAGAGTGTTGTATGCTGTACGCGCTGTAAAGCCCCTTGAGGCAGATTGTAATTTGTGAAATTGGGCTACATAAATAAAACTGACTTTACGTGGATGTGGAAATCGCTTGTGCCTGATTGTCTGGCAGGTATCCATTACAACAGTATGCCGTAACACTTTAATTATAACTCCAGTCAACAGTTTGACCACTTTCTAAATTAGTATACAAGGTATGATAAACTGCAGCTAACTAAAGCAAAAGTGTATATGCTTTGTGCTGCGTTACAATTGACTCTCACTGGAGAAGCAAACATAATAATGAATCTTAAGGTGAATCTAACCTGAAACTAGTCACTACAGCTGTCAGATAAGTGTAGTAATTAGTAAAAAGTGCAAAATGAAATGCTGTTGAATAAAGTGTAAATGCTTAAGTTACGTAAAAGTCACCCCAGAGATCTACTTTGCAACAGTACTTGAATAAATGGACTTAAATGACAACAACTCATTTACAAGACGACGAAACACCATTAGGCGAATTTTCACTCCTATAACTCATATTATGTTATCTGCACAGTAAGATATGATTTTCAGACCATATCTATGTTTCCATTTGTGTAAAGACTTCACGGTGCTACGACAGTGTTAGAGGTGCTCAGTAAATGGAGATGTGATCACAGCGCGGCTGCTTCGCCGCACAAATCTCCAACAACAGGTGGGTGAGGGTGTCGTGGTGCGACTGGCGCTCAGTTTGAAGGCAATCTGATCCTGAGAAATGCCGCCCTATAAATATATTCTGCTCAACTGCTTCTCCTTCCTTGCAACTGTTAGGCCTGTCTTAACCTTTGACCCCCCCCCCCCCTTTCCACACACACACACAAACACTTGTTTCTCCTCCCCCAGCTCGTATTGACCCCCAAAACTCATTCATGTGCTCTTCTGACATGTGGTGTGAACGAGGACTCTCCACTCAGACACATGTAGGGGATGGTGAAGTAAGACGAAGGTATACAGTTACATACATGAAGTCAGCCTGTGTACCATGTGTTACAGTTGAGTCTGGTGAAACTATGGATTCTTTCTTCTCATTTAATACGAGACACAACAAATATATTGAAAGCAGAGTGAGCCGATCCCCTTTACCTCAACTTCTAATATGAGAAATGTGAGTGCCAGCATAGTGTTAGATTCACTTTCTGACACCCTTAAATCTTTAGGGACAGTAAAAACTACATTTCTATACAACATTATGCACGTGTTTGCTCCCATTAGCAAATAACTACAGTTATGACTGCACTCCTTCAACACTGTCAGATTCAAGATGGACAGTTTTAAAAAATATCGTATTTATTCTGCATAATCTGTCTTGACAACACCTGGTGCCTACAATACCCACAATGCACCTCAACTACCTAAAGTTTGGTCTGAGATTCAGGTATTTTATGCTAGTGGCAGCTAATGTAGCCTCAAGCAGAGATGAGGAGCGAGCTACAGAGGTCTGGTAACCTCACCTCCTTCTAACTCCACGCCACCAGATTTTTTTCATTTTCAAACTTGTAGTCTTCAGAGCTGAATGATGCTGACTCAAGTGACATCACCTGAGGCAAAGGGCATACGTTTTGTTTCAACATTGGAGGGGACAGGTATGGAGGTCTTCCGCAAAGCATCAAACAATTCATTTCCTGCATTCTGGTAAACTTTTCTGCACCAATTTGGAAATATAGCTGCAGACACTTTCCATTTATAGCATACCGGACACGCCCCTACAAACCACACCCACCACTAGCACAAGACAAACCCACCAACTCGATGGCTATCTGAACCTTGCTACAATGCTACACTGTTGTGAATAATCCACTTTATAATCCCTAATACATGAAGACGTGATTCAGTTTATAAGTGACAAGATGTAACCCTTCCAGTTTCCCTTATCTTAACCTTAACCACCTCTCTTTTAACAGATATCATAGCTAATGTTATCTAATTGCTAACTTAGCATTAGCATCAGTGACAAGTTGTAACTTTAGCCACCTCTCTTTTAACACGATACTTCATGTGACAAGTGTCAAGTAACAAGATATAGCCCTCCCATTACTCTTACCCTAACCTTCCCCACCTCTCTTTTAACGTAATACTGCATAATTGCTAACTTAGCAGTTTTGTTGGGACTTCCACCTCCAGGCCAAGGAGCAAAGGGGGCTGATCGTGGACTGACATGTAGGTATGGTGGATTAGTCATGTAGCTAGAGGGCGGGAGACATAGCTGCTCCAGCTGCAGTTACACCCACTTGCCGATCTGTCCATTTATGTGTAATTTTATGGTGTAAATGTCCTGAATTATGTCAAAATAAAAGTCCTCTGCTACTTTCATGTTTTTATTTTGGGGGTTGCACTTATTAGAGATTGAGGGGGATGTGTCCCATGCATCATCCCCCCATGAACACTACACCTGTGTCAGAGGAAGTTCATCACACTCCCTCTGGAGACACAGTACAGTAGAAGTTCCTCTAGCTCCTCACTAAGTGACTGATCGTTGTTGAGAAAAATGTGGGAGATTATTGAATAGTTTGGCCACAAAGTACAATATAAATGTCATATAAGCTGTTTTGGACGTCTTTGTGTCATTAAAGCTGTGAAACTTGTACTTTGTTGAGTTAGAGATGTGTTTGGAGCTCCAACCATCTTGGCTGTAGGTACAACTGAAATCAAAACAAGTGAACAATGACTGAACTTTTATGTCAGAGTAAACTTTTTCTTCAGGTTGAGGAAAATCAGCCACACACTCCCAGGAACATTACGGTCATCCTGGGCTGCTAGCTCAACATGTTATTTCATGTTTAACATTCAGCTGCAGCCTTAAAGTGTGCGGCAGAGGGGCTTCAGAGGCCCACTGACACTGTCTATTTCAGGATCTTCTATTTATTGCCTAAGTCTCTGGTATGCACAGGCCTTTCTCTCAGGTTTCATCCTCCTCGGGCTCTGTTGCTCAAAGGAGTTAAATCTTGGAAAATATCAGGCTTAACCCAAAGCCGAGTGGTTTAATCTACTCCAGTGATTTCCTCAGTGTAAATGAGGTCAGGCTGCTGCAGCAACAGACATTCCCTTACACCGAGCAAGCAGAGCAGTAAGTGCTCATGCTGGAGTTTATGTAACAGGTCATGCTTTATAAGGACTGGGCACCTTACAGATAACAGCTACAGAAAGTCCCTATAGTGCTATTACACTGTGTAGTTATAACCAGAGCATCTACATGCACAAGCAATGTCTTAAAAATGTCAGGTCATCATCTTAGAAAATACTTGCAAGCTCTTAATGGTTTAAATATTAAACTACCATGATTAAATATGCTATTCTACATATGTGTGTGTTGTAAATAAATGTATGTTTAGGCACAGGTCTGGTGTGTGTGGAGCATGTGTACCTGCCAAAACAACACGCAGAAAAGCTTTTACATAATCATATATATCACATTATGAAGCAAACCCTTATTTAGAGAAATAAAAGCAAACATAAAAAGTGTAAACACACTGACCTGGCTCATACTTGAGGTAGAGGATGGACACGATGTAGTAAGCCAGATCAAAGACGGGAAACATTCCCATTTTGGAGAAAACTTGGGCAATTTCGCCCAAATTAAGAGCCGCCAGCACTTCCATGTTGCCTGTCTGATCGCCGGTCAGTCCTGTTTTGTTTTGGTTTTTATTCCAACTGCGCAGTCTGGATCGTGAAGCCCCCCCAAGCCCGGTCCACCGACTCTCCACCAAACCCCCCGGTCTCAACAGTGAAAGCCTGTGACACTCAAGCCCTCCTATTAATACCACTCATCTCCACAGCCTCAGCATCATCATCATCATCATCATCATCATATGCGGTCCTACCAGCTGCTCCGCTTTTTAGACGGCAGGAGGTTTACATGTCAGCTGCTTGACATTTTTTTTTTAGAAAAACAAAAGGCTCTCCCTCCGGTGTTCATCATCGACATGATCGTTATTTAACTGAGACTCGAGACGCTGTTGGAGCCTGGAAACACAACACACCCGAGACGAGCGTCCAAACACGGACAAAGACTCATTCAGTCCCTCGTATAGAAACATCCCACAATCCGGATCAGATCCTGCACCGAGGCTGCAGACTCACAGCCAACATTTGGTGATATCACCATCTGTTTACATTCTCCCACATGATGCTGACAGTGTAAGAATAGAGGTGCAGTAAAAGCGAAGCTTCAAAAAATAAACAGAAACCCCATTTGTATATTTTAAAATTGATTAAAATTATTTATTTTTCTGTTTTTTGCTATAAATTCTTGAGGAGAATAATAATCAGAGCAACGACCTCCGCGACCACCAGGGGGAGGCCAAGATACAAAATTGAATAAATGGAAAATGTCCTTATTTTTCAGGAACTAAATAAAATAAAATAAAATAATACCAAATAAAATAAAATACAACAAAATAAAAGGAAATAAAATAAAATAAAATAAATAAGAAACGTTCTTATTTTATTATTTATTTGAGAGAAAAGTGTGTGCTGTCCACCTGAATCTCTGTCACCTTTGAGTCATTATAGGTCATTATTGATGTTGATTGATTAAGAGCCACCAAAATGTGTACAGCTTCTGCTAAATACAATTAAGGTGTTTTTCAGCCGTCTGTAAGTCATATTGTTCTTGTTTTTTACATTTCTGTTTTAAGTATTATCCCCAATTAAGCTCATTCAATGTATTTTTTTTTTGTTTTGTTTTTGTTTTTTTCCACTTCTGCTGTGTTGTGACAGGGCTAATCCTTTCTTTCTTTCTTTTTTTTTTTTTTTTACATTACTATCCAAACGTTTTGAGATTATTCTATAGCCTAAAAGAGTTGGAGAAATGTCTTAACCAAAAGAAAATGTGGTAGATCATACAAATTACTTAAAATCATAAAGATCCCCAAATTTGTCCAGAAAAGAAAGGCATCCACCTCAAATAAAAAAGCTGCATAAAAAGATTTCTGTTCATTATTTTCAGTGGCTGTCATAAAGGCTGGATGTGTCCTGTCTGTCAGCTGCAAACAGCTGCTCTGGGGGTCATAGGTTAAATCTTATACCACCCTCTCTAGTGCTGTAAAATTTAAGGGACTTTTTAAATATGACTATATATTTGATTCACACTTACAGCCTCAGCACAGTGACGATATGTATTTTATTTTTGATATTTTCATATCTTAAGTACTAAACACTGTAGCCTAATGCACATTAATTTTTTTAATGCACATTTTCTTTTTTTTATTTTATTTTATTGATTTATATATTTATACTTCTATTTCATTCTTTTATTTTTACTTAATATGATTATCTATTCTTTAAATTGGAACGACTGTAACGAATCACAATTTTCCCACGGGGATCAATTAAGTATTTCTGATTCTGGCTTATCTTGTCTATTTATTTAAATTATTTTTTACAATGTACAAAAGCACTTTTAAAATAAACGTGTTCAATATTTGAGAGAATTTAGCTTTTAAGTCATTTTTCCATGCTTTCCATGCTCTTGCTAAATCTTTTCAAAGAAGGTGATGACGTCAAATGTGAATTAAAACAATGCATTATTCTCAAAAACAGTTCAATATGAATAATATATGGCGCAAAGGCGTCTGAATTTTGGAGTAGTTGTTATAGTGTCCTGATGGTTAATAGTAAGTAACAATAAAAAGCAGGTTAAAAACAGAAATCTGCCTTTGACAGGTCTGAACCTGACGCTGCTATTGTGTTTTTTGTCTACAGGTGGCGCACGTTGCTCAGGTACAAACCACTTCTTGTTATTTTCCCCTAATTTATTCTTTCAGGAGAAGAATTTCAGCCACAGCACAACTCCTATCTCACATACCACAACCATGCCTCTAACCCCGACGTTTAGCATTTATTGCTGCTGTAACTCAAAAACGTATGTAACAATTTAACAGGCGGAAAACGCGGAGGTACAGCTGCCAGGAACAACCTGGCAGTCAAAAACCAGGGTATACAACCCTCACTATTATCTGAAACGCCATTGGTCGAATTCCTGATTGCGTGAACTAACACACTGAAGTTGAACGTCTCTGTCATAGATTGGATGTGATGTGAGCAAAATGATCGGAGATCTGTTGATATTCGGGTAAGTTGTCCAGTTTCTGCCATGTTTCACACACGGATATAAATATATTTCATCCGAATGTTGTTTATGAGTGTTATTGTGCGCTGTGTTGCTGGTTAGATGGTGGTTTATGAAGCTAACTAACAAGCTAGCTCCGCGCTAATGCCAGCTCACCAGCTAACGTCAGCTGAGCAGGTAGATATCTCTGTTACCTGTCAACAAACAGTTTGTCTCTGTGTGCTCTGTAGGACCTTACTGGTGAATGCAGGGGCTGTGCTGAACTTCAAGCTGTGAGTATTAAACTGTTTAAAACCTTTCATCAGAGCTACAAATCAAATTAAACAAATAAATTCACTTAACATAATAAACAAATCAGTCAGTTGGAGTTTAACTGTGCATGTTTTGCAGCAAAAGGAAGGAGTCTCAAGGGTTTGGAGATGAGTCCAGATCACCAACAACAGGTGTATATGTGTGTTATAGACAGACTGGGGGGAAAAAATAATAATTGAGAAGTGTGTGTAGCATGTCAATGTGGTTGTCAAAGCTTTGCTAAAATAATTTGTCTTCCAGGTGACAACATCAGAGAGTTTCTGCTCAGCCTGCGATACTTTCGGATCTTCATCGCTCTGTGGAACATCTTCATGATGTTCTGCATGATCCTGTGAGTCATTAACTTTAAATGGATGCTGGTCACATAGCTGTAGACATGTAATGCTTGGATGTGATGGTGAACAGGCTGTGAGGTCTTGAGAAACACTTGAAGGTCCAGTGTGTAGGATTCAGGATTATATGTCGCCCGATATGGAATATAATAGTCATAATTTTTTTCAATAGTTTATAATTTTTTGAAACTAAGAGTCGCTGTGCTTTTGTTACCCCTAAAATGAGCTGTTTAAATATGCGCATGTAACAGGTCCTCCTCCGCAGAGTCTGCCATGTTGTTCTACAGTAGCCCAGAACAGACAAACCAATCACTGGCTCTAGATAGGGGCATTCTTGTTTTTGCATTTTCCAGTTGACTGCCGTAGCTCTCCTACACGCTTGACAAAGAGGAGAAGTTTCAGTTTTGTAGCTTCACTGTTAGATGCCATTAAATCCTACACATTGGACCTTTACATTTAAAAAAAGGTATTTTAAAGAATAAGTCTAACAGTATTTGAATCCCCTTAACCCTATTAAAAGACCAAAGTATTGGACAGATCAATCTTATCAGTTTTTGACACAGAGCTCCTTTGTTGCACATGAACTATTAAAATCTACAGTGCCCAACTGTTGTAGGAAATTACTGAACCTTTTTACAGACAAAACTATATGTTTGTGACCTGTTTCTGGAGATTTGCGCCTTCACTGAGAACCAGTGGGCTTTAGGAGCCCTTAACAGGGTGGGGCAGTCAGAAAATACTAGGAGATGGACCGATGCTGTGTTGATTCTTATGGGGTTTACTGACCGTATAAAAGAACATGCAAACATCAGCCTTATCCTTTAAATAATAATCTTTCTGTTGACTTTCTGACACAGTTTAGTTGAGACATTTTCCGTGGAACATAAATGCACCTCGTGCTAACAATTTCATTTTCATTTCAGACCACAGCAGCACATTAAATTATCTTTGATTAGAGTAGCCATAATTCAAATGCAAACAAAAGGGACCTACACTAAACAACAACTAAGCTATTGTTTACTGATGCTGTTCAGATATTTGTTGACAGCAGTAACGGTCGTAGTACAAATATAATATATACATCTTTAAATATAAATATATATCTTTCACAGGAGGAAAACGTGGCTCAATTTCCAATTATAATCTGTGAAGAAACATGATTGATTCACATTTTTAGTCAACTGTTGCAAGAAGGAATATATGAAAAACTTACCAGCGTGCAATACCTGGTACACATTAGTTTCATTGTTATTTATAATGTTGATATTTGCTAGGTAAGCAAGCCCACTTTCCCTCCTTCACCCTGACTTTTGTTCACCTGTGCCCACATGTCCCAGGATACCTTTTTAAAAGAGTCCTAGAAATGGGCTGCTAAGGTGTTGCTTTTCTAACTGGCTGAATTTCTTCTATTCTCACAGATTGTTTGGGTCATGATCAACATTTGTGGCAACTGGACCTCCACCAGGATGCTGATTTTCCAGGGTAGATGCTACAAACTTCTCCTTTATCGGGGGTTTGCTGTTCCTTTGGCCCTTTTAACTGTAATTATGCTCCATTTTCTTTACAACTCCAAATCATAAATCTGCTTCTGGCTGTACAGGAATTTATGAATCGCTGTATTTATTTTGTTTCACAAAGGTTGTTACATATTTCCCCCTTTTTGTTTAAGCTGTAAATGCACCAGCACCTTTACCTGTGCTGGATAGGTGCTGTCTTGTACCCCTGTGCTTCATTATATAACATCGAGCATGTCAGTTTTCTTTTTAAAGAAACACTGTTTTTGTAAATAGACAGCCTTCACTAACAGGATAGAAAAGTTTTTTCTGGGACGTGTTACCTGTAATTCATCATTTAAGGTTCCTGCGGTAATCAAAGCTGGTGAAGAACCTTTCCCCCAACCAAGATCATCTTGCTGAGATGTCCTGTTATCCCTTGTACTTGCCCAGCCATCATAGTTCAGCTGGATTTAAAAGACAAGTCAACATGATCACCGTCACTTAGTGAACTCTATGTCCCCTCTGTACAAATATCTCAGAATTTACTCACCACCCACTCACTCACCACAACTCTGTATATTGATATTTTAATGCAGATTTAAAAAGAGAAATGCCATTTTCCTTTATTCTTGGGTACATGTGTTATAAGAAAATCTCTGTGTCCTACAATGTAAATGTGTCCTTATTCTTAACAATAAATATAAACGGTTTTCTTATGCAGTGTCTTTTAATTGAATGGTTGTGACTGTCTGTTGGCACGAGGGATGCGTGATCCAATTCTGACCTCATTAAGTGAAAGGCAGATTTGCCCTGGCATGACTGATACACATTAAATACATGGTTTTCTGTTTTATTTTGCTTTGTTTCAGTCATTATGAGATGACTGTATACTTTCCTGTAATAATACTTCATACAGCTACAATGCATCCATACTATATGCTCATGTAGATGGAATACTGTACACTCATTCCAATATATTTTTTATATTAGTATTGTTAAAAAACTCCATCAAACTGTGACTTGAGAATGCCACTGACAAACACATAAAAGAAAAAGTGTTATTGCCTCTGTATTGCAAAAAGGTACTGGGTTTGGATCCACTGGCAGGTGGAATGTGAAGTTTCTCTGTATGGACTGGGACCAACTGGGAACCACTGCTTGAAGTCAGAGAAGATTTCTCTCTCCTTTCACGCTAACAGTCATGCCTTGTATTGTTGTGTATGATGCAAACACTGTACAGTTTGTTTTATTTCTTCCAATTTTATTGGAACAAGGCAACAGTGCCATCAAGTGACAATGTAAGAAAAGAGCAATAGATGTGAATATCACAATAAGAGGAAAGATTACACACATGACAAGACGTTGAACAAATAAATAGATCTAGTATTACGTTTAAAAATGTGGGAAGCAGGGTAATTGTGGTTAAAAATAAATAAATAAATATTACAAATAAGGTTTTGACAGATGTTTGTGTTTAATGAGGGGAGATAATGACAACATAGTGCTAATTGCATTCATAATGTGACAGTATTATTTCAATTTGTATTTTTGCATTTGTAGATGAGGAATTTTGTGAGAATAAGAGATGCATACAGGGGGCATGATCATATCACACCTGTACTGGCCTCTGTACACTGGCTTCCAGTTAAGAATTTTAATGCTTGTTTTTAAGAGTCTGAATGGCCTGGCACCATCTTATTTGACTGAGCTTTCACAACCTCCCACCCCAGTGAGAGTGTTGAGGTCTACAAATCCATTACTGCTGGAGGTTCAGGCTCAAAAGTAAAGGCGATAGAGCCTTCTCAGTGGCAGGTCCTAACCTGTGAAACAGCCTGCCTTTACATTTAAGAGCTCCCCAAACGCTTGGTTTGTTATTGTACATTTATATATATTTTTTTCTTGTTCTTATGATCTTTTTATTGTTCACTGTATGATGCTTTATTGTTTCATAGGCATATGTGGGTTTTTTTTTTTTATTATTAATTACTGATTATATTTAGATTGCATAGCCTGTTCGGCACTTTGGTCAACTGAGGTTGTTTTTAAATAAATATTATATTTATAATATTTATAATAATATAAATAAATTTGTATAGCAACCAAATATCTTTAAAGGAAAGGTTTTGCACACGATTTTTTTAACTGCTCAACACTTTTCTCATTAACAGTGGTCTTTCCCAAGCCTCTCTGCACGTCCAAAATAAAGGTATGAAACATATGAATCGATTTAAAACAAAATATGAGTAGCCTTTGCTGTGCAGACAGCAGCACTGTCTGATTTAAGGCCACTTCTTCCAGAGAACAATATCGCGGATATGAACAATTGGTTACGTAAAATTTTCCCATCATGCTCTGCGCGAGCGCTTCACAAAAAGCCCGATGACAAGACCGAGGAGGAGGAGGCTACCAGCCGAGGGGGGTAGCCGATTCCCGGAGAGGATTTTCTGTTCTCGTCGTCCGAATTATTGAGTCGTGGCGGCGGCGAGTGAAAACAAAACTAAAAGCATCATAAAACATGGTGCTCGCTCCCAGAGAAGAGCTTCCGTCGGGCCTGTGAGTGTCGGCCGGTTCCCCACCGCCGCCTCTTCGGGGGATTCTGCTGTCTGAGTCCGTCCTGACCCGCGACACCGCCAGGCGATGACAGCGGCTACAGCCACTCCGCAGGTGATGAGAGACCGGCTGCTACAGGCCATCGACGGTCAGAGCAATGTGAGTATAGCCGCTAGTTTCCAGTGGACGAGCTGGAGGCAGAGGGGCAGACAACAAGGCCAAGCCGATTCCGGGTTGACAAAGTGGGGGCAGTCAGTGTATGGCGAGTTATTATTTACTTGCTAATTAGCTGGCTAACATCTCTACTTAGCTAAAGTAACTAATGCCAGGCATTCCTGCGCCTAGCTAACTGACTTCAGCAGGCTAATGTTGATGTAGCCAAGTTAGCTTATTTGTGAACACTAAAATGCCTCAGGACTGGAGACTTGCTAAACTGAGCCACCAGGTAGAAGTATAAACCTGGAGTTAAGTCTCCTTTGGTGACATGGGTGTTGATTAATTGGGGTTTCAGTTAGATCAATGCATCTCATAGATTAAATTATCACCTCTGTGCTTACCTTTATAAAACTGATGGGATAACGGTACTTTTCTGGCAAGATCCATGATACAGACAGCCTGAACAGCAACTGATAAAAGTTTAATGAATTTAGGAAGAATGCAGGTATTGCCAGTTACTAAAAAGCACTTTATAAACACCATTAAAATATCATAAGATGACTTAACTGAAGCTACAGCTGTTATTTACTAAGTAGAAATGTAAGTATGATCTTTTGTAGTATGATGTATACTGGACCACTGTGTTCAAGCACATAACTTAATGAGCTGATGTGTTTCCTTCTAGAGATCCTTTGTTTGATTTAAATCAGACACTCAGATACTTGGTATTGAAAAAGAACCCCACATCAACATCCTTTTTGGGGCTTATCCAGCAAATAAAACACCTGTTAAATCTAGGTAGTTCATTGCATTGATGCAGAACCCTAATTTAAAAAAAAGTCCAGTATTGTCATAGAGCAGTCGTCATTGTTTTGCAGCATCGCCACCAGAGATACTGAAGGGATGTTACCACAGTCAGATCTCTGATGGTGGACAAATCTACATCATGTTGTCATGGTATAAATACCACTATATCACCCAACCTCAGCAAGTTAAAACTGTTGTGTACTAACTTTGAGAACTGTTAGTGTGACCTTTTGTAGTGTTGTGTATACTGGACTACTGTATTCAAACATTTAGGCATGTAACTTGATGAGCTGATGTGTGTCCTTATAGATATCCTTCATCCTTTATCATAATACTTATTAAAAACCTCATATAAATGTCCCTATTTGGGGCTAATCCAGCAAATTAAACACCTGGCAAATCTAGATACTTCATTGCTTTGATGCAGAAACCCAAAAAAAAAAGTCCAGTATTATCATAAAGCAGTCCCCATTGATTTGCAACATTACATTCATTGATCCTTCACTACCAGAGGTATATAAAAGGGGTTGCTACCACAGTCAAATCTTTGATGGTGGGCAAATCTATATCATGTTATCATGGTGTAAATATTTCTATATCACACAACCTCAGCAAGCTAAAGCTGCTGTTTACTAACTTGGAGAAATGTAAGTATGACCTTTTGTAGTGTAATGTACACTGGACCACTGTGTTCAAATATTTAAGCACGTAACTTGATGAGCTGATGTGTTTCCTTCTAGATATCCTTCGTGAATTTAATTCAGACACTCTCAGCTGGAGTTATGGGTGGCTCATATGAAATCCTTTATCATTATATTTATTAAGAACCTCATATAAATGTCCCTTTTGGGACTAATTCAACAAATTAAATACCTGTCAAATCTAGGTACTTCATTGCAATGATGCAGAAACCCTAATAAAAAAAAGTCCAGTACTGTCATAAAGCACTCCTCATTGATTTGCAACATTGCCTGCATTGGTCCTTCACCACCAGAGATATTAAAGAGGTTACTACCACAGTGTAATCTCTGATGGTGGACAAATCTATATCGTGTTGTTATGCTATATTTATATCACTATATTACCCAACCTTAGCAAGGGTGGTGCAGGCCCATATTAAAGTGAACAGGGTGCTATGGTCAGTACTTATCTCACTTGTAGATCTGAGTTCTTCTTGGAGGATAAAATGGCTCATTTGCATGCATTCTCAGTTTGACATATTGAGCCTGAAACCAGTTGGGAGTGCATCATCTCTTAACATACAGGTGCACATTTGAAAGTCTATTCAAATTATGCCCTGACTTTTTAATAGCTCCTCTTTCTCTCATGGGACTCGTGTGTATTGGACCCGTTAGGTTCTGAATTACAAATTGCAACATCTACATACAAGCAACTGTACTTAGATTCTGTTGTTGTAATGCTGACAGCATTATTATGTGTCAGGATTGTGATTAATAAACCTACATGTCTTTCAGCAGATATGCAACATGGTGGTAGTTATGGAGGTGATCTCCTTTTTGGAGAAATATCCTATCACCAAAGAGGCACTGGAGGTGGGTGACATTCAGACCTACACTAAGAGCATTTACAATGAAATACAGTTGAATCCAGTCAAATCATAGCGGCTGTTTAACATTGATCTCATCTACTTAAAGGAAACCCGCCTTGGCAAGCTCATCAATGATATCCGGAAGAAAACTAAGAATGAGGACCTTGCAAAAAGGGCCAAGAAGCTCCTGCGAAACTGGCAGAAGCTAATTGAGCCAGGGAAGGGTGAGGTGTTGTCCAAAGGACACACTGGTGCATCATGGTCTTCCAATGGTGGTGCTCACCCCTGTATCTCCGCTCCAGCTGCCACCACACCATCAGGTAAAACAGGTCCAGAGCTGAAGAACAGAAATGATTTCAACAACTGCTACTCCCCGAAGGTGGAGAAACCGAGCAACAGGAAACGTAAGGGTGACCAGAAGGAAGGACAGCTCTTACCAGCCAAGATATCCAAAACGACTCTTAATGACAAAATACAAAATTCCAAACAGCTGCCAACCAATGGAATTGGTGGTAGCTCTGAAATTTTTGCAGATAATCGTGCACATCAGCCTTTAGACAGGGAGATTCCTGAGCCTTTGGACAATGACAGGCTAAATAAAATCCCAGTCAATGCTGTAAAACCTCATCCAAGTGCCCCGGGATACAGCAAGCCTCTTAGCACTTCTTCTTTGCTAAAAGCGTCAGTTCTGCAGCAGCAAGCCAGACAGGAGCAAGCTGTCTGTGGGGGGCAGTATCGACCCAGAAGCCCACGCTGTTCCTTGCACAGTCCTCAAACTCCAAAGCTTGAAGCTGGTGTCAAACAAACTGCATCACAAGCACAGGGTCTTTCTAGCCCCTCGGTGAGGCCTGGGTCTGTGGACTCCTCTGGCCTGGGGCCTTCCACTCAGCCTCTCAACGGTTGTGTTCAGGGTTTGCACACAGACACTTCAGATTTGGAGTCTCATAGCAGGCCTCCAAGTACGTCTCTTTACAACTCATATGCCTCCTCCCACAGTGATGGGGTCAGTTTGGAAGATGATGCTGTTAGCAATACAGAGAAAAGGAAACGACAGAAATACAAGCCTAAGGACCATGTGATAAATTTAGATGGACAGACTGTAGAAGACAGCACAAAACCAGTCAGGTTAAAAGACAGGAGACTGACATTTGACCCTGTAACGGGACAGATCAAATCCTCCTTTCATAAGGAGCCATGCCAGGAGACGGAGGTCAGATTGGGCCACAGACCTGAATCTCAGCGGCCTGAACAGCAGAAGCAGAATCCACCGGTTCCTCCCAGTCCCTTCCAGCAGACAGACTGGAAAGAGCTGTCTAGGAGTGAAATCATCCAGTCGTACCTTAGCCAGCAAAGCAACGTGCTGACGTCATCAGGCGCTCACACTCCTGGTGCACACTTCTTCATGACAGAGTTCTTGAAAAAGGAGGAACACCGAGGTACAGATGTCAAGACAACTCACGTGTTGGCACCAGAACCCCCAGCCAGCGAATTACCGGGGATTAGCAGAGAGGTCATCGATGAAGACCTGAACAGATTACACACACAACACTGGTCTGGGGTTAACGGCTGCTTTGATACAAAGGGTACTTGGTATGACTGGACTGACTGCATCTCCTTAGACCCGCATGGAGATGAGAGTAGGTTGAACATACTGCCGTACGTCTGTCTGGACTGAAACTGAGGTCGGGCTTCTGAATTGGAAGTTAAAAGCTGCCTTCATTGTAAAGCAGAGCAACTCTGCGAGTATGAAGGCACTTTATTTAAGTGTAAGCTGCTGTTTTGCACCGTTGATGAAAGTTGAGTCAATGTGCTGCGCGCTTGGGTGTGTGTGGAGCACAGGAGGTGTGTAATCAGTGTTTTTATGAGTTTTTGAACATTGTGGGAGGACAGCGCGAAGGAAAGAGGCTATGCATTAACTGAAATTGTTGGTGTTCATTAATTGTACAGATGAGTTCTCAATACCTGCCATTCTTCGTATGGGAAAGGACACCACATTAAACTGCACAGCTAGGCTACGTTTTACTCGTCTTATGTTCTCCACATGCCTTGTGGAATGTGACTTTTATGCATCCACTCATATTTAGTCCACAGTGCAGTATTTTTTCATTTGAAGTTTAGTTTTAAAAAATGTGATTCAGTCAGCTTTCAATAGACAGAAGTGAGCTACATAACTGGAGCGGATATCCAACAGATACATCTGTCAAAGAGGTTTTCGTTGAAATGTGTTCATGCATCTTGAACAAGGCTGTTAAGCTGTTACATTAATGCCATTTTCAAATAACTATTATCATTACCACTGGTATTAACAACTTAAACTGTTGTGAAAAGATTTATCATTGCACCTTTAGAGCCGCTGTCCCCTCATTTCACAGCTGTCTCATGCAGTTACTTTTTGCAGAAATAACAACTGACAAATCAGCTTTAAAACATTTGAATATTTTTCTTGTGTTGTGAGGTTTGACTGCTGTTTAATAAAGTGACATGAAACTGCCAGATGTGACTGAGCAGTTTGGAGTGAGAGAGGGAAAGGCTTGTATGGGGGTTGATCAATGCACGCTGATAAAGAAATGTGGCTGTCATGTATGATATTTATTTACACTTACATATTTGTTTAAAAATTTATATACATGCTCAGACCACACTAAATCATTTTTGTTACATTTCTTTATTCAGAATTGGTTCAGTGATGCAACAGTCCAACCTTCTCCTGCTGATACACCAGCCTACCTTTTATAGGAAAACCCTCCAAAATGACACATTTTGATAATGTGAACTAATTTTATTTTATACTTGCCTTTTCCCTTTACTGTGTATTTAGGCTGTAAAATATGAATTAAAATGGCAGAGCAGATTATGCTTCTAGCTTGCATCTTTGTACTGTCAGGAAGAACTGAGATATAAATTGACATGCTGGATAAAGTACTTAATATCATTCCTTTAGATATTGTTTGCCTTATGGAAACCTGTGTTTTCCCTAAAGACAGAGCCTTAGTGAATGTACAGAAATTAGCCTTTTGTGTTCAGTCGAATGCAGAAGAGAACATATTTGCTACTTTGTCCTTTAAGTGGACATGTTGATATGTGTTAATAAAAAAAAAATGAAGGAACTGTGACTGTCTTCTTTTTAGTGTTTATCTCAAGTTTATGCCATCACTCACATTAACCGACAAATTGATTCCCACAGTGCAGGATCTGTGTTGGCTTTGCATGTACTTCACTTTCAGATGAAATTTGATTAACTGTCTGGATACACTTCTCCTGCTTGTGAGAGAATTTAACTATTCCTGATGCACAATTTGATGCAATTTTTCCTTTCTAAATGCACTTATATCGATTTATATGGTTATTTTTTGAGCAAAATTATTGTTTGCCAAACATTCCAGCATTCCCACATCTCAATTATGAATATTTGTTGCTTTTCTTTATAGAGTCAATAGTCTTAGGTGACATTAAACTGAGTATCTGTATGGTTTTGGAGCATTTATCAGACAAACAAGCAGTTTTACAATGAGTAAATTGTTTTGGGCATCATTTTTGTAGTATTTGCTGACATTTTATTGACCAAACATTTAACTTAGAATAGAAATTACAGTTAGTTGCAGCTATAAATGCAGCCTCCAACAGTTTTCATATGTGAAATATGAGGACTTCATAAATTCTTTTGCAAGGTCAGGGCATATTAGTATGCAGATTTTATGTCTTTTTTTTAAAATACAGAAAATGTATCGGACATTATGGGGATGATTTTGTGCTTCGGGTGTTGCATCAGTCGGCCACAGTACCAGACGTCTTGTAGGATCTCTTCATCGGCGTCCTGGTGGAACTTATGATATAGCACTCTGGGTGATGAGAGAAGATTTCTTTTATCAAACATCATGTAAAAACACAGCTCATATAAAACAGGAAGATGATCACTTAAGGTGCATGCAGCTCCTTTGATTCTTCTACTTAACATTTACTGGCATTGTTAATCCACCTCACTGTGGGGGTTTGGGTATTTAAAATATCTCAATAAAAACAAATCAAAGAGAGCAAAATACAGTACACGCTGTTAAATGGATTTCCTTTTTATATATGTAGCTACATATAATATGTAAGAATGAGAGGAAACTGTCGAAATACATTACAGTTTAAATGAAGTGGCTGTCATAAAACCTAAATTGGGAGAGACCACTTTATATTCTTCAGTTAATGTCACACTTTGAGGCTGCAGAATGTCCTCCTTATAAATAGATGTTGATTTTTCTGAAGAGTTTCTTTTCTACCTGGAGAACAAAATGCCGCACAGTGGTTCAACCAGACTGACAAGTGAAAGGGCAGAAAGAGACAAAGATACCTCTGAGAAACAGTTCAGTAAGAGTAGCAGAAATCACCAGTCACTCACTGGTAAAAACAACTGGAGGCTTGGCAACAAGTGTGCAGAGTTAAATAAATAGGAAATGGTTACAGTTTCGCTGTCAAGTGCACAATAACTTCTATCCTCCTGAGACCCTGTGTCCTCATGAGGACATTATATTTTGGGTTTACTGGACCTTATACATCTTTCTGCTTAATTTAGACCTGTTGTCCTCGTTCGTGGACACTTTTTTTGTGCCATGTAGCGGTCGTAAGAGCACGATACACCAATCCATGTAAAAACAAGATGGCAGCCACCTCTGCCAAGTCAGTCTGCAGCTGATCCCGACACATAAGTGGACAAAGTACAAAACCTGATCACATTT